>OZ057403.1:2968411-3112411 GCA_964056735.1 Allodiplogaster pararmata
CAACTGTTCCTGGAGAACTCTCGGAAAGCTAAATTCTGACCACCTACCAGTCCTACTCGAGATAGAACTGAGAATCCCAACGATTGGGAAACGAAGATGCTACATGAACTTCAGAAAAGCAAAATGGCACGAATACGAAATAGAAGTGAACAAGAGACTCGGCGAATTTCCGTACGAAGGAAGCCCTCACAACATGCATTCCTTCCTGGTTGAAACTCTCAGAGAGGCGGCAAGAAAACATATACCACAAGGAAGATGCCCAGACTTCATACCCCGCCTGAGCGAAGAAGCCAAAGCACTCATCCGAAAAAGAGATCAGATGCGTAGAGCAAACCCGGCAGACCCATGTCTCCCTGAACTGATGACAAGGATTTCCTATAAGATCAATGACGATAAGCGCATTGCATGGGAAGATTTCGTGAACGACCTCAGACCCAACGAACCCACAAATCGTTTGTGGAACACAATCAAATCACTTGATGGTCGAGCACACAAACCCTCCCACGCCGCTATTGTCCATAAGGGTTCACCTCTATCCAGCCTGGAAGCTACCAACCTTTTCGCCAAACAAGCCGTCAAGACCCCTGATCGATCTAACAGGAGAACGCACCGCTGGACCTCGAACCTTGAGCGTTCCGACGTCCCAGTCGTCACAGTTGACGAAGTGAAGACAGCAATGAAGAAAATGAGAAGCTCCAAGGCCATGGATCTCGACGAAATCTGTCCTCTTATGGTTAAAAAGGCTGGCGAACAGTGTGCCAGATGCTTTGCAATACTCTTTAATTGCTCACTCAGCACCGGCATCATACCTTCGGCCTGGAAGACGGCAAGAGTTATCACGATTCCGAAGCCAGGGAAGGACCTCACGTCGGTAAAAGGCTACAGACCGATCTCAATTCTGTCCCCTGTCGTCAAACTCCTCGAGAGAATCATCCTCCCCCACATCACAGAAGAAGTTGAGTTGGAAAACTGGCAACATGGCTTCAGAAAAGGACGCTCGACCACGACAGCCTTGATGGAGATAACGGGCCACATAACCAACGGTATCAACCAACGGCTCCCTCCACATCGCACAGTGATGGTTGCGCTCGACCTCACCTCGGCATATGATCTGGTCAACATTTCTCGCCTGTGTCACACTCTCGCCGAAACGTCCATCTCCAGAGGCCTCGTTAGATGGCTCTCCAGCTATCTACGAGGGAGAGCCATCCGTGTGGACTTCAGAAACTGCCTCAGCCGCCAGCAAACCTGCTACGCAGGAGTTCCTCAGGGGGGAGTACTCAGCCCTTCCTTGTTCAACATATACTTGAATGGGCTGCCGAAGCCTCCCGAGACGATCAAACTGGTCGGGTATGCGGATGATCTGACAATACTGGCCTCTCACCCTGACTGGAGAGTTGGAGCTGACAGACTGAACTCCTACCTCCCAGCCCTCACCAGCCATCTTGGGGAACTAAAGATGGACATCTCGGCAGCTAAATCCAGTGTAACGCTCTTCACCACCAACACAAAGGAATGTCGTGAAGTTCCAGAAGTTGTGGTCAACGGTGAGCCACTCCCTCCAAGTAGAGCCCCCAAGATCCTTGGTGTCACCTTGGACCAGATGGGAACCTACCGTCAACACGCCGAAGGACTAAAGACAAGGGCAACAAAAAGATTGAATGTCCTCCGAGCAATCGCGGGAAGAAGGTGGGGACAGAAGACCGAGACAATGCTGAACACCTACAAAGCAACCACTAGAGCAGTCTTGTCTTACGCAGCACCCATCTACTCGCCCCAACTTGCCGAATCACATTGGACTTCCTTGCAAGCAGCACAAAACAAAGCCATTCGGATCGCAACTGGAAACCTTGCAATTGCGGACACTCAGCACCTGGCATACGAGAGCAAACTTCTTCCAGTCAAAGAACACAACCTCATGCTCAGCAAACAATTCACCGCCAAGGCCAGGCTTCAGCCCAACCATCCATCTCACCGCATCTGCACTGAAGCCAAACCTCCCAGGGCAATAAGAAAGCACGCCAAAGACATAGACATAGTATTAGGTGATACGGACTATAAAGTGGCCCTCAGAAAAATACACACGGAGACAGTCAGAGATTTTCTTAGAAATAGTCGACCCAACCCAGTTCTGGGAACTAAACCTCCTAGAATACACAAGTCCACGTCCCAACTATCCAGAGAAAATCAGATAACTCTGTCTCAATTGCGAAGCGGCCACTCTAGTTTCCTTAACAGTTATCTCCACCGAATAGGGGCCAATGAATCTCCCCTCTGCCCACTGTGTAGGATAGAGCCGCATACTTCGAGACATATTTTTTCGTGTCGCTGTAACCCCACTTCACTTAGCCCTATCGACCTTTGGAATAGGCCGCACTCGGTTGTTGATTTCTTGTTCAATTAAATCTCTCCGAAAAAAAAAGGGAAAGAGAAAAAAAAATAAAAATAAAGGAGAGTAAAAAATAAATAAATAAAAAAAATGAGAGAGAGAGGAAAGAGAGTGTGGGCTTATAACGCTGGAGGGTCGAGAGCTTCGACGACTTCCTCCAGTGTCTCGCGAAGGAAGATCTACCCGTTGGGCAAGACAACAACAACAACATCTTCGGTTTGGACTAGGAAAACAGTTGAAGACCCGGTAAGAATAGGTCAAAGGATCTGCTCAAGAAATGGTCAATCGATGCTGCTCACCTCAAAACAAAGCTCAAAACAAAGCTCAAAACCTCTTCAATCAGGTCATCTTCGGTTTGGACTAGGAAAACAGTTGAAGACCCGGTAAGAATAGGTCAAAGGATCTGCTCAAGAAAGGGTCAATCGATGCTGCTCACCTCAAAACAAAGCTCAAAACCTCTTTAATCAGGTCATCTTCGGTTTGGACTAGGAAAACAGTTGAAGACCCGGTAAGAATAGGTCAAAGGATCTGCTCAAGAAAGGGTCAATCGATGCTGCTCACCTCAAAACAAAGCTCAAAACCTCTTCAATCAGGTCATCTTCGGTTTGGACTAGGAAAACAGTTGAAGACCCGGTAAGAATAGGTCAAAGGATCTGCTCAAGAAAGGGTCAATCGATGCTGCTCACCTCAAAACAAAGCTCAAAACCTCTTCAATAAGGTCATCTTCGGTTTGGACTAGGAAAACAGTTGAAGACCCGGTAAGAATAGGTCAAAGGATCTGCTCAAGAAAGGGTCAATCGATGCTGCTCACCTCAAAACAAAGCTCAAAACCTCTTCAATCAGGTCATCTTCGGTTTGGACTAGGAAAACAGTTGAAGACCCGGTAAGAATAGGTCAAAGGATCTGCTCAAGAAAGGGTCAATCGATGCTGCTCACCTCAAAACAAAGCTCAAAACCTCTTCAATCAGGTCATCTTCGGTTTGGACTAGGAAAACAGTTGAAGACCCGGTAAGAATAGGTCGAAGGATCTGCTCAAGAAAGGGTCAATCGATGCTGCTCACCTCAAAACAAAGCTCAAAACCTCTTCAATCAGGTCATCTTCGGTTTGGACTAGGAAAACAGTTGAAGACCCGGTAAGAATAGGTCAAAATCTGCTCAAGAAAGGGTCAATCGATGCTGCTCACCTCAAAACAAAGCTCAAAACCTCTTCAATCAGGTCAAAATCTGCTCAAGAAAGGGTCAATCGATGCTGCTCACCTCAAAACAAAGTTCAAAACCTCTTCAATCAGGTCATCTTCGGTTTGGACTAGGAAAACAGTTGAAGACCCGGTAAGAATAGGTCAAAGGATCTGCTCAAGAAAGGGTCAATCGATGCTGCTCACCTCAAAACAAAGCTCAAAAACTCTTCAATCAGGTCATCTTCGGTTTGGATTAGGAAAACAGTTGAAGACCCGGTAAGAATAGGTCAAAGGATCTGCTCAAGAAAGGGTCAATCGATGCTGCTCACCTCAAAACAAAGCTCAAAACCTCTTCAATCAGGTCATCTTCGGTTTGGACTAGGAAAACAGTTGAAGACCCGGTAAGAATAGGTCAAAGGATCTGCTCAAAAAAGGGTCAATCGATGCTGCTCACCTCAAAACAAAGCTCAAAACCTCTTCAATCAGGTCAAAATCTGCTCAAGAAAGGGTCAATCGATGCTGCTCACCTCAAAACTCTATTGAGTGCATCATAACTGTTGACATATTTCCCAATGACTCATGCTCTCTACCTTTTCCTTCTCTACGCCTCGTTTCTTGTTATCGCTCACCTAACTCTCCTGTTAATGCTATTACTGATTTTATTGATTACCTAATTCCTCACTGTTCTCTGCCTTATCCTGTTATTATTTGTGGTGACCTTAATTTTCCAAGTATTGATTGGTGCAATGCCATAACTACTTCTCACTGTCGTACTTCTAACCTTTTTTTACAATTTGCAAGTGACTATCACCTTTCTCAGTTTGTTACTACTCCAACACGCTCTACCAACATTTTGGATTATGTTTTCTGTAACCATGACCTCATTACGGACTGTACAACCTCTCACCCTTTTTCAACGAGTGATCATATGTCCATAACCTTCTCAATCTCGAAATGTTCTCTCCGACCAGTCATAACATCCACTAAATTAATTCCACAATGGAGAAAAACTGATTGGAATGCCATCAACCAATCTATTTGTTCAGTGAACTGGACAATTCTCTTTTCTACCCTGACCATCGATCAATGTGTACTTTATCTGACAAATATGTTGTCTTCACTTATATCTCAACATGTTCCCCATACGAAGCCCCGTAAACCTCATTTGAAGTATCCCACCAAAAAAAGAAGAATGTTCAGCTTTTTAAAGAGATCAAATAAGCAACAACCTTTGCGAAAATCCACTATGGCAGTATGCAGGAAAATGCATAGGGCAATATTCAGATTCGAATTTCAACGAGAAAATTCTTTTAGAATGCCGAAGAATTTCAAACAGTTTTACCGTAATATTGCCAACAGAACTAAGCCTAGCAACACGTTTTCATCCTTAGTTGTTAACAATGTACCGATAACATCTCCGCTTGAAATTTCTAACACGTTTTCTAGCTTCTTTGCATGCATTACCTCAAGTCCCATGTCAGGTCCTCTACCATCATGCACCGCCTCGGTCCCTATTGTATCTGATACTAATGTTAGTCCTCTCGATGTTTACACTCTTGTCAAATCCATTGTTCCTAAGATTAATACATCTCCCGATGGTATACCTAATCTGCTTGTGAAGGAGTGCAAGGAAACACTCGCTATTCCCCTATCGATTATTTTTTTCTAATTGCTAACTCTTGGTTATTATCCAGCTTCATGGAAAGTAGGTATAATCAAACCTATTCACAAAAAGGGTAACAAATCTGATGTTAACAATTTTCGTCCAATAACTCTAGTTTGTTCATTGTCCAAGCTTTTCGAGAAGCACATTTACAATACCATTTACACTCATCTCGAATTAAACAATATCCTCCATTCGAATCAGTCAGGATTCCGTCGGAACCGTTCAACTGTATCTTCCCTTGTTCACTCCCACTCTATCTACCTTTCCTTTTTATCCAGCAAAATTCCGTTCGATATTTGCTTGATTGATTTCTCGAAGGCCTTCGATGTGGTTGATCATCGATTCCTCATATATAAGTTAGAATCATCTGGCATTCATTCGTTCCTTCTTTCTCTTGTATCATCATTCCTAACACAAAGATCTTTTCGAGTGAATGTTAATGACAATTTTTCTACAGAGAGAACTGTCGCTACCGGTATTCCGCAAGGAAGTTGTCTAGGCCCTCTTTTATTTTCAATCCAATCATCTTAACAGTTTTAAAATAAGTATTCAAAATTTGTCAACAAGCAGTACGCTCACTAAAGTCTTAAATGATATCTGACAAGTTTATTGCTCAAGTGTACTGTTCAGCGCAGACAAAAAGGCTCGTGATCATCATGGTCGCAATCAGCCTTCGACTGTGCTTCGTTTTATTTTTCTCACTTTAGTTATCAAAGTGACACGCTCGGGTCAACACCTTCAACCTGGATCCAATATCCCCTTACACCCAAACTCAACCCATTGCGATAAAGTATATATATATATATATAATCTTCATTAACGATATTGTAGAATTTATTCCCGATAACGTGCATTTTTTTATCTATGCAGATGATGTAAAAATTTTCTCTAGTGACCCTGTTACTCTTCAGATAGCTCTCGATCTGATAGCAGACTTCGCTTTCAAATGGTCACTTTCAATTTCTTTTTCAAAATGCCTCACCCTCAATTGTGGCAAGAACAATGCGGGTAAACAGTACCATATCAGCAACCACATACTACCCACGCAATCTAGCGCCCGAGACCTTGGCATCCATTTCGATACTTCCCTTTCATTCACTAACCATATAACCAAAACTGTCTCTCAAGCTTCCAAATGTATGAACATAATTTTCCGCTCTCTTAAAACCTCGTCAATCTCTGTGCTTCTCCATGCTTACAAAACATATGTTCTTCCCTTGCTTGAATATGGATCAGAAGTCTGGTCACCTACTTCAATAAGCCTCACTAATGATTTAGAACGAGTTCAAAGGTCTTTCACCAGGCGACTTCTTGCTCGAGCCGGTGTTCCCAAGCTTGATTACTTGTCACGCTTGAGTTTTCTATCAATGCAAACACTCGAATATCGACGAGCCATTACCGATCTATGTTTTGTTCACAAAGCTGTTCATAATCAAATTAAACTCGAGCATACATGTTTATTGAGGATTCTTCCTTCCCCATATAACCACCGTTTAACCCACCATTTGAGGATTGTCCTTCCTTTTAATGTTCCTCATTCTCATAGCACATGTGTCTCCAGAACTATTAACATATGGAATTCTCTTCCTTACCAAACTGTATCATCTGCTTCCCCTAAATCGTTCAAAAACTCTCTATTTAAACTTCCGGTATCTATGATCATAACCGCTTCCAAACTACGCCTCAATTGAATTATACCTTCTCCGCTTCATTGTTTTATCCACTGAACTCGCACCCGCGACAGTCATCCATTGTAAATGTATGTATAAATATCTTTGCAAGGAATAAAGAATGAATGAAAACAAAGCTCAAAACCTCTTCAATCAGGTCAAAATCTGCTCAAGAAAGGGTCAATCGATGCTGCTCACCTCAAAACAAAGCTCAAAACCTCTTCAATCAGGTCATATTCGGTTTGGACTAGGAAAACAGTTGAAGAGGACTCCTGAAATATTCATGATTTCATTACAAAAATCTAGAAAATAGCTGAAAACCTTTTTATGGAATTTTCTTTAGAAAAAAAAAGAGCGATAACTAGTAGTGAGGATAGGATAGAGAGGTGCATCTACATCAAAGCTCAGATGTATAGCCACTTTTGAGCAAGCATAGTAAACTTTAGGCTTGAAGCCGAAGATGCTTCGAATCGTGCCCAATTGCAAAATGCTATCCACTCAGCTGAACCCAACATTCAGTGGGACCAGGGCTTGGAAGAAGGAAAAGAGGAAGATATTGAGAAGCCACCAATGCGCTTGAGGGCAGGTATGTATTGTACCTGCATGAGTCCAGTTGGTTTATCTCCGACCAGATAAACGATTGATGAAATTGGCTTTCCACTTGCACAAACATCCGTGTACGCGGCCACCGAAGCAGCCATTATTGGCGAGATCTGAAGGATTCCCACTTTTTGATAGTATTTTTTGAATGAAAATTTTTTTAGTTTTTTAAAAATAAATTTTCATAACTATTCATTTTATAATTTTATCCGTTTCTTGATTGAGTAGTTTTTCTTCGCTTTTTATGTCTTCTTTCAACTCTCCTTACTGTTATCGATAACCATGTTATACTTTACAAATTGACCACTTATCATACGTATTATTATACATTATTTAGCATTTTTTGTCACATTTAAGAAGTTATGCTGAGAACAAAAAGAGATAACTAGAAAAAGTTTGGTTTGACGAAACAAAATTTTAAAAAATCATTTTTTTATGAAATAAAAGTTGAGTAATGAAATGTCCAGAAGGAAGAAATTTTCAAATGCTTAGTGACTAAGTTTAAAAGCAGGAACGTCTGATTAGGACGAAGATTTATTGATCCATCGCACAGGGAAAAGCCAGTCCACCTGGAGGGGTCGAACCAAGCCATCTCTTTTTAACCGGAAGCAAGCGAGCTACCATCATTTTTTTCCATGCGATGATTTAATTAACTTATTAATGTAGACAAAAACGAAGGGAAATAACCGCAGGATCCGGAAAGAGGCGAGTGGTGAGAGTTGCTATCTCCAGGGAGACAACGGAGAGATGTCTGATTTCCCCAATGATCTCCTCCCCTGCCACTTCCGACTCATGACTGCCAAATTAGAAATTTAAGTCAACTGTGCAATTAAAATTTAACTTTCTGAAAGTGAAAAAATTCAAACATGAGTTAACAGCAGTTTTTTACTAGTTTTTTTTAGAAAGATGTTATTCTAGGAAAAATCTTTTCAGTGTGGGAGAAAAAGAAGCCAAGCAAGCGCTTCTAATTTACCGAATCTTTCTTAATGTTGAGTTGAAAGCTATAAATAATTTTATCACGAAAATCTATTATCTTTGCAGAGATTTGACCGGTTTAAACCCGTTTTCTCGTTTTTTGGATAACTGCGAGTATACTTTTAGCGTTAGACATTAACGCTCTAAGGCTTTTTCCAACATCAGTGAGTGCATCCCTATCTGACTCAAAATTATCTATTTTAGTTCACAAAAACTCACCTGTAAGCAGGCATTAGAGAAGTACAATCCAACTCTTTCTGAGTAGGCTCCAGATGCTATAAAAACACTTTCTAAAACTGTTTTCGCTCAATTTTCAATCGGTTTTTCTTAAACACTGAATTTAATTTTTTCTCTTTTTATGCGAAAAAAAGTTACAGTTTCCTAGTGAAAAAAACCAATCGGATAACTGTTGGATCAGACAGTGGATTCTTTGTACGAATGATAACCAAACTTTTCAATTCTATAGAATTTTTAGAAGTGAAATTAGACCATGAAAACATTAGTTTTTTCGTGATAGCAATATATTGTTGCTTTTTCAGTAATTTGTTTCCAATCCGTTCGACACTCCTCTCATCATCTCTCTAACTTCTCTCCTCTCTCTTTCTCTCTCTCTCCTCTCTCAGTTCGCCGCTCTTCCTTTCTTTCTCTCTACCTATCGACTTTCCTCTCTCTCCACTCTTCCTCTCCCTTTTCCTAGCCCAAACTCTATGTTCTCATTCGAAAATCTTACTTTGAGCCTTTTTTCTTGATAATCTTTTATATTACCGAGCCTCAAGCTGATTTTTCTCTTTTTTTTCCATAAAAGACGTCTGTAAATAAGAATATACTTCAATCCTCGTTGATCTGAATCAACGAATTTTATACCAAGCAGAGGAGCGGATTGTTCGCGGAAACTTGTGCAAAAATCGTATGGTGTGACGGGAACCGAACCAGCAACCTTCGCTTTCCGGGTGATGCTCTTACCCACTGAGCTACACACACAGTATAATGCACATTTTAAGGCCCAAACAAGACGTCATACTGACATGGTAAATGCTCTTCTCCCCCGTCAATTGACTTGGCTGACTCGCCATTCCATAGGGAGAGAACTGCAATCCAATCAACACTTTGAATTGGTTTTTCAATTTCGAAAAATTTTGAATAAATAAGAAAAGCTATTTTGCAAAAAAAAACAATTGAGAAAACAATTGAAATTATGTCGAGCGATCCGAATCCATTATTATTATGCTCTGACAATGTTAGATAAGACATTAGCGCTTCCTATGATATATCATATCTAACGTCTGATTAATGTTCTTGCATTTTGTTATTTTAATGAGTTTTAAAAAAGATTATCTTTCAAAATAATCAAGATGAAATGAGACCAAACTATTGCACGGGCAAAACCAAGCCCAAGGGTCAAAATCGAACCCAGCTTTCTCTTATTTACCGAGAGCGAGCGTTACCACAACTGTATTGAATGTTCATTGCAAGTCCGTGCTTGGATATCCCCTATAGAAAATGCTTGACTTAATTCATCACCTCTCCAGAGTTGTCTTCTTTCTCCTGCATCCAGTCTTTCCCCGAACCAACAGGCGCCGCTCTGGTCAGCGTGTGCCATGTTCCTTGGCTGCGAGAAAACAATCGCTCATCAAATTATTCTGCATTTAGTTTGTTTCTTTCAAGTTATAGTTACACTTAAAGATTGGTCATCTCAAATAGACTGCAAGCAGCCGAGTTTGAAGACGATACTTACTCGTTACCTTCCTGTCATCTTTCTCATTATATTATATAATGAAAGCTTTCATTTTTTGTCAAATAACAACATCATTTTCTCAAAAAAGAGAAGCAAAAAGAAGTACATAGTTAAACAAAACTAGAAAACAGTAAAAAATAAAAAAATATATTGGAAACTAATCATATCTTTCTGTTCAAAAATCGTGAAAACTGCAAACAGTAGAGATAAATAAACAATTCGACTCAAGATTCTACTTTGAATGGCTTCACCCAAACGAATTATAAGTATGGAAAAGTATTCACCACCCATACTCCGATACTCTGGTGACGTGAGCGGTTTCTCTTTTGCTACTGCTGAGATTATTAATATCCACGTCTTCTTTCTCTTCCGGCTCCATATAAAAAGACGTCATCTGCAAAGGCCTCCATTTAAGTTATGGGAAAACAAGCCAGAAAATGGAAAGAATAAGAAAAACTTCCTCTCTTTTCCCCTTCCTGCATTATGCTTTATGAAATCATTCCGCGTGTTATTCTTCTCTTCTTAAAAATTTTTATGAGTTGAGTGCGTGAATTTGAATTCCAATTATCGCTATTCACTTCTATAATTTTACAAATCGAGGACACGGCCAATTGAAGGTGAAAATTCCAGGTATTACATTTGGAAAACTTCGAGAATCGTAAAAGCCAATAAAAAATGCTCCCTTCACATCCCAGTGCGATCATAATTCTATTTGTTTTGATTGTATTACCTCCAAAGTATTCGATGACATAATCAAGCCTATAAAACTTTATTCTGAGGCAAACTGGCATATGATTGAGTACTTTATTTACTGTCATGATTGGACCTTGGCATTATCATCTCTTGACCCTAATCAAGCTTACAACTATATCGTTGATCTACTATGTGACCTTATCGATCGCTTTGTGCCAACTGTTGTTCCTAATTCGTCCTCCTATAGATATCCAGCGCGTATTCAACGCTTATTCAATAAGCTTCAGAAAGTTTCAATTACTGCTCCTTACTCCGAATATTGTAAAAATCTATCAAGAAATTTTTCTTCTGAGCTTTATGATTTTGAAACATCTAAGGAATCTTCTCTGATTGTTAAAGGCAACCGTAAACAGTTTTTCTCGTATTGTACAAATCGTATTAAATCTCAAAACGATTCCTATGTTTTGTATGACAGTAGTGGAACGGTAGTGACGGACCCTTCCATAAAAGCTGAAATGTTTTCTTCTCAGTTCTCATCAACTTTCTCTGAACCGTCTCAGAATGTTCTTCCTGTCCCTATTTTAGCTCCCTTCGATCAACACTTTTCTCTTGAAATAATTGATGATCAAATGATAATCGAGGCTGTTTCTAAGTTAGAGAATAAATGTAATACCTCACCCGATTCCATTCCGAACATTTTTATAAAAAAATGTAAATTTGCGTTGTTGAAACCTCTGCGTATTTTATTCAACAACTGTTTAATGACTGGAATCGTACCCGATATGTGGAAGTTTGCTATTGTAAAGCCTCTGCTCAAAAACAAAGGACCTCCTATCTTATCAAATTACAGACCCATTTCTTTAACCTGCTCGATTTCTAAAGTAATGGAAAAAGTTATTGTTAATTCTATTTCAAAGTATCTTGACGAGCGTTCATTGCTCTCCCCTTTTCAAGCCGGTTTTCGACCTAATCGATCGACAATCACTTCTTTAGCCGAATCATATTCCTTCATAACCCACTCTCTGAGTTCAAGTATTGATATTGATGTAATTTTCCTAGACATCTCAAAAGCTTTTGATTCTGTAGATATTCGATTTCTATTGTTTAAATTGAATTCACTTGGTATTGTAGGGCCAGCACTTAAATTTATCTCTTCTTTCCTCAACTCCCGTAAACAATCAGTGATCATCGATGGTATCAACTCAGTACCAGCTTCAGTTTTAAGTGGTGTTCCTCAAGGTTCTTCAATAGGCCCGTTGTTGTTTTTACTGTTCATTGACGACATCAAGAAAGTTATCCCTGCTACTATTCGCTTCAGTATTTTTGCCGATGATGTTAAGCTGCTAGCTCAAGTACCCTTATATTCAGATGACTTACAAACAGCAGTCAACAATATATTTGAGTGATGCACTCAGTGGAACCTTACTCTATCAACTTCTAAATGTACTGTTCTTCATATAGGCAAGCAATCGGTGTTTCACCCCTACTCTATCAACCATATTCCATTGATTGTTACCAACCAGGTTAAAGATTTAGGGATTTTGTTAACTCATGATTTCCGTTTCAATTCTCATATTGAGAAGATTTGTAAAAAAGCCTCTTCTACTGCAAACCTTATTCTGAAGGCTTTCAAGACCAAATCATGCGAAATGCTCATGCTTGCTTTTAATGTATACGTTAGACCGATTCTCGAATACGGGACTGAAATTTGGTCCCCTACCACGAAATACCTCATCAATGATTTAGAATATGTACAACGTAATTTTACTAGAAGGCTGTTATATAGATGTGGTAATGTAAGCCTGCCTTATTCTCAGAGATTGAAACTGCTCAAAACTGAGTCATTAGAATATCGTCGAGCATTCAGAGATCTATGTTTTTTGCACAAATGTTTGCATAACAAATGCTCTCTCGATTTTTCCTTTCTATACATTTTATCTCCCCCCAAGTATAATACAAGACAAGCGCACTCTCTCAGAATTCGTCTGCCTATCGTTTACCCGGCTAGGTTGTCTACGTTTGTCTCTAGATCAATAGCAATATGGAACTCCCTTCCGGAAGATATCGTTGTAATCGAAAGTTCTTCAAGTTTTGCGACAAGACTAAAAAAAATTCCATTTGAAGTTGTGCTTCCTTGTCCGACTGTAACAGATTGACGATTATTTGTATTTACATACATATGTATAGGACACAATCTTCTGATTATAAATAACTATAGACGCTATTTCATATCATTTTTTTTCTTAGATGATATTTGGATTAGTTGAATGCCATTCAGCACTTTTGAATGAATGATTGTTTTTTTTTCTTTGTCTCCCTATCCTACGCGTCCATGCTAATTGGAACTACCATTCATAATTGTATTACAAGTTGTTGTTCTTGCATGGAATAAATGAATTGAATTGAAAAGATTGTTATTCGCTTGAACTCCATAATTTTCAAAGCTCTTAAGTACTACAGCTGTGAAGAGAAACATATTTTTTCAACTGAAGTATCTTTATTTTGTCAAGCATTTATCTAGACCTAAATGCGAATATGTAATTACATACGTATTTAAAACAATAACAAGAAAAAAGAATTTTAATTTTCTTCTGTGTCTACCTGAAACGTTTAAATTCATTTTTTCAACAAAAAACAATGCCTGACCAGCTGGTTTTCGGTCTCCATACCATGTTGACTATCACAGTTGCCATCTTCTCGCGTTGTGACTCTGCCAATTGAGCAATCCGGCAGAATCTTACAAAACAATTTAAAATCCATTGATTTTTTTTCCTTGAACGGTGAATATTTGTGAACAATGATCAGTGCGAACTATCCTTCTAGTGAAGTTACATGTTCACAACGCTTTGAAGGAGAAATAATCTTCAAGACATAAAAAAAACCAAAAAAATGACAATTTGAATCTGAATAGATTTTGAGAAAAATGAAAATAATTTCCACATTGGTCGTGTAGAATATACGAGAAATAGCTCTGAGTACTGCACTCCGAATTCACATACTCGAAGTCTACGAGTAACTGAGAATAACCGTGTTCTCATCATCCAAGTTTTCCTCGTCGTCTCTGAGGATCTCGCCCTTCCTCTCTCGCTTCTCTATTTCATTGACGATCTCATGCAGAGTTTTATCCATCAAATTAACTTCATCATCGTACTCGATTTCTTCTTCGTCGGCTGTTACAAATTTCGAGCGTTTGAATGTGAGAAAAGGAAAGAATTACAAATTTAGTCAACGTACGTTTTTCAGATAATAAATGATTTGTTCTAATTGAGAAGAAAAAAATAAGGTTCTTATAGAGACTGAAAGAGAGTAAGAAAAAGTTTAAGATTCTTACTGACCTTCCTCGACATTTTCGGTGAGAGTTTCTTCCTGAACGGCTGACCTCCCCTCTATCTCATTTATCGAGTCCAGCTGGCTCCACATTCCCACCATATTCTCATCATTCTCTTCGTCCTCCACGCAGCTGATGTTAAAAGTGTCTAAAGAATAAATCATCGGACTGATTTTAAGAATTTTGTAGGCTTTCCAATCTTCAGATAAAAACAGATAAGATTCAGTCCTTGAGTACAAAACATTAAAAACCCTAAATTCGCTAGAAAGTTTCGTTTCCTCGATCTTGACTTCTATCTGTCAGATCAATCTTGTTGAATATGATTCGGTTGAAGAAAAATATTCTCGAAAGATGATTCTGCTTTTCTAGCTCTGTTCCTCTCCTCTTTCTTCTATTTCCATACTATACTTCCTGATTCAGGGAACTCGCTCACCGTTCAGTGCCTGGGTGCATCCTACCGTACCCTCTCCACCCATCTGCCTGTTTTTCATCTCACGAACGACTCGTCTCAGCTTTTTAAAATACTCTCTTTCCATTTCAAATTCGATTGATGTTCGATTCTCACGGCAGCCTGGAAAATGAATTTCTTTTCAATCAACCAAAAAATGCCTTGAGTGGCCTATAAAAATATTTGAAGATTTATTTCTAAGTAAAGCGTGTGTTATGTACCTTGCCTTGTAGTCCAAAGATTCCAGAGATGATAAATATATAGTCCGAGTAGTGTAGAGTCCAAATATAAATATAGTTCAATGCAGCCAATCTAATTCTTAGTCTCGCTCTCTTACGCGATACGCATCGCGCGCGAGAGGCAGATCATTCTCCCCTTTGAGATAAATATCATTATCTCAAAAGATAGGCATATCATAGCCCACCTTCACTTGGGAAGTAAAAAATCTTCAAATTTCTCTCGTAACCATGAAGAGAAAACAACAAGTCAAAGCATAAACCATATTGCTATTATTTTAAAATATTAGAGCAATATAGTTTGCATTAGAAATTAAACAAACAAACAAACATGGCAACATTTTATCAATTCTATATACATATGTTGCCTAGACTCGATGCTCGAATCTAATAAAACTTCTTGTGAGGATTGACCTCCAGTCGCACCGGCGCCTTTATAGCCCTTTTTGGTCGACTGTGTGAACTGGCACCAGGTTGTGCTTCGTTCGTTTGGGTTGAGACAGGGTCTCTGACAATTCTCGGGAAAGAGGGTTCATCACTTCTGTGGTTTGGCTCCGCTCTTTCTGTTTCTGACTCATTATCTTTTTCTGTAACCAACCCAAAGGCTTCGCTCAGTATGTGCAGAGGCAAGCATGATTTCTTGATTTCCTCTGTCACATTTCCCATACTTAGGGTGAGCTGATTACTATGAGCTTTGATTTTTCTGCCTTGATCTAGCAATACCCAATAAGCAACCTTGCCTTGTTTTGCAACTATTTCTCCAGTTTGCCAGTATACGTCGTTCTTAGGCACGCCGATTTTGTATTTCACTCGATCTCCAACGGAGAACTTTTTCGGCTTCACCCCGTGATGCTTATCGAACTGTGCTTTCATTTTCTGGTCAACTTCCTGAGAATTTTGACAAGGCTTCAGCAAATCAACTCTTCCTCTTATCTGTCTTCCGATGAACAGCTGCGCAGGGCTTTTCCCTTCCTCGCATTGGCCATTCGGGTTCTTCTGTAGTGGAACAAGAAAGAGTGCAAGATTTCCGCTGTGGGCATTTCTCTTTTCATCTTGATCAAACTTCTTTTGAATGTATCTACGAACCTTTCTGCTTGTCCGTTCGACTGTGGATGATATGGTGGGCTTGTAATATGTCTGACACCATTTCTCACACAATAGTTTTTGAACAACGCCGATGTGATTTGCGTTCCATTGTCTGTCACGACTACTTCAGGAAGCCCATACCGAGCAACACAGGATTCCAACGCGCGTACCGTAGCGGTAGCCGTCATGCTGTTCGTTGATAGAATTTCTGGCCATTTGCTAAAAGCATCTATCATTATGAGATAACTTTCTCCATCGATTGGTCCTGCATAATCCAGATGGACTCTTTGCCAGGATCTGGTTGCCTTTGGCCAAGGTTCCAATGGAACTTTAACGGGATTCTTCGAGCTGTTCGCGCATCTTTCGCAACTTTTCACAACTCCCTCAATATCACCGTCGATACCATTCCAATAACAAATGCTTCTTGCCATTGCTTTCATTCTCACCATTCCTGGATGTCCTGCATGCAGCTCTTTCAAAACCAGTTTTTGAAGTGTGACTGGTATCACAACCCTTTCAGCCGACATCAGGCACTCTCCCACTATTGAAAAAGTGTCTCTTCTTCTGTAGAGAGGTAAAATGTCCTTGGAAACTTTCTTGGGCCATGCGTCTTTCTTGTGCCATGTCATGACCTTTGTCAGGGTAAGATCCTTCTGAGTTTCTCGACGTACATCTTCAGCTGTCAATGGTAGGGCTCTTATGTCACGCTTGAACAAGCTCATGACGTCTTCATCGACCTGAATGCTCGCGATGACTACGTCTTCATCTGGGGACGGACAATTTGCGATCAATCTCGAAAGCGCATCCGCGTATCCAAAACTGTTCGTGCTCACATACTCAATCCGAAAGTCATACGCGACTAGCATCGTTGTCCATATCTGAAGCCTATTCGCCGTATGGACGGGTACTCCTGTCTTGGAACCGAAAATTGCCAAGAGTGGCTTATGGTCGGTTTGTAGGGTAAATCGCCGTCCATATATGAACCGGTGGAACTTCTTTACGGCAAAGATCAATGCTAGACCTTCCTTGTCAATTTGCCCATAGTTCCGCTCCGCTGGTTTCAATGCTCTTGAAGCATGGAAAATAGCCTTCATTGCTCCATTAGACGCTCTGTGCATCAAAACTGCACCGATTCCTTGACCGCTGGCATCAGCAGCCACGAAAATCTCTTTACTTGGGTCGTAATGGACCAGACTCAAATCTGTTTCTAGCACTTCGAGGATCTTCTTGAACGCGTTCTGACATGTCTCAGACCACGTATACTTCACGTCTTTCCTCAACAAATTGTCTAGTGGTGCTCTCAGTTCATGCAATCCGGCTATGAACTGTCCGTAATACGTCACCATTCCGAGGAACG
Organism: Allodiplogaster pararmata; assembly: GCA_964056735.1. Lineage (NCBI taxonomy): Eukaryota > Metazoa > Nematoda > Chromadorea > Rhabditida > Diplogasteridae > Allodiplogaster > Allodiplogaster pararmata. The sequence goes on from OZ057403.1 coordinate 2,985,773, forward strand.
ACCTCAGGGTAGCTACATCTGTAGGTGCGGGCATCAATCGAATCGCATCGATTTTGTTCGGATCCGGTTTCCTGCCATCTTTATCCACAATGAACCCGAGATATTTGATGATTGTACTGCCGAACTTGCACTTCTCCAGCTTCAGCTTGAATCCGAAATTAGAGATCCGACTTAATACTCCCCTCAAGTTATCATCGTGTTCTTTCTTTGTCTTCCCCATTATTATGAGGTCGTCCAAATAGGCCACGGCACCTTCACTTCCTGCCAACATTGTATCCATCACTTGTTGGAAGATTCCTGGGGCCGACTTCACTCCGAATGGTAACCTTTCGTACCGGTAAAGTCCTTTGTGCGTGTTGATACCGCACATTTCCTTTGCTTTTTCATCAAGCTCAACTTGCAGGTAAGCATCGGCAAAGTCAATCTGACTAAAAAGTTTGCCACCGTTCAGCCCAGCGAATATTGTCTCCGGCAGAGGTAGTGGATGAGCATGAAGCTCTATCGCCTCGTTCAACCCGGTGGAAAAATCGGCACAGAGCCTTGTGCTTCCATTCGCTTTCTCCACCACTATAATGGGGGCAGCCCATTTGGCTGTGTCGACCTTCCTGATGACATTCAATTTTTCTAGCCTGTCCAGTTCCTTTTCCACTTTAGTTATGCTTGCGAGGGGTACCGGTCTTTTATTCCTGAAGACTGGCTGAGCTCCTTCTTTGAGCTTTAACGTTGCCTTTACCTTTGTGCAAAGGCCCAGTCCTTCTTCAACTATTCCCGGATATTCCTTCTTTATCCACTCTTCATACTCTTTAGTAGACTGCGGCTCCTTATTCATGACTTTCCATACATTCGAAGTTGCGTCTCTAGTCCAATTCAACTTCAGAACTTCCAGTTGTGAAATGAAGTCTTTTCCGAGGAGTCTGAGTGGCGCTGTGGTAACGTGAACGTACCCTTGTGCGCATTTTCCATTGACTTCCAAGTTTGCCTTGAACTTTCCTACAATCATTAGTGGCGTTCCATTTGCGCAAATTGGTTTGCAATCCGAAAGTGAACACTCCGGTTCTCCAATGTCCTTCCAGATTTCCTTCGAGATGAATGTCAGATCTGCTCCCGTATCAACCTGTAGTCTAACGGCTTTCCCATTCATCTGCATTTCTATCTCAAAATCTTCTGACTTCACTTTCATCACTCTGATTGAATTCATTGACTGCTTGCTTCTTTTCTCTTTTGGCTTATTCTTACACATCGTGCTCTTGTGGCCCTTTTTTCCACAAGCCAAACATTCTTTGTTTAGGAAGAAACATTCATTGCTGTGTGATACTCCACATCGATTGCATTTCTCTTTCCGTTGCTCATCGAACTGTTTCTTCCTTCCTTTCTCCGATGGATTCCGTTGTTGATTCTTTTTCACATAATTGAGTTGAGATGTTCTACCTTGCGTTTGGACTGCCATTGACTCTTGATGTAATGAATGCAATCGATCACATTCATCCAGCAGTGTTTCCATACTTGTCTCTTCGTTCTTTCTCAAAACACTCAACAGGTGGAAACGCGTTTCTTCAAATTGAGGTAGATCAATAGAAGTAAGGAACATCATTGTCTTGAATTGTTCCACTTTAATGTCTTTCACTTGTGCACTTTCCACTGCTCTGTTTATTGTGCTTGCCATCACTCTCAAATCATCAGTATGTGATTTACTCATTCTCATGTTCAGCATCTTCAATCTTTTCTCAAAGATTGTGCTTTTGTCTCCGAACATTTTCTTGAGTTTCTCAACCGTCTCTTTCAGAGTATAGTTGCTTGCCTTGTGTGGAGCGATTGTATCCAGGTATCGATTTTCCACAGAGAAATTCACATGCCTCAGCAACATTCTTACTTTGGCATCTTCTTCCAAAGCTTCAGCATCCTTTTCAAACAGATCTTCATATCTGCTGTACCACTTCTCGAAGGTTGCACCTTCTTCTGGCTCATATGCGAAGTCTGTGATGCGTTTCTCAAGCGCATCAATCGATGGTCCTGCAGGTTTAGCCTGACTGCTACCTTCTCTCATTGCAAGTCTTTCTAGCAGGGCATTGACGAGGGCGCTCTGCTCTTGTTGTTGCTTCGCATGTTGCTCTTGTTGCATTTGCATTGCCAGCAAAATCTGTTGGACACCTTTGTCCTCCATTTCTTTACTTTATTGCTCTTTCTCTGGCCTCTTGAGTTCGACTTGTACGATTACAAGTAGAAGAACTTCGAACGAGGGACTGACCACAAAGCAACCTTTAGCTTTGCGCGTTTGCCTCTTTCAATGAGGAACTGACCACAGAGCAACCTTTAGCTCTGCGCGTTTGCCTCTCTTACAACGAGGGACTGACCACAAAGCAACTTTTAGCTTTGCGCGTTTGCCTCTCTCAATGAGGAACTGACCACAGAGCAACCTTTAGCTCTGCGCGTTTGCCTCTCTTTCAAATTTGAAGTCCTCCTCCAAATCCTCTTCGAAGTCCTCCTTCCAGAATCCTGATCGCCACTGTTATGTACCTTGCCTTGTAGTCCAAAGATTCCAGAGATGATAAATATATAGTCCGAGTAGTGTAGAGTCCAAATATAAATATAGTTCAATGCAGCCAATCTAATTCTTAGTCTCGCTCTCTTACGCGATACGCATCGCGCGCGAGAGGCAGATCATTCTTGCACACAACAGCGTGAAACTCATATTTTATGTCTTACTTTAAATTTCCTTCTTTACTTTTTAATTCTCTTCTGAATCTTCTCACTCTTTTTCCATTTCTCTGAAAAAAGGGGACAAACTCAAGTGAGGACAAGCTTAAGTTTTCTCCGCAAGAATAAGATGAAACGTCCCTGGGAAAAAAAGAGAAAATATACACAAATGTTGAAAGTTCCTTTAGTTTAAAAATTTTACCAAGGACCAAATCAACCCAAAAAACCTGAGTTTTCAAAACAACCGGCCTTGACTGTTTTAAACACCTTTCAAACAAGCCTGAAAGCAACTGACTATTCGAGAAGGAGTCAATGACGGGCTGGCCATTGTTGCGGGCCTGTGCTTCAGACCAAATCGCGTCGAGACCAGGATTGGAAGAGAATACTGTAACTTCCATTTTTAATTATACTGTTACTTCAATATTTGGAGCATTTTTCGTAAATTTTGTCATTTCAATAAACTCACGAAAATAATTGAATGTACAGATTTTTGGCTCTTATTTTTTTCTTGTTTCATTTCTTTTCATGAAGTTCCACGTGATTGTATAATAACGTATCAAATTTCTAATACACCTCATCAACAAAACAACTTCAAGTTTGGTCGTGACTGTGATAATACACAGCTCATCAAGCTACTTTCAGTGAACTTTGTTGGCCTAAAATTTCAATCAATACGTAGGGCCTCCTCGATAAATTATCTTTTATCGAGGCCCTACGTATTGATAAATTTGTATATATCAATAACGATAAATTATCTTTTGATAACGGCCTCTGACCACTCTTCGAGTGTAACTCGGCGTTGATGATGTCAGAAGCCATCACATCCACCTGAACATGAAAAAATTATTCAGTGAACAGTTTTTTGGTGATAGGAAAACTTGTTCAGAGAAAAACTTGGCGACAGTAAAAATGGGTCCAAGTTTCAGTTCTTAAGAGTCCTTTCACTCACCTCAATTGCAGCCGTTGTCGTTGGAAGGAAAGGCGAGAGGAGACTCAAACTATTAACAGAATGTAAATTAAATTGCAAAAATTTCAAATATTTTGAAATTTGCAGTTTTTTAAAAGATCACTATGAACTTAAAATGTCGAAAAACTTTGATGTTTGACCAACTTTTTGTCTTGGAATCTAACAAAATTATGCCGAACAAACGATAGGAACCGTATCAACGAAGATGTTCATAAATATCACTCACCTTGCACTTTCGTTGTCTTTTATGTTAAAAAAATTCAACTCAAGTTAAGTTTTTATTACGCGGAGTCTCTCAAAACACCGCGTTGAAATTATGAAAAGGTCAAGGTTAGACAGAGCAATTGAGGGGCAGAAGCGAGAAGAAACTTTGGAAATCAAAGGGGTAAAACTACGGCCGGTAAAAATGTTCAAACTTGTCACTGACTCGTCTAATATCTCTCGAGTCTTCAGGCCATCGAGAAGAACTTCTTAAATTACACAAATTTATCATTTCACAATTTATGAATTAAGAATGAATCAAACAAGTTGACATTTTTTACATGATTTAGATATGTGTCCTCGTCACTTTAGATTAGAGATATATGTTGTTTTCGAATCTCTCGCGTGGGCTCGCTTTTTTCCGTGTAATTATCATATTAGAGATACATAAGCAAACAGAGAAAATAACTTATTTGCAGAGCGCGTTTGGTCGGAAAAACAAGAAACAACCTGATTTTCACTTTGAAAAATTAAAATTTACTATAGAAAATTCGAACATATGAATGTATTTATCGTTTCAAAACTCACCAATAGCCAAGTCACAACTCCACCTCGGCCTCATTTGTTCGCCGGAAAGAAACAACAACAATTACTCATAACGCTGATAGTATCGAGGTACCAGTTGAATAATCCTTGTTCCTTATTCGAGCAAAGAATAGGACTCGCGAGCAAAGAATAGGACTCGCGAGAAAGATCGCCACTGAAGTTCTAGTATGGACCGAGATTTCTATTCTGATTTAGAAAGGATTCTCAACGAATTTACCCAGAGAAAATTCCACGACGGAACAAAGGGAGAGAATATAATTGATATCTAATATCAGAAATGATATTGACCATCAGGATCAGCCTGCTGTCCAACTCGTATTCTTGCATTGCGGATGGTGACAAATTCCATTCCATAGATGGAGTTATCGATCGCGAACTGCAGTCTCGGAGGGACGTGGGCTTCAAACGGTTGAAAGAGAGAGCGGCTTGAGCACATCGAACTCAACGCCGCAGTCGCCCTTCCACCACACCAATTAATTTTTGTTTGGATAATATTTTGAATAATGTTGAAAACAACTTTACCGCATAACAAGTTGACATTTTTTACATGATTTAGATATGTGTCCTCGTCACTTTAGATTAGAGATATATGTTGTTTTCGAATCTCTCGCGTGGGCTCGCTTTTTTCCGTGTAATGGTATTATTGAATCTTAGTCCATTTTCAAAATCATAGAAAATGAAATAGTCGTATTGAAAATAATAACCATTATGATAAAAAATACACTTAGTTTCAATAACCTTTTCATAGCTCTCAAGGTGGATTTGTGTAGGTTGCAAATGCATTACAAATATGATTATGCAGGAAAAGTTTTCTCTAAATAAAACCACGTGTGAAAACCTTGAACAAACGGAATGAACTAATGTAAGGGATTGTGAATCTCTATCACCATCTAGTCAACGTTAGACAACTGACGTAGTACATGTCTGCTCTGTATAACTGTATCTTCGATGATAGAGGCGAGAGATTACTCTCGCCTCGGGCACTATTAATACGCCCATTCCCAAGTCATCGTGAGATTAGAGCCTGAACTTACAAATCTATGTATGCTTTATAAACTCTTTTGTTATGTTGTTCAGGGAAAATTTCATGCGGAGAGCACAATAAACACCCGGACTCTCACTCTAACTTCGTCTGGTAATAAGGACTGCTGAAGTAGACGCGGACGAAATCCTCCTCGTCTTCATGATATCCGTACATTGATCTGAGCAATTAATAAATCATTGAATGAATAAAAAAGGGTAAACATTTTTGATGAGTAAATTTGAGAAAAAAATTCGTTCCTCAACTTCAGCTCTCTATTAGGTCACACATTTCGCAGAGGTTTCGTTCAGTGAGTGAATCAGGCTCAAACTTTATTACTTCAAATTAACTTCCGTCGATGCTAAGAATTAAGTTGATTGCGTTCGATCACAGTAACACTTACCTAATCTACCAAATTAGTTTTCCAATTTCCTCTGGTTCCCCCTTGCACTTCTCGTTCTTGCTCTTCCTCTGGTTCCCCCTTGCACTTCTCGTTCTTGCTCTTCCTCTGGTTCCCCCTTGCACTTCTCGTTCTTGCTCTTCCTCTGGTTCCCCCTTGCACTTCTCGTTCTTGCTCTTCCTCTGGTTCCCCCTTGCACTTCTCGTTCTTGCTCTTCCACACATTCACATTTGGTTTTTCTCAGTCTTCAGAACGATTTTTAGGGGTTTACTAAGACTTTCTAGCGCAACAACATCAGCTTCCTCTTTTAAAGTTTTGTCAAATGCAATATTTATCAACCGTGATAACGATGAAGAATGTATCGATAGTGTATTGATCAATTCTTTTTTATAATCAGCTGCCAACCTTCCCATCAGATGCTCGACTCTGACGACATAACTTCGACAGTAGTCAGACTTTGCGGACCCAGCGAAGGCAGAGGAGGCACTGTAACCTACTCCTGGCGGTCGCGGGTGGTTTTCCGTCTCTTTCGCTATCTCCTGAAATTTTCTCCTAAACAAGAACACATGTATTGTGTTATAGCATTTTTGTTGCCAATTCGTTTTTAACGTATTCACATAATAACCCAATCAAATCTGAAGAACTATTAAAATAAGAGATCTCATCTCTCATCTTAATAATCTCATCTCTCTAAGTCTTAACTCACTTCTTAACTTGTTAGTCTATTCTTCCTCTCCCTCGCACTCATGGCGTTCTCATATCGTGAACTCTTCGCAACCACTTCGACAAGATTTTTGTTTTACAAAAACTTTTCAAGATTATAAAACGGTTGCGACACAACCATCACTACTCGTTGCGTAAATTGTAGGGATGTAATGTAACTTGCGTGCAAGTGCACTCCAAGAGTAATAGTGAACTCATATTTATCACAATATAAATGTCTGACCATTTTCTGTCTGACCGGTTTTTGTGATGACTGAAAATTTTCTAACTTGAGCGATTAATCCGCTTATCTTCCGCTCGATGGCTTCGCCGACTCGCGAGGAATACGATCCCCCCACGCGCAGTAAGATGTACGGTAACGCCCCGTGCACATGAACACACCCACGCTGGCCTAAATAAAAAAACACGACCTTGACATTGAACTTTGTTTTACTTGACGTTTTTGATTAACTACTTACTTGAAATTTTACTAGACGATTGTTCTAGTTAGCACGGACCGTTCTTGAGACAACCAAATATATGGTAGACGGGTAGTTTAGTGTGAGCAGGCATATTAATAGGGCCGGCGAGAAGACTGCTCTCTTCCTGCGTGCTCTCACAGACGACATTCCGGATGCTGAGCAAGACCATTTTCTTCCCGAAGTGGGTCTCTCCGATGCTCTGCCCGATTTGTTTGTGGTAGCAATCTTCCGGGAGACACCTTGCATCCAAGAGTGAGAATCTGAAGCTTTTCTCTTTTCTTCGCTTTCTAAATGACTGAATTCGTTCAATTGAGGCAGTTATACGATGTACATTTATACTTAGTTATACTATGTACATCAAAATATTTAGTTTAATTTCATTCGCAGAAATTTCAACAAAGACTTTAATGTTGTTGTTGTTGCCGGATGTAGCCGACTTCGAAGAACGTCTGTGTTCCCCTTTGTTGTTGTTGCCGGATGTAGCCGACTTCGAAGAACGTCTGTGTTCCCCTTCGTTTCTTGTTCTTCTTCTATATATTTTTTTTTTTCTTCTTCAAAGACTTTAATAGATAAGTTTGCCGTTTTTCCGATAATTTTTTTTGCTTTATGCATTTTACTCAGAGAACTTCTTGCAAGAGTCTGATGGTGAACATGTCGAGTAAAGCTGTCAGCCTATCCGAATGAGGGATAAAAAGGTTAATTCAATTTGTTGCGAGTCTAGACGATACTCCCGGACCCAAAAGAACTTCGAACTTTCGGCCATTAACAGAGTTATGCCTTGTTCGCTCTTTTGTCAAACTTCTCATACCGTAATCAGCTCACCGAAATGCAATTTACTAGTTTGTTCGCACTTTCATCTAACTTCGTATGTTGTTGAATTCATGTTATCTGATATTTTTACATTAAAATACGTTTAGGCTTAGTACTAGTTTAAGCTAACGAGGCCGTACGGCTTAGGCTTACGAAGCCATATAAAACAATTAGTGACAGGACTAGTAAATTACATTTCGGTGAGTTGTTTACGGTATGAGAAGTTTGACGAAAAGGCGAGAAAAATAGTACATAGCATTTCGGTGAGCTGATTACGGTATGAGAATTTTGACAAAAGTGCGAACAAAGGAGAACTTTGCTGAAGGTCAGGGGTTAAATAGTGACCGGATCGGTCCCGTCGGCGGATACATGTACACACACTATTGACAAAAAACTCCTTCTTTTCATACCCTTTTCCTTCATCCCCTTTTCTTTTTTCTCCAAACTTTGAGCGGAGGATACATGTGAACCCAAATTGGGCGGCTTCATTTAACCCCTGCTAAAGGCCTGAACTTTTCTAAGAAATCACCTAACCTGTCGCACAATTCACTTGTTCCTCTTAAAATACATGGCAAGACATCTCCTCTTTTGCTGGTTATAACACATTTGTTTTCTTGAAATGTTCAACTTGAAGATCAAAACTTCAACGAGTTACAAGCAATTTATTAATTATAAAAACCGACTTTATCAATATATTAAGTGTATAATGAAACAAAATAAAGTAATCATAAATTATTTCAACATTCTTCCACAATATTCACGTTTTCGCATAACCTTAAAAAATTTTTGATATGAAAAAAACTGATGGTATAAATTTAAATAAAATCGCTAACAATAGGTAAAGAAAGTTCTATTTTTCAACGAATTGTAGGAAAGTTTTCAAACGAATGTTTCTAAAAGATTTCACACATACACTTGACAAAACATCTTTTTTCGCTGTACAAACAGATCAGCTGAATTTTCGCAATTCAACAGAACAACGATAAACTAATTGTCAGCGGATAAGATTAAATCTCAAAACTATTGGACGTGAATAAAACTAAACGTCCACCAAATAAAATGCTCATGTGCAGGAAATATTGTGGACAAATTTTTTTTTTCGTGATTTGCGACACGTCGACAGTAAGCAATTATGACGGTATTACAACAATTCAATCCCGACCAGGGTTGCACATTCTTCGATTTTAGTTTTTTTTAAAAACTGTTTTTTCGGCATTTACCGGACGAAGTCGGAATTTTTTTGACTTTTTGTGGTTTTTCCGGTTTTTTCGACATGCTCGAACTCAACAAAGATCCCGGAGTCGGTATCGGAGTCGCCTAGCGGCGGAGCGGAAGAGATCAGAGACGAAGGTATGATTCCACGCAAATCTAAAAATGAATAGAAAGTATTACCTTTACAGCAACTACTCGTTTCGAAATCAAAAAATCGTTGCATATATATATGACTATAGATATGATTTATAAATAATATCTATATTCATAATAGTGAGAGGGCTCGGAGAAAACAGTGAAACTTTGGCAATTAGGGGAAACCGCGAGCGGGAGAACAGTGTGTTTGGGAAAAGCACCACATACACATTTGATAATTTCAGTCATAACCCGGCCGAAGAACCGAAACGAGATTTACAAAAAACTATTTACAAAGACCAAAATGTTTGAAAAGTTTATTTCGTATACAAAATTTGGTGGACGTGTCCACAATATTTGGTGGACATGAGCATTTTATTTGGTGGACGTTAAATATTTCCCCAAAACTATTCCCCTTGAACCGATGATCGCCCAACATATCTCAAAATCAAAATATTTTTCGCGTATAAATACATCCCTTTCAATTCATTCCTCTGCACATGGTTTCGGTACTGTACAATGTGTTGACAACATTCTTTAAACGGCGGGAAAATACTTGATTAAATCCCTTCTGGAGAATTCAGCTCCGCACAATTTTCTCAAGCCCATTAACAATATCAAAAACCTAGTATATCCCTGATTCAGGCTCCTTGTTCCGAGAGATCAAAATGGACGACGAGTGAGATCGTCTTTGTCAGAGCCTCATCTGCTACTAGAATCTCCTCTCCGTCTAGTACGAGTTCTGCAAGATCCAATTCTTTACTTATGTCATGTTTTTGCATGTTAAATTTCAGAATCATGTTTTCCTCTTTTGTTGTGACTCAATTTGATCAAGACGCTCAACTGAGAACTTCCTTTCACTTTCCCCCAAAACTTTCTTTCTTCTTCTCTTTTTGTCTCTGTCGCTCTTTTCTCTCTCTCTTCTAATTCTTTCTCCTTTCTTCTGTCTTTCCCCCCACGAACCTCCGATGTTTTTGTCGAGGTTCGCCTCGCTCGGTTCCTTCATCTGGGGAATCATATCACTTATCATGTAGAGCGGAGCTTCGCAAGAAGAAGACTTTAGTGTAGGATTCTTCAGTTGACTGCAACTTATATTATTTAGAACTACATCGTCTACTAAATTCCTCAAGTTTTTTGAAAGACTTCACCAAACAACCACACCGAAAAAAGCTAGTCCACAGTTCGGAATCGAACCCAGTAATTTTTAATTCTCTGACCAGGACTACGAGCGCGTTACCAAGTTTGACAAAGGACCAGGATTGTATGTACATAGTAATACCATACGAACACTCGAAAACGCCAAATTTTCTGATGTTTCAAAAAAAACTCTGAAAATAAAATTTACAAATGTTCCATTACATTCAAATTTAAACACAAAAAACTCAACTGACTATTTTTCGACTAGTTTATCGTACAAGAATAGCAGTTTACTGTCCGGTTTCAGAGACATTGAGATCTTCTTTCCTCCGCAAGCAATGCAGTCCGCCTGTCACATACATAATCACATAATTATTGAGAAGGAATAAATGAATGCACGAGTGACTGAATGTATTTTTAGTACGAGCCTCATAAAGAACAAAACGCAAGCACTCTTCGCAAATAAATGGTACCTTTCTAGGGCGAAACAAGCGCTTTACCATCTCAGCCACACATATACATATATATACTAGAGAAGCCTCCTTGAAACCTTCTTTCTAGGTCATAGACATTCAAAAATAGTGCTCAAAGTTCCACTTTGGCGCAAGAAATCTCATAACGATCAAATCATTATTTTAATTTTGTTTTCTGATGAGAGATAGGAAAAAGAGCCGGATAGAGACAGGGAAAAAGATTATTAGACCGAGATAAAGGTAAAGGATCTTTCAGTTTAAACATCGATGTAGAACAGCCAGTGTTACGATTCAGAACCTTGCAAAAATTCGGTAGATCGCGATTTTTCTTTTACAAAATTCAGGTTTTCTGATTGAATTTTTTCATTTTGATTTCACTAAATGAGCCCCGAAGATACCGATCTCTCGAGCGAAGTGACACTCATATGGGCTCCATCCGTGTTCGTAAAGTTCTGGTAGTTATTTAAGCTGTTGGAGATACTGTAATTCAATCAAAATTATGGAAAACGTCAAGCCAATTCTTCAAGCTAGAGATTCTTTTATTATCGCAGGAACTAAAATGTAATTTTTTTCTCTAGAATTTTAATACTAATAAACAATTCTTACATTCTTACAAATTTACAATAACGTGCGTTTTCTATGTTCAATCTAGAAAAAAGGAACTTGCTGGCCGCTTTTAGTGCTTCGAGTGCACAAGAAGCTGCGATGACTGCATTGGTCGACGCAACTGCGGGTATTATCCGCTTCAGGACGCCCTCAAGCGGGGGACTTCGAATGACCATTTCTTCTCCCTCACCTTTTTCTTTCTTTTCTAATGAATCAGCGAACACAAAACAAACTAATGGTTTTTTTCGACTCTGCAAGCGTATGCTTCCACAGCTGAAACTCGATTCTATCATGTGCAAAGATTACAAATATCTTGCCCGGGTCTTCTAACAAGACCCTTAATAACGTCAAAAATTAGTTTTTTGTTCTGTCATCACTCTTCCATACCCACTCAACCTCAATTCAACGATTGTCATATACCAAAACCACACAGTGTTGCCGAAAACATACCGTTTAGTGAAGGAATTCAGTATTAGTGAAGACATACCGTACTCATGAAATTGCTAAGAATCTGAACAGGTTTTAATTTTTCCAATTTTTATCTACTAATTACGTAACCCAAGCAGTGCTTCGAATGATGAGCCATATTTGTTGAAGCTCCTCCTATTAAAGAAAACAAACCAACTTGGGTCAAACGCAAGTCTACTCCCTTAATACCGTAGGAGTCAGCCCTTTTGGAAGCCCTCTTGTACACCCATTCGACGTGCTCGGGGGAATCTGCATCCAGAGCAGTGCCTGAAGAAAACGGCTTGAATGGTCACTTCCTATAACATACTGACAAGCCACTGTTACAGAAGGTATCTGTTTCCTTTTACAGGCGTATCCCAGCAAAAAAATGCACTAATTCCAAAAAAAAAATCTAAAAAATCTTGCTGCTTTCTGTATTCTGTTCAGATAAATTTTCGCTTTCGGCGGGTCTTCCTTCGTTTCCTTTCACGGACGCATTATAGAATATCAGTTGGAGACATTCCACCCACTCTTACTATAGAATACCAGTTGGAGACATTCCACCCACTCTTACTAAAGAATACCAGTTGGAGACATTCCACCCACTCTTACTACAGAATACCAGTTGGAGACATTCCACCCACTCCTACTACAGAATACCAGTTGGAGACATTCCACCCACTCTTACTATAGAATACCAGTTGGAGACATTCCACCCACTCTTACTAAAGAATACCAGTTGGAGACATTCCACCCACTCTTACTATAGAATACCAGTTGGAGACATTCCACCCACTCTTACTATAGAATACCAGTTGGAGACATTCCATCCACTCTTACTAACGAATACCAGTTGGAGACATTCCACGCACTCTTACTATAGAATACCAGTTGGAGACATTCCACCCACTCTTACTACAGAATACCAGTTGGAGACATTCCACCCACTCTTACTAACGAATACCAGTTGGAGACATTCCACGCACTCTTACTATAGAATACCAGTTGGAGACATTCCACCCACTCTTACTACAGAATACCAGTTGGAGACATTCCACCCACTCTTACTATAGAATACCAGTTGGAGACATTCCACCCACTCTTACTATAGAATACCAGTTAGAGACATTCCACCCACTCTTACTATAGAATACCAGTTGGAGACATTCCACCCACTCTTACTAAAGAATACCAGTTGGAGACATTCCACCCACTCTTAGTACACCATCAATCATGTAAAAAACATATAATTCATGTTTTCATGTAAAAACTGCTATCAAGTGTTCTAATCTTTTTTTCTCGCTTCTACCTTAATATTGGAGAATTGAAGCGCAATAATTCATGAAATTTCAACCAAATATTTTAATCGGTGTTCGTAATGTGCACCGAGTGGCTCCAAGTTTTTCGGATATAATCTGAAATAAATTACTCTAAACCAGGACAGGAGTACCCAATTCGAAGTTGACCCCCTCAGAATCTGAATGAGAAGTGGTAGTAGGAACCTTGGAATGGCTTGAACTTTTCCCACTCGATCACCTTCACATACTCAATGCAATGCTCTGGTAGCCGGGGAGTTGTCGCGATTGTACACAACGGAAAGTTCTCCTGTGCAAACATAATTTAGTATTAGAGAAAATGTCGCACCTTCAAGAATATGAATTTGTTATATTTGTCAACATCTATTGGAAAACTAGATTCCAATCCACAAAAACTTTGATTTTTAAATTCTGACAATGTTCTTATAAATATATCAAAACTATGTTGAATTTTTCATGAACCTATCAGTGATTGATATTTAGCGAGAAGAAAGACGTTCAATACTCACAACAGCAAGAAGATATTTAGCGAGAAGAAAGACGTTCAATACTCACAACAGCAAGAAGATATTTAGCGAGAAGAAAGACGTTCAATACTCACAACAGCAAGAAGATATTTAGCGAGAAGAAAGACGTTCAATACTCACAACAGCAAGAAGATATTTAGCGAGAAGAAAGACGTTCAATACTCACAACAGCAAGAAGATATTTAGCGAGAAGAAAGACGTTCAATACTCACAACAGCAAGAAGATATTTAGCGAGAAGAAAGACGTTCAATACTCACAACAGCAAGAAGATATTTAGCGAGAAGAAAGACGTTCAATACTCACAACAGCAAGAAGATATTTAGCGAGAAGAAAGACGTTCAATACTCACAACAGCAAGAAGATATTTAGCGAGAAGAAAGACGTTCAATACTCACAACAGCAAGAAGATATTTAGCGAGAAGAAAGACGTTCAATACTCACAACAGCAAGAAGATATTTAGCGAGAAGAAAGACGTTCAATACTCACAACAGCAAGAAGATATTTAGCGAGAAGAAAGACGTTCAATACTCACAACAGCAAGAAGATATTTAGCGAGAAGAAAGACGTTCAATACTCACAACAGCAAGAAGATATTTAGCGAGAAGAAAGACGTTCAATACTCACAACAGCAAGAAGATATTTAGCGAGAAGAAAGACGTTCAATACTCACAACAGCAAGAAGATATTTAGCGAGAAGAAAGACGTTCAATACTCACAACAGCAAGAAGATATTTAGCGAGAAGAAAGACGTTCAATACTCACAACAGCAAGAAGATATTTAGCGAGAAGAAAGACGTTCAATACTCACAACAGCAAGAAGATATTTAGCGAGAAGAAAGACGTTCAATACTCACAACAGCAAGAAGATATTTAGCGAGAAGAAAGACGTTCAATACTCACAACAGCAAGAAGATATTTAGCGAGAAGAAAGACGTTCAATACTCACAACAGCAAGAAGATATTTAGCGAGAAGAAAGACGTTCAATACTCACAACAGCAAGAAGATATTTAGCGAGAAGAAAGACGTTCAATACTCACAACAGCAAGAAGATATTCAGCGAGAAGAAAGACGTTCAATACTCACAACAGCAAGAAGATATTTAGCGAGAAGAAAGACGTTCAATACTCACAACAGCAAGAAGATATTTAGCGAGAAGAAAGACGTTCAATACTCACAACAGCAAGAAGATATTTAGCGAGAAGAAAGACGTTCAATACTCACAACAGCAAGAAGATATTTAGCGAGAAGAAAGACGTTCAATACTCACAACAGCAAGAAGATATTTAGCGAGAAGAAAGACGTTCAATACTCACAACAGCAAGAAGATATTTAGCGAGAAGAAAGACGTTCAATACTCACAACAGCAAGAAGATATTTAGCGAGAAGAAAGACGTTCAATACTCACAACAGCAAGAAGATATTTAGCGAGAAGAAAGACGTTCAATACTCACAACAGCAAGAAGATATTTAGCGAGAAGAAAGACGTTCAATACTCACAACAGCAAGAAGATATTTAGCGAGAAGAAAGACGTTCAATACTCACAACAGCAAGAAGATATTTAGCGAGAAGAAAGACGTTCAATACTCACAACAGCAAGAAGATATTTAGCGAGAAGAAAGACGTTCAATACTCACAACAGCAAGAAGATATTTAGCGAGAAGAAAGACGTTCAATACTCACAACAGCAAGAAGATATTTAGCGAGAAGAAAGACGTTCAATACTCACAACAGCAAGAAGATATTTAGCGAGAAGAAAGACGTTCAATACTCACAACAGCAAGAAGATATTTAGCGAGAAGAAAGACGTTCAATACTCACAACAGCAAGAAGATATTTAGCGAGAAGAAAGACGTTCAATACTCACAACAGCAAGAAGATATTTAGCGAGAAGAAAGACGTTCAATACTCACAACAGCAAGAAGATATTTAGCGAGAAGAAAGACGTTCAATACTCACAACAGCAAGAAGATATTTAGCGAGAAGAAAGACGTTCAATACTCACAACAGCAAGAAGATATTTAGCGAGAAGAAAGACGTTCAATACTCACAACAGCAAGAAGATATTTAGCGAGAAGAAAGACGTTCAATACTCACAACAGCAAGAAGATATTTAGCGAGAAGAAAGACGTTCAATACTCACAACAGCAAGAAGATATTTAGCGAGAAGAAAGACGTTCAATACTCACAACAGCAAGAAGATATTTAGCGAGAAGAAAGACGTTCAATACTCACAACAGCAAGAAGATATTTAGCGAGAAGAAAGACGTTCAATACTCACAACAGCAAGAAGATATTTAGCGAGAAGAAAGACGTTCAATACTCACAACAGCAAGAAGATATTTAGCGAGAAGAAAGACGTTCAATACTCACAACAGCAAGAAGATATTTAGCGAGAAGAAAGACGTTCAATACTCACAACAGCAAGAAGATATTTAGCGAGAAGAAAGACGTTCAATACTCACAACAGCAAGAAGATATTTAGCGAGAAGAAAGACGTTCAATACTCACAACAGCAAGAAGATATTTAGCGAGAAGAAAGACGTTCAATACTCACAACAGCAAGAAGATATTTAGCGAGAAGAAAGACGTTCAATACTCACAACAGCAAGAAGATATTTAGCGAGAAGAAAGACGTTCAATACTCACAACAGCAAGAAGATATTTAGCGAGAAGAAAGACGTTCAATACTCACAACAGCAAGAAGATATTTAGCGAGAAGAAAGACGTTCAATACTCACAACAGCAAGAAGATATTTAGCGAGAAGAAAGACGTTCAATACTCACAACAGCAAGAAGATATTTAGCGAGAAGAAAGACGTTCAATACTCACAACAGCAAGAAGATATTTAGCGAGAAGAAAGACGTTCAATACTCACAACAGCAAGAAGATATTTAGCGAGAAGAAAGACGTTCAATACTCACAACAGCAAGAAGATATTTAGCGAGAAGAAAGACGTTCAATACTCACAACAGCAAGAAGATATTTAGCGAGAAGAAAGACGTTCAATACTCACAACAGCAAGAAGATATTTAGCGAGAAGAAAGACGTTCAATACTCACAACAGCAAGAAGATATTTAGCGAGAAGAAAGACGTTCAATACTCACAACAGCAAGAAGATATTTAGCGAGAAGAAAGACGTTCAATACTCACAACAGCAAGAAGATATTTAGCGAGAAGAAAGACGTTCAATACTCACAACAGCAAGAAGATATTTAGCGAGAAGAAAGACGTTCAATACTCACAACAGCAAGAAGATATTTAGCGAGAAGAAAGACGTTCAATACTCACAACAGCAAGAAGATATTTAGCGAGAAGAAAGACGTTCAATACTCACAACAGCAAGAAGATATTTAGCGAGAAGAAAGACGTTCAATACTCACAACAGCAAGAAGATATTTAGCGAGAAGAAAGACGTTCAATACTCACAACAGCAAGAAGATATTTAGCGAGAAGAAAGACGTTCAATACTCACAACAGCAAGAAGATATTTAGCGAGAAGAAAGACGTTCAATACTCACAACAGCAAGAAGATATTTAGCGAGAAGAAAGACGTTCAATACTCACAACAGCAAGAAGATATTTAGCGAGAAGAAAGACGTTCAATACTCACAACAGCAAGAAGATATTTAGCGAGAAGAAAGACGTTCAATACTCACAACAGCAAGAAGATATTTAGCGAGAAGAAAGACGTTCAATACTCACAACAGCAAGAAGATATTTAGCGAGAAGAAAGACGTTCAATACTCACAACAGCAAGAAGATATTTAGCGAGAAGAAAGACGTTCAATACTCACAACAGCAAGAAGAGACATAATAAAAACCTTCTCCCCGATAGGAAAACGTCTCTGAACTACTTTTCTGCCTTAAGAAGAACCTTACTACTTTTGTCATTTCAAAAACTACATACAAGGTGTCTCACTTTCCGCAACTCCCTGAGGCAAATAAAAACCACGATTCGTCCCGGGAGGAACCCTGCTATTATTTCGGAATGGTTCACCTGCGGAGGGTACAAATCCAGTGTGCATTCAACGCAGGCCGTCATATGAGGCAGAATCACTCGAGCGTTGCCCTCAACAACAACAAGCAGGAAATGAAATACATTAACGGAAATATTACATCAGCGTGTTTTTTACCCGAACTGTGCGCTATCAAAACAAGACTGTTGATCCGGACTCTATGACATTTCACAAAACGACATTTCGCCCTCAAATTTTTCAATATCTTTTCCCAAGCTGTAATTATATGGCTGGTAGTTACATACGGTCTCGTACTGTAGCATGAACTCAATTCAGCTCTAGCAGAAATTGAAATGAAAAATAACATGGCAAAAAACGATTGCGGAATTTTGGTGCGAACAGTCGCGGTGCGGAATGTCGTGCAACGGTGATCTGACTTCGCTGTTGTGCGTTCTCTAGTTTTAATCGCATGCTCTCGGTTTCTATTGAAAGTCTGCCACGATCAAGTCTTTATCATCTGCGCACTTCTCTGCGAAGGGTAAGGAACGGCTCAGTGACCGCGTTACTTATATTTGCTGAGAAGTTGTCAGAAAACAGTTTCGAAAAACAAGATAAATAATTACATAAAATTCAGGCGACTGATTGTTAATTTACATAAAATACACTAGGTAGATGAAATATTTTGAAAATCCGCTTACTTTGAAGCCTTCGGTGCCCCCGTCGATAAGGGGAATCACACCAGATATCACATTGCCATCGTCATCAGTTTCTACTAGCTCACACTGTAAAGTATTAGACTATACTTTGTCGAGTGAATAAATGCTCACTCGCCCTATTATGGGGCTAAGGAGACGATATGATCCCAGTAAAGCGTGAAAAAACTGAACCTTGGAGCGCTATTGAAGCGAGTTCTTCTGTTTCAGGTTTAATTTCAACAGCGCGAAAAGCTCATTATAGTATACCAGCGACGAAGCTGTCCGGGCGTGGCATTTTGGTTGTGTGCTGGACTATTGTGCGATGAGTCTCAAGTTCGACTCCCAACCCGGACAGATCCACCCAAACCAAGAGGGTTAAGAAATGTTGGTAGTGCCCATGAACGAATCTGAGTCTCCCCACTGTTGCTACAAACACTAGCAGTTACCCAGCGCGCATACACTGGATCTAACAAGATAGTCCTGTCCCGCATCTCAGGAGAGCGCGTACCCTGACACGAGGCGGGATCAAGCGTGAGGACAATGTTTTTATACCCGTTACCAAGCTAAGGTATTTTCCAAAGCCCCTCCCCCCTGTAGCTGAAATATATTCGCGAGTCTATACGAAAAAACAAGTGGTAGGAAAAATTCCAAAACAGATAGTGATACAAAAATTAAATTTTTATGGCATTCTATATTTTACATCGCACTGGCGTTATCTCACAATCATTCTTTTTAATTCACACGTTTTTTGTGCGGCTGAAAAAAAAACATGACGGGAAAGATACAGATGAGCTTCCTACTCGCTCAAGAATCTGATTCTTTCATCTGACAATAAACTCTGAATCAGTCTGCCGAAAACGTGCCAAAGTGTCATTCAGCCATCGTCTCGCTACGATAGAATCCAACCCACAGATCACCAAAGAGAACTGGGCGTAGAAGGAGCGCGGCTGGTCTTGTATCCGACAATTGTGTCTGGAAGACATTAATGATCTCTTCGATGTTTAAAACCTGGTTTAGCGGGCGAAACCGAAGGAGAATTCCAAGTCACGAAAAACCGCAGAAAGCTCAACAGCAACTCAGATGGTGGATACGTTTTAGTGCGCTTGCGAAAGGAAAAAAAGAAAGAGCCTGGTGATAAATCAGAACTAACGGCGTCACTGAACATCCTCTGACTCTCTTCTCGATGAACTTCGCTGCTATTTCTGCCTTAGATTTCCCAATATCTCCGACTCTGCAGAGATCAAAATCATCTTTTCAACAAATGAAAAAAATCAAAATTTTCCAGTAATAACATCAACAACCAGAATCCGCGCCAAAGCGAGATTTGATTCAGATGAAATAGGTAAGAAAGTTTGAATCAATTTTTTTAATTACTCAAGTAAGTTCCTCCACTTCTTCAGGGTCTTCTCTTTCCAGTTACAAATGCATTTTATTGATTGTTTTTATACATTCACTGAATCATAGACCACGAAAAATTAAAATAAATTGGCTCCTCACCTCCCTTTAAACCTCTTATTCTCAAGACTTCTCCCCCCCCCAACCCCTACACTTATTATTCTTCAAACTCCGCCCCTCCCCCTTCACCTCTTTTTATTCTTCAAACTCCGCCCCTCCCCCTTCACCTCTTTTTTTTCAGACTCCGCCCCTCCCCCTTACACCTCTCATTCATCAGACTCGGCTTCTCCACCATTCACCTCTTATTCTTCAGACTCCGCCCCTCCTCCTTACACCTCTTATCCTTCAGACGCTCGCATTCTGTTCTTAGCGACAACTTAATTCGAGCGACAGAGCGAGGGGTTCGATAAAATAATTTAAAACTGGTTCCTCTAGTAGTTGATGGTCTGAGATTGTAAATACGAGGATTGCGATTGGACAGAATAGTTCTACCCTGAACTAATTTGAGGAGTAATTTCAAATCTCTGGATTGTCTAATGGACAGTTGGCGATTTCTCATTCTACTTCTAGGCATATCTCTGTAATTTTTACAAAAACATCGATGGAAGACGCGTCGAGTGAAAAAGTGTTTGAACTATTTCCCTCCTCCCTCTCCAATTTGAGGGGAACTATTTCCCTCCTCCCTCTCCAATTTGAGGGGAACTATTTCCCTCCTCCCTCTCCAATTTGAGGGGAACTATTTCCCTCCTCCCTCTCCAATTTGAGGGGAACTATTTCCCTCCTCCCTCTCCAATTTGAGGGGAACTATTTCCCTCCTTCCTCTCCAATTTGAGGGGAACTATTTCCCTCCTCCCTCTCCAATTTGAGGGGAACTATTTCCCTCCTCCCTCTCCAATTTGAGGGGAACTATTTCCCTCCTCCCTCTCCAATTTGAGGGGAACTATTTCCCTCCTCCCTCTCCAATTTGAGGGGAACTATTTCCCTCCTCCCTCTCCAATTTGAGGGGAACTATTTCCCTCCTCCCTCTCCAATTTGAGGGGAACTATTTCCCTCCTCCCTCTCCAATTTGAGGGGAACTATTTCCCTCCTCCCTCTCCAATTTGAGGGGAACTATTTCCCTCCTCCCTCTCCAAT
Organism: Allodiplogaster pararmata; assembly: GCA_964056735.1. Lineage (NCBI taxonomy): Eukaryota > Metazoa > Nematoda > Chromadorea > Rhabditida > Diplogasteridae > Allodiplogaster > Allodiplogaster pararmata. Next base: position 3,006,695 of record OZ057403.1, read on the forward strand.
TTGAGGGGAACTATTTCCCTCCTCCCTCTCCAATTTGAGGGGAACTATTTCCCTCCTCCCTCTCCAATTTGAGGGGAACTATTTCCCTCCTCCCTCTCCAATTTGAGGGGAACTATTTCCCTCCTCCCTCTCCAATTTGAGGGGAACTATTTCCCTCCTCCCTCTCCAATTTGAGGGGAACTATTTCCCTCCTCCCTCTCCAATTTGAGGGGAACTATTTCCCTCCTCCCTCTCCAATTTGAGGGGAACTATTTCCCTCCTCCCTCTCCAATTTGAGGGGAACTATTTCCCTCCTCCCTCTCCAATTTGAGGGGAACTATTTCCCTCCTCCCTCTCCAATTTGAGGGGAACTATTTCCCTCCTCCCTCTCCAATTTGAGGGGAACTATTTCCCTCCTCCCTCTCCAATTTGAGGGGAACTATTTCCCTCCTCCCTCTCCAATTTGAGGGGAACTATTTCCCTCCTCCCTCTCCAATTTGAGGGGAACTATTTCCCTCCTCCCTCTCCAATTTGAGGGGAACTATTTCCCTCCTCCCTCTCCAATTTGAGGGTTTATTATTCTGTTATTCGAATTATTTCAGGACACTTCAACCTCAACTAAACAAATTGGGAAGATATTCACCTGAACAGAAACTGTCGATTGAGATTGGAAAGGTCGATAGTGTCCATATCGATCACATGAATTTTTGTGAAACCAGAAAGAGCCTGAAAGACTCTTCCGTCTTTGTTCTGTCCAGCATGATAAGCGTGATACAGTCCAATAGACTTAAAGAGTAATAAAAGTTTTCTTCTATTCTATTTTGTTCGCAATGACTGGAGTGGTCGACTTTCCATCCGGTCTCTGCTCTATTAATTTCGTCTAGTGTACAAGATGCAATCCGGCTTCAACGAGGAATTGGACACCTCGAAGCTGTATCGTCCTAGTCCCTCACTGCTCTCCCAAACAATGGTACCACTGTAGTAGGACCAACCAATCACTCGCAAGTTCTTTCCGTAGTCAACGTGGACCCATTCGACCTCATATGTTATCAACTCACTCGACATCATGTTTCCCCTCACATGGAAGACCCCCTTTCTTATGTTTCCCCTCACATGGAAGACCCCCTTTCTTATGCCTTACAACGCATTTTCCATGTGTGATAAATTCATACTCAAAGCAGGAAATCAATAGTCAACTCCTATCGTCTGTTTTCGGAACTTTGTTGCTAATTTGGGCGGGTACTTGATTTCAATTTTAGCTTGAAACTTCAAAGCCGTTACATTTTTTTTCAAACCACATTTATTTTAGAAGAGACTGAATCAATTTGCCCACAGTGGGTATCGGTTCACTTTTTGCGGGTCTTGTTTCCCTCATCAGTTAATCGATAAGTAAAAAGATACTCCCAGAGTATACATAAACTCTCCTAGTACTGTCAATGCTAAACTTTGTCGCCTCAGAGTATCAAATAGATCCGCCGTAGTACTCATTAAATGTTTCATTACCTACAAATGAATTTTCCGCTGAGCACAAAAGGCGTTTAAAGTAAGTGCGTGCAAAGGCTTGTTTACTACAGTAAAACCCTTGGTTCTGAATCTGATTACACCAGTTGAGAACTGACCAAGTTCTTCAGTAGTTCACAGCCAAGTCCTCCCGCGCCCACAACGAGAACCATGCAGTCTTTGATGCATTCCAGGTTCTTAAACAGATTCTTAAGCTTTTTTTCTCGTAATTTTTTGGTTAAAAAACACAAATTCAATGTTAATAAAAGATTCGATTAAAAAATAATTTAAATATCTCAAGGACACTCAAGGACAAAAACATCAAGGACAGTCGAAAATTTCTTCGAATTCATTTAAATCAATAAAATTACACAGAAACTCTATTCGTGATTAGTGAGAGCGCCCATTGAGAGACACACTCAGGCCTGATTAGTGAGAGCGCCCATTGAGAGACACACTCAGGCCTGATTAGTGAGAGCGCCCATTGAGACTCTACTCACACTCAGGCCGGATTAGTGAGAGCGCCCATCGATACTCTACTCACTCTCAGGCCTGATTAGTGAGAGCGCCCATTGAGAGACACACTCAGGCCTTATTAGTGAGAGCGCCCATTGAGAGACACACTCAGGCCTGATTAGTGAGAGCGCCCATTGAGAGACACACTCAGGCCTGATTAGTGAGAGCGCCCATTGAGAGACACACTCAGGCCTGATTAGTGAGAGCGCCCATTGAGAGAAACACTCAGGCCTGATTAGTGAGAGCGCCCATTGAGACTCTACTCACACTCAGGCCGGATTAGTGAGAGCGCCCATCGATACTCTACTCACTCTCAGGCCTGATTAGTGAGAGCGCCCATTGAGACTCTACTCACACTCAGGCCGGATTAGTGAGAGCGCCCATCGATACTCTACTCACTCTCAGTCCTGATTAGTGAGAGCGCCCATCGATACTCTACTCACTCTCAGGCCTGATTAGTGAGTTGGTTTTTAGGTCTCATTGAGACCAGGGGTTTCTAAAAAACCCTGGTCCCATTGAGACCAGGGGTTTTTAGTGTGCAAGAAAAAAGAACAGACGCCCGCCAGTGGCGAAAAAACTTTTTTCACATTAGGGTACCCTCCTTATGATAAAAAACAGAAGCCCGCAAACATTTTTTTGTTTTACATAAGGGTCCATAGCTCACCAAACTTGTAAAACTTCTCTCGGTCGCTCGACCGATCTCTCAGAAAACTTAATTAATGGTGAAGAAAATGAAACAAAAAATGAAAATTTTTTTTTAAAAATGTTGTAAGTGAAAAAAACATCGAATGTTGAACTCCGACCCTGGTTAGGCAAAAGAAATATCTTTTGTCTTTGTATAAGAGACCAAAAATTTTTATTGGCTCGCTCTTCCGCAACCCCCCTTCTCTTCTCCTATCGCCAAGGGTCGCCCGGTTACCGGGCGACTTTTTTTTCTTCAACACATCCTGATGAGCTATGTAAGGGCCCCCTTATGATTTGGAAAAACAGGGCGCGCCGACAGAGGGTCTGACTTGACTATTTAACCCCTGATTGAGACTCTACATTTAGTGAGAGCGCCCATAGATACTCTATTCACTCAGGCCTGATTAGTGAGAGCGCCCATCGATACTCTACTCACACTCAATCCTGATTAGTGAGAGCGCCCATTGAAACTCTACTCACACTCAGGCCTGATTAGTAAGAGCGCCCATTGAGGCTCTACTCACACTCAGGCCTGATTAGTGAGAGCGCCCATTGAGACTCTACTCACACTCAGGCCTGATTAGTGAGAGCGCCCATTGAGACTCTACTCACACTCAGGCCTGATTAGTGAGAGCGCCCATTGAGACTCTACTCACACTCAATCCTGATTAGTAAGAGCGCCCATTGAGGCTCTACTCACACTCAGGCCTGATTAGTGAGAGCGCCCATTGAGACTCTACTCACACTCAGGCCTGATTAGTGAGAGCGCCCATTGAGACTCTACCCACACTCAGGCCTGATTAGTGAGAGCGCCCATTGAGGCTCTACTCACACTCAGGCCTTAAAATATCCTGTTTGTAAGTGAGCAGCTTTGTATGTAACTGAAGAAAATAGAAATCTTATGTTTGTACGGATACGCCAATCAAAGACCCTCGGGAAGTCTTATTTGTTTCTCCGACTAAGTCAATAGAGCTTTATTTGTATGAGATATTGTTACGTAACTGTAAAGATGAAATGCACAATCCTTCTTAGGATGGGCGAGCTTTACGGCACAATGTTACTTAGGGGGGGCGAGCACTTTACTGGGGGGGGGGGCTTTTTAATTTTTTGTCAATTTTAGTCATTGAAATGACGAAAAACATCAATATGAGAAATTTTCTTAAGCGGTTTCGTTATCCTAAGCCGTAAGGCCTCGATATTTCAACCTTTGACCAAGCCTAGGCGGGAAAAAAACAGTGAATAATAGCTGGAAAAAAGCTAAGTCAATTTCCTCAATTAAACTGCATAAAACAAAAATATTGTGGCTAATTGTTCTATACGGCCTCGTTCCTAATCCGTTCGGCCTGGTTAGCATACACTTTACCTAACCTAAGCGAATAAATTAGTTAAAAGTGACCTGCCGCCCCCAAGTAGTGAGGCCCAAGTAACAAAGTGCCGTGCTTTACTTAGGGAGCCGTGCTTCACTTAAGGGGGTTTGTTTAAAGTGTGTTTCTATTTAATACATTTGCTCACTTTTTCGAAAAAATTAAGTCAATAAACCGGCAAAAAGCTAATACATTATGAGAATTTATTATGTATTATGAGAATTTTTAGTTCTTGTTTCTAAGATGTACGGCCTCGCTAGCGTAACCTTTGCCTAAGCTTAAGCGGTAAAAAATTAAAATTACTGAAAAAAGCTAAGACAATTTAATTGATTAGACCGGTTTGAACAACAATGTCGTGGCTATTCGTTCCATAAGGCATCTTTCCTAAGCCGTATGGTCTCTTCGCTAAGCCGTACTGCCTCATTAGTATCAACTTTACCTACCTAAGCCTGAGTAGCGAAAGGTAACCTGAACCAGAACCCCCCCCCCCCAAGTAAAGCACGGCCCCATAAAGTAACATTGTGCCAGATGAAAAATAGCCTACAAAAATAAATCACAAAGCTTTTTTAATTTGATTCTTTTCACTGCGCCTACTAAATGAAGAGAACTACAAACACAATCAATTTTTGTTCTACCACGTCGTTGCTCTCTGGAACACAATTGCCGATGATAATTCCGAGATCAAAGAAGTCGAAGCCTTCGTCAAGATCCTAGAAGACTCCCCGCTGACCCAATACATAAGCCTACCTTCCTTTGTGACTTGACATTTCGAGAAAGCGTCCAAGAAAACCACAGTTCCAAAATTCCCTCTCAAGTTCCCCATCATCCATATCAGCGATAGCCATAACAAGCTATCCTTTGATGATAAAGCTAATTCAATTCAAATTGCGGGGGGGGGACGCTTCACTTGGGGGGAGGGGGGGGCTTTTTAAAACTAACTTTTTTTTTTAAATGATTTTTACATTAAAACATGCTTGGGCTTAGGGAAAAGTTTACGCTGACGAGGCCGTACGGCTTAGGCGAACGAGACCGCATAAGAAAATTTACATTTTTCTGTATTTACATTTTTTTTTTCCTGTAAAAAATTTACTTTTTAAAACTAACTTTTTTTAAAAAATGATTTTTACATTAAAACATGCTTGGGCTTAGGGAAAAGTTTACGCTGACGAGGCCGTACGGCTTAGGCGAACGAGACCGCATAAGAAAATTTACATTTTTCTGTATTTTTAAAAAGTTTTCTGAACGCACCGAAAAGAGCCCCCCCCAGTAAAGCGGAGCCCCCCCCCAATTAAACTTGTGACCCAAATTTCAAGCCGGAATTAAGATGTAAGAAAATTGAAGTAGAACAATTCCATTGATGTGCACTAAAAAATAGTAAATTTTTCATTTTTTTTCTCTATTAATCACAAAAGCTTAGACTGAAGCTCAAAGTGCCTGAGAAGCAGGAGTAAACTAGGAATTTTTTTTTTCGAAACACTAGCAATAGTTCTAGTTACCAAACTGTGCCTATTTCACTTTTGTTCAGTTAAAAACCAAATATAGTTTGAAGATAAAGTCTCAAAAACAACGGAGAGGTGGGAAAAAAACCTCCGGTCCTGGCTCAAAGTGAGGGCTCGCAAACTCAGACGACTGCTCGGTGAACCTTCTGATGTCACGCCACCGTTCTTCCGTGGAAGCGACGTCAGCTGGAGAAGTCAAACCGGAAGTGTCCATTGCCGACATCACTGGCTCTTCACATTCAACCTTGAAACTGTTTGAGACTTGTGAAATTTTATAGTACGCGCGTGTCCCCTGACCTGTGCGACCTTCGTTCCTTCAGCTGGCCTAAAACACGGCCTCAATTGACAAAAATGAATAATATGAAAAATTTTCTTATGCGGTCTCTTTGAATTACCGACACTTTGTACCGCGTCACTTTGTATACGACACTTTGTACCCGACACTTTGTACCCCGTCACTTTGTACCGCGACACTTTGTACCGCGACACTTTGCACCGCGTACGGCCTCGTTAGCAAAGCCGTACGGCCTCGTTAGCTAAGCCGTACGGCCTCGTTATCGTAAACTTTTACTAAGCCTAAGCGTTTTTTTAATGTAAAAATATGTTTTAATGTAAAAATAAAACGCGCGGCCTCACTCAAGTCGCGGTACAAAGTGTCGCGGTACAAAGTGTCGCGGTACAAAGTGACGGGGTACAAAGTGTCGTATACAAAGTGACGCGGTACAAAGTGTCGTGATACGGGTCTCGTTAGCTAAGCACCCCCGTCACCCAATGGAGGAAGGAGGAATTAAGTTTGGACGCAATTTTTTTTACTTCAAACGGTCCCGCCTTAAAGTAGCTAAAAAGGCGGCGGATTTGAAATAATTTTAAAAGGCGCGAGCATTTAAAATCCGCTTTTTAAATGTTGAATGAAATTCGATAAGGGCCGTTTTTTTCACTTTTTTGTTTGCGAATTGTATTGGACAATCAATGGGACAAAATATATTAGTGCGTCTTGCGTGCGCGAGTGCGTCTCGCGTGCTCGAGTGCGTCTCGTGTGCGTGCCTGCGCATCCTTATCAAAATATTGCGGGCCGGCCTTGTCTATCGAAAGTGGTCTTCTGACGGGGGGTGGCTAAGCCGTACGGCCTCGTTAGCGTGTGGTCTCTTTAGCTAAGCCTTACGGCCTCGTTAGCGTAAATGAACTTGTTCCTAAGCCTAAGCGTTTTTTAATATAAAAATGATTTTCTGATGTAAAAATAAAATTTTGCAAAACTTACTCATCAGAGCGAATCCGAACTCTCACCGAGCTACTCACAGTCGAGCACTCTCACCCTACACTAATGTGCCACACAGTAGAGATGGAAAAAGTAGTAGTCATGAACGTAGCAGCCAGCGGAAGAAAATTTATCATATTATTCATTTTTGTTGTTGTTGTTGTTGTTGCCGGTTGTAGCCGTCATCGAAGAGCGAGGCCCACTTTTTTCATTTTTGTCAATTGAGGCCGAGTTTTATGTCAGCTGAGGGCCCGAAACCCGCGCGTACTGTAAAATTTCACAAATCTGTTTGCGTTCATGGCTCCCCCTCTACCAGAGGTTCCATGGGTCATACTTCTGACTTTTCTGTAACCGCATACTAAAATGTTTATATATGAGTCTATGGAAAGTGCTCCGAGTAAGACCGCCCTTTTGGCGGGAAAACATACAACCACCTCGGAATTCCGGGTTCTTCGTTCTATAACTAAAATTGAGTGTTTGACCCATGGAAGGAAGGTGACTCTCGAATGGCTCTCGAGTGGAAGAGCGACGCGAGCGAGAGGCGCGTCGCGTGGGGAGGGAGAGGATATGAAATTTGGGGAAAATTTCATCATTCTAGACTTTGAGGGCGTAGCAGGAAGACGGTGTTCCCCCCCACCCACCCTTTAAAAAAAATAAATAAATAAAGCGAAATGATTTTTTGATACAGGGAACAAGAAGGAGGTGATTGCGAGGACAATGGGGGTTCTGCGAGCAGCGGATAGGGAAGATCTGGCCCAGGCTCTTCTTTCCATATGCCGAGCGGCAGTAGCCCCAAGTACCTTGGGAACATATGAGGCGGCAGAGAGCGCAAGGAGACACTTTGCGAAGGAGCTAGGTTTAGAAGAAGAAGCGGACATGTCGCTTTGTCTCTTCGTGGTAGACAAGGTAGCTAAAGGAAGAGCAGCCTCCTCAATCGCAGGGAGCATCGCGGCTTTCGCGTTCAGCGCGGGTCGTAACCCAATGGAAGGGGAGTTCGGAGACATTGCTAGGGCGGCAAAAAAGGCGGCGGGTAGAGCGAAGCCGGTTGAACACCATAGCAAGGCATCAAGGGAAGAGGTCGAGAAGGTGCTGGAGTGGGGAACGAGAGAAGATGCGGATCTGGAAGATGTAAGAATTGGGGTCTACGTGGCATTGGCATTCTCGGCGTTACTGCGGGGTTCGGAAGCGTTAGCTTTAACTTGGAGGGACTTGGAAGAGGAGACCGAGGAAGATGGAGTATTATTGGTAAAAGTGAAGGTACAGAAGGCAAAAAACGATCAAGCGGGCCAGGGAAGGTGCACGTTTGTAGCGCTTCCAACGGGGTCGTTAGGAAGGAAGCTGTGGGAGACATATAAAAATAGTGTGCACTGGAAGGAACCCATGCCAGTGTTTCCATCTTGGGCGACGGGGAAGCCTCTCTCTAAAGGGACGATCAACAAAGAACTTAAGAGGGCATGTAAGGGAGCAGGAGTGAGGCAGTTGACGTCTCATTCACTGAGGGGAGGTGGAGCAACGGCCAGCATCGAAGAAGGCGCCACACAAGAGCAAGTTCAGAGGAGGGGGAGATGGAAATCCCGGGAGGGTATGGCACCCTATATTGAGGATACGCTCAGATCACAGGGAAGGGTACTGGAAATTTGAAGGAATCTAGAAATTGTTTTCTTTTTTTCTGATGTTGGTTCAATCGCTATGTATAAGCACTGTTCGCCAAAACAAGGTGTCAGGTATTTAGTGTTCTCTATGTTGTTAAATAGGGTATCGACGGGAAGTGAATGACGAATGGGTAGAGAAATAATTTGGCTGAGTTGGTTTTGTTTATGATTGTTTAGGATTGCGTTTATGATTGGCATTATTGCTGTTGCTGTTATGATATTGTATTGCTGTATTGTATTGCTGTATTGCTGTTATGATTGCTGTTGCGTTTATGATTGGCATTGGCTGAGGCCTTAATGTTGCTACGTCCGAATAAAGAGTCACCTGCCTGACAAGGGGTCAAACATAAGTTATGGTGTACGACGAAGGAGAGAAACGACGTAGGAGGGAACCATAACTTATCTTTTTCATGCTTCCGAGTAATTCTATTGTTTTCAAATAACAATACACTTTTATCTGTGTCTTGCCTTGTTGATGCGTTGTTAAGACGAATGAGACTTCGAAAGTTTCGCTAAAAGCATTGTCAGCGAATGGAATCACCTAAACACAATGGTGAGCACAGCAGAAATATGTATCAAAAAGGGTTCCATGATAATTCACTCCTGGACAATTCACTTTTACGACAATTCACTCTGGACAATTCACTCCCAGACAATTCACTCCTACGACAATTCACTCCAACGACAATTCACTCCGGACAATTCACTCCAACGACAATTCACTCCGGACAATTCACTCCTACGACAATTCACTCCGGACAATTCACTCCCGTTTTTTTTTTGGTTTTTTGTTTTTAATGAGTTTTTTTTGTAATTTAATTGTTCCGTTTGTAGTTTTTTTGTAATTATATATTATTTAAGGTTCCTTTTTGTATTTAATTGTTCCGTTTGTAGTTTTTTGTAATTATATATTATTTGAGGTTTTTTTGCATTTAATTGTTCCGTTTGTAGTTTTTTTTAAAGGTTCCATGACTCCTTTTACGCCTTTTTGTTTCCTTTTACGCCTTTTTGTTTCCTTTTACGCCTTTTTGTTTCATTAAGAGCGGTGACCTGTCTTTAACTCTGTCACAAATCAATCTCATGGCCTCTCTTTTGACTATCCCTATTTCCACGCTCTCTCTCCCATACATTGCTTCTCTTCTCAATGACATCGTCGTCAAAGCTGTCCACCCCTTCATCAGATTATCGCATCTTATTCATCTGAACTCCAATGCCTTCGTCAGGAAGTCGCCTTGCTGAAACAGTCCTTCTCCCCTGCTTACTTGAGACCTCACGTCTATGCAGCCGTTGTTGAATCCACTCTTCGTGATCGTAAGATGCTCGAAGAAAAATCAAGAAGGGCCGTCATTCTCAAGCTTTCAGAATGTGCTTCTGACACTGAAACAAATTCCAAGGACTCTAGGACCATCTCTGCCCTGATCAGCAAATTGGGATCAGTTGAACTGGCTGAAGACCTGAGGAACGGGGATATCGAACACCATCGACATCCTCATAAACCGACTCGCCACCCATCCTCTAGTGGACGTCCAATAAAGATCGAATTTTCTTCTGCAGACAAGAGGAATTTGTTCCTTAACCTTTACAGAAAAAGTGACAATTGTCTTCCTCGAGGATGTTTTGCGAGAGCTGATCTATCTCCTGCCGAGCTCTTGGCTGAAAGAGACTGCCACAGAATCTCCTTGGACCCATTTTATCCTCCTTCTCGTGTCTCCGATGCTCATCATGAAAGACTTCCACCCAGAAAAAGATTCATCTCTTCTACTCAACACTATCACCCGAGCTCTTCTCTCAGCTCATCTAATCCTCCTCCTCCCTCGACTCACAACTCTATCAACCACGTTTCCTCTTTGCCTTCTCGCTCCAATACCCCGACAGCAGCATCTTCCTCGACTGTACCTCCTTCAGCCCTGCCTATCCCAAAGAAGACCGCTCGAGCTACGACTCGCCGCGCTATTATGGCTCCGAAGAGGTTTTCGCCTTGAGAAAGAAAGGGTGTGAATTCACGTAGACAATTATTTTGTATTTCTTTCAATGCAAGATCAATTAGAAACAAACTGTATGATCTTTATCATTTGCTTCGCTCCTCTAACGCTTAATTTTTTTTCATTTCTGAAACTTGACTTTCCAATTCTGATCCTGACTGTATGCTTACCGACGGTCTCCCATTTCATGTTTTTCGTTGTGACCGTCGTGAACAACGGGGTGGTGGTGCGGCAGGGGGGTGGTCTTATTCGCGACATCCTCTGTCCCTCTTTTGTAACGCAATACTCTCAAGATTGTATTGAATGTGTTATTGTTGACATTAACCCCGGTGTCTCTCTTACACTTCCCTTTCACTCCATTCGCTTAATCAGTTCTTATCGTTCTCCCCACACTTCGCCTAGTCAGTTCAATCTATTCAACAATTTCCTCTCGCCTCACTGTACTCTGCCATATCCTACAATCCTCTGTGGTGATCTGAATTTACCTAATATTGATTGGATTTCCTTATCTGCTCCACTGACCTGCCCCATCTCTTCAAGCTTTTTACAATTTGTCAGTGACCATCATATATCTCACTTCGTCCTCTCTCCCACTAGAATTAACAACATCCTCGATTGTATTCTCTGTAATCACAATATTATTTTTAACTGTCTTCCTAAACCTCCTTTCTCCACAAGTGATCATGCTTCAATCTCATTTCGTATTTCTAAATGTCGTGTTTCATTCACTAAGCCACCATCTTTTAGACTATCATGGGCGAAAGCTGATTGGACTAACAGTAACTCTATCATTTTCAATATTAATTGGACATTTCTCTTTGCTTCTCTCACAATTGATGAATCCGCTTTATCGCTCACATCGATACTAAATGATCTCATCACTAAGTATGTACCTCGTCAAAAACCATTTAAACCTCATTACACTTATCCTAGAAAAATCCGTCAATTGTATAGCTTTTTACTAGGAAACAAATGTTCACCTACTTCCACGTCTACCTCTAGAGCGTGTAAACGATTGCATAGAGAGCTTCTGAAGTTCGAGAGCATACGCGAAGAAACTCTCGCAATGCCGAAGAATTATAAGTTCTTCTTCCGTAATTTGTCTAACCGCATCAGGAAGAAATTCTCACCTATTGTTATAGACGGGAAAACTTTGACTCTCCCTATTGATAACGCCAATGCATTCTCTAGTTTCTTCAATTCGATTTCAACCTATACTAACCATGGTCCTCTACCATCTATTGCACCCACTTCTTCATTGCTACTTCGTTCTTTTATTTCCCCTCATGATATTAGCAAACTCATTGAACGAATCAAACCGAAGGTCAACTCATCTCCCGATAACATTCCTAATATTTTTCTCAAAAATTGCAACCAATCTCTATATATCCCTCTCTCGATTATTTTTTCGAATTGTATGACTTCTAGTTACTTCCCTACCATTTGGAAACAAGGAATTTTCCTGCCTGTCCATAAGAAAGGTAACGCTTCCGAGGTTAACAACTTCCGGCCCATCACTCTTGTTTGTTCTATTTCGAAACTTTTTGAGAAATTTATTTATACTGTCATTTACAATCACCTTGACTCAGAGAATCGTTTACGATCTTGTCAATCAGGATTTAGGAAGAAGAAATCTACTGTAACTTCACTAGTGCACTCTCATTCCCTCTACATGTCATATTTAACCAAGCGAATTAACTGTGATGTCTGTCTCATAGACTTGACAAAGGCCTTCGATTCTTTGGATAAAAGATGTCTAATCCATAAGCTCGAGCGGTGCGGTATCAACTCAGCTTTTCTCGCGTTGTTGAAATCTTTTCTCAGTGACCGCACATCCAAAGTGTTAGTAGAAAACACGTTATCCGATAGTAAATTGTATCCCGTTGGTGTTCCGCAGGGAAGCTGCCTCGGTCCGCTGTTTTTCGATATAATCATCAATGATATTATTGATATTATCCCCAACTGGAGTGCATTGTTTCCTCTATGCGGATGATATAAAAATCTTCTCGGAGAATTCTGTTCTAATGCAAGTTGCTCTCGATGCTATAGGTCGCTCATACTTGGTCATTAAAAATAGCCGTTTATAAATGTTTCGTTGTATACTGCGGCCCTTCTAATCTCCGAGTTCGCTATGACATTGATGGAACTGCACTTCCTCCGCAAGAAACAGTTAAAGACTTAGGTATAGTAATTGACAGCTCATTATCGTTTTACAAACACATTAACACTACTGTTATTAAATGTATCAGACTTTCCAACTTGATTTTACGTGCTTTCAAAACCTCATCGCTTACTGTGCTACTACGTGCCTATAACTCTTACATAGTGCCTCTACTAGAATACGGATCCGAATTATGGTCTCATTGCTCTATTGGCCTTATTAACAAGCTTGAACGTGTACAAAGATGTTTTACTCGTCGCATAATTCACAGAGCTGGTCACTCACAGTGCGATTACTTCTCCCGTTCAGCAATGCTATCCCTTCCAACGCTTGAATATAGAAGAGCTGTTGCCGATCTCTGTTTTATCCACAAATGCATCTACGGACATGTCGATCTAGACTATTCCTTTCTTTGCAAAGTACGACCTTCACCCTTCAGTCAAAGAATTTCTCACTCCTTAAGAATAACTCTTCCCTTAAAATTTTCTGATTCTCACAATACTTGTGCTTCTCGCATGATCAATATATGGAATAGTCTGCCTAACGATTTGGTAACAATCTTCTCAACAACTACTTTCAAAAATTCCCTTCTCTTACTTCCTGTGGATTGCATTGTCCCTCAAACTAGAATTAGACTATTATAAACTTTCGCTGAAAATTAATTCTCGTTTTTTTCTTGCCTCCACACTGTGCTTTTTGCTTTTAAATTAACTGAATTCACACCCGTGACAGTTATCCGTTCTGTGCATTACAACTGTGAATGTCCACTACCGGAATAAAGAAGAATGAATGACTATTCACTCCCGGACAATTCACTCCTACGACAATTCACTCCGGACAATTCACTCCCAGACAATTCACTCCGGACAATTCACTCCCAGACAATTCCCTCCCGGACAATTCACTCCTACGACAATTCTTTCCCGACAATTCACTCCTACGACAATTCACTCCCGACAATTCACACCTACGAAAATTCACTCCGGACAATTCACTCCCACGACGATTCACTCCGAGACAATTCACTCCCGTTTTTTTGTTTTTAATGAGTTTTTTTTGTAATTTAATTGTTCCGTTTGTATTTTTTAAAAATTATATATTATTTAAGGTTCCTTTTTGTATTTAATTGTTTCGTTTGTAGTTTTTTTTTGTAATTATACATTATTTAAGGTTTTTTTGCATTTAATTGTTCCGTTTGTTTTGTTTTTTTTTTTTAAATCATATATTATTTAAGGTTGTTTTTGTATTTAATTGTTCCGTTTGTAGTTTTTTTTGTAATTATATACTATTTAAGGTTCCTTTTTGTATTAAATTGTTCCGTTTGTAGTTTTTTTGTAATTATATATTCTTTAGGCTGCGCACTGTTTTGCTCACCGACCGTTTTTTACCGTAAAAAAAGTGAAACTAATTTGCTCACCTACAGTCAGAAACATACGAGTTTTTTTGAATTTTTTTTTACCGGAGCTCCCTGATTAGCAATTTTTATGAACACGGCGTTTGGATTTGGATTTGGACAGTTTGGATTTGGATTTTACAACACAGCATTTGGACAGTCACAGCGACTGTCCAAATGAATCATCTTCTTTCAAAATGCAATAAGTTGCTTCACTTGGACAGTCACAGCGTTCATAAAAATTGCTAATCAGGGAGCTCCCGCAAAAAAATTCAAAAAACTCGTATGTTTCTGACTGTAGGTGAGCAAATTAGTTTTACTTTTTAACGGTAAAAAACGGTCGGTGAGCAAAACAGTGCGCACCCTTAAGGTTCCTTTTTGCATTCGATTGTTCCGTTTGTAGTTTTTTGTAGATTATTTATAATTAAGCTCAGTAACAAATGAGTGTTTACAATTTTACACGACTCTCTTATTCTTCAAAAATTTCAAAAGCATCGGCAAAGAAATCGAAGAAGATGAAGATGTGTCGTGCAGTGAGAAGACTCGAAAACTAGTTCGAAAAAAACTCGATGCACAGACAGTAATTAAAATAGTTGATTTTGAAAACAGCTGAATCGTAATCGGAAGCTAATCACAATTCAGAGCTGATTGACAATTCTTTTAAATAAATGACAAAATACTTGTATGTAAAGACCGATGTCAGACACCATAAAAAAATTTGAACAAAACTTTCCAAATGCATTGCCTTAAACTTCATCTCCAGGATTTGTTGGTACTTGACATAACCTTGTTCCTCTATTTGAGTTTGAGTTTATTACGAATGGAAAATGCGTGCTAAGGTATACGGAAGGGGGTCTTTCATGTGAGGGGAAACATGAGGTCGAAGGGGTTGATAAAATATGAGGTCGAAGGGTCCACGTTGATTTCGGAAAGAACTTTCGAGTGTCGGTCCTACTCCAGGGTAGCATTGTGTGGGAGGGCGTTGAGAGACTAGGACACTACAGCTCCAAGGTGTCCAATTCCTCGTTGAAGCCGGATAGCATCTTGTCCACTAGACGAAATGAGTAGAGCAGAGAGCGGGTGGAAAGCCGACCACTCCAGTCATGGCGAACAAGATAGAATGTTGTATTTTATTAGAAACCTTGTTTAATCTTTCCCTTACCCTCAAAATCCAAGTTGTTACCTTCAGTCTCATTCTCCGTTGTCAGCTGCTCGGATATTCTCATTATGTGCAACCTGGAACTGTCGCAGTCTTCGTACACCTCCATCTTCACCTATAACTAAAGACTCTACATGGTGTTTGGACATTGTTACAGAAATTCAAAAATGGACAAGTCTAAGTTATTGATTGCTTATGAACTTGGTTTAACAAGGAGAGCTGGTCGGTAGGTTATTTGTATCATCTCGAAATTGTGTTTTTAGAGTTCGTATGAAAAATTTCTTTCCTTTAAGGTATAAATGAAGACTCTATGTATATGGTGTTTGAACATTGTTACAGAAATTCAAAAACACACAAGTCCAAGTTCTTGGTCACTCCTGAAAAAAGGTTTAACCCAGATAGCTGGTCGGTAGGTGGGTTTTAACATCTCGAGTTTGTGTTTTTTGGGTTCGTACGCAAAATTTCTTACCGTTGACGTGTTGAGGTACTAATGAAGACTCTATATGGTGTTTGGACATTGTTACAGAAATTCAAAAATGGACAAGTCTAAGTTGCTTATGAACTTGGTTTAACAAGGAGAGCTGGTCGGTAGGTTATTTGTATCATCTCGAAATTGTGTTTTTAGAGTTCGTATGAAAAAGTTCTTTCTTTTAATGTATAAATGAAGACTCTATGTAAATGGTGTTTGAACGATGTTACAGAAATTCAAAAAAAACACAAGTCCAAGTTCTTGGTCGCTCCTGAAAAAGGTTTAACCCAGATAGCTGGTCGGTAGGTGGGTTTTAACATCTCGAGTTTGTGTTTTTCGTGTTTGTATGCAAAATTTCTTTCTTTTGAGGTATAACTGAAGACTCTACATGGTGTTTGGACATTGTTACAGATTTTCAAAAAAACACCAGTTCAAGTTATTGGTAGCTTACAAATTATGGTTTAACTCGGATAGCTGGTCGTTAAGTTAAATGTATCATCTCGAAATTGTGTTTTTAGTGTTCGTATGAAAAAGTTCTTTCTTTTGAGGTATAAATGAAGACTCTACACGGTGTTCGGACATTGTTACAGAAATTCAAAAATGCACAAGTCCAAGTTATCGGTTGCTTTCCTGGCTACATTCGTTCGTGCGAATCCATTCCAGCAGGCCATCTTTTGCAGATTCACCTTCAACTTGTAAATCATCTTCCTACATCAATTCACGTTAAATACTTTATGCAATTTTAATAAAAATGAATAAATCACCTTTCGGTGATATTTCTGTGCAAAACAGTTTTCGAATTATCATAAAGATGTTCTGCCTTCTTCTTCACAATGAAAAGAAGTCTAGTTATCATAACATTTCATTCTCAAATAGTTCATAAACAAAGAAGCTAAATTTTGCTTTGATTTTTCTTGCATAACTTTCACAATACTCTCTGGTACTTCCTAAGAAGCCGTTCTCCTCCTTAATTAGCTTCTTCGTTAATTTGCATATAGCCTTCTCTGACCTGCTCTCGTCTCTATACGTGCTTTCTCTCTCTCTTTCTCTCTCTCTCTCTTTCTCTCTCTTTCTCTCTCTCTCTCTCTCTCTCTCTCTCTCTCTCTCTCTTCTCTCTCTCTCTCTCTTTAAAGAGGAGGGTATCCTCTCTCTGACGCTTTGCTCCATTGTTCTCTGGCTGGGGTGGCCCTTCTTCTCGTCTCAGAAGAAGAGAGATCAATGTACAACTAAATGAGCTTTTCTTCAGAAAAGCGTCTTCGTTCCTCTTAGAAAGACATATTTTGTGTCAACATGCAAAGCTATTTCTTAGCCTTTGGTGAATCGCATCTGCAGAATTCTTCGAGAGAATTCAATTCACGCTCTTGGTGATATCTTACTTATTCAAGTTGCTCCCATTATCCATCTAATCAACTTTAAACTTTTTTTATATAGAATACAATGGTTGAAACAAACAAACCTCGTTAGGTTATCTCTTTTTTGTCGCTATAATATGTCTCTCATTGAAAGTTATATTTAGAAGATTATGTTATTTCATTTACATATGTATATATATATGCACCTAGGAAGTTTCAATTAGTAATTCTTGGAGTATTTTTCGGTTAAGTGATTTTTTCAGCGAAATTCTTTGATAGTCAAAACTTATTCGATCATGGAAACGTATTCTGCTAAATGAATTTTGTTTTCGTTGTCATAATTCCTAGTGCTTCAGAAATCTTGATGAAACGAGAAAGCTCTATCCGGTACGATCCAAAGGTTAATTACATTAATCGAATGTTTTTCCTTCTTTTTTGAACGTAAAAAAAATTGATGTAGTGGTGAGTGCAGCACAAAAAATGGTTGGTTACGATTCCCATGAATTAGTCCTCAACGATGGGATGCTAAATTGTTCATCGCCTTCAGAATGCCTTCCCCCGCACAATGGCTGCCTACGAGGCATCATCCAATGCTCTCCAACTCCGCACGATGTTCCTCATCAACACGGCCGTCGTTCTAATTGTCTCTTACACTTCCGACTTCTGGCTCCTTCTACGCGTACGAACGAGTCAGTAATAAACAAGGGAGCGAGTATAAATTTTTGCGTCTCTTTTTAGCGTACAGCTCCCTCACCAGAAAAGGTGTGTAGCATACATAGACTCTACAACAAAAAATAGGCAGCCGATGTGTGGGGGAAGGCATGCAGCGCGAACGTCTACAACAAAAAATAGGCGGCCAGTGTGCGGGGGAAGGCATGCAGCGCGAACGAGGCTCGGGCTGCACAGAATAACACAGTTTTATAGAGCTCTATGTATAGAGCCGCATGAAAATGGGTCTTTGAGCTCTTTGAGCACTGTATGAGCTGCATCATGCAACAGAGGACTTCAAAAAAGTGGTAAGAGGATATCTACTCAAGAATGAAGTTCATTTCCTTCCAAGCTTCTGCTGTTTTACATGAATAATTCAGAACGGAGGCCTATCCGGATGAGGTTTTGTAGTATCGAATGCGATGCAAGACGGTGTTTAACAAAAGTGGCATTGTATGTACAAATGTGTATATTGAAGGACATTTTACGGGGCAGTGCAGTTCGTGTTTTTGTTTTTGAGTGGGGAAAGCTTCGCCTCGAAAGCAAGGGTTCGGTTCCCGGTCAAACCATTCTAATGGTTTTTTTGCGAGCAAGGTTTTGCTTTCTTCTGTTGACAAGATTTCAATTTTAGGTCCTTTAGACTGCCCCCTTGACTGCCGCATCACCTCGCTATCTCAGTATTCGCTTCTCCATTGCCACAATGATACTCAGGTTTTTCTCATCCACTTCTAAGCATGTATACGTCGAATTTCGTGATAAAAACTTCAAAAACATATTTATTTTACAAACAACAAAGTTTTTATGCAAAGCGACGGTGTTTTTCGAGTAAGTTGTATCCTAACAAGTTACCCCTCGTTGATGATAGAGCAATAGTAAAATCATTATAATGAAGCGTTATAATGCTAAAAATCTCGATAACGCACATTAACGAAACAAATACAAGTGAAATTTTCCGAATTCTAATTCTCCGAAAAATTATTATTTTTGAATTTTGGGAGCTTCTATTTAGTTTGGCATGACTGCCTGAAAAAAACACGTTTACTACTCAGGTTTACGCTCTAGTTCAGCAACATTCCAGTCTACTCCGAATATGCAATGATCTCACACGTCAGTTAAACACTAGACATACTTGATAGAAATACCCTCAATGTCAGCAGTGCTTTGTTCTATTCATACTCATTCATGTATACAGTGAACAATTTCTTCAAAAAAATAAACATGTCAAGTCAAAATTGCTCTTCAAGGCAATGTTACATCAATGTTTAATTACAGAAATCCATGAAATATTTCAATCACAGCATTATCATGCCTCGGCCCAAAGTCTTCTTTACAGTAATCTCATATCCGCTCGGTCTAAAACCTGTCATTTCAACGAATAGATAAAATTATGGTTTTCATCCTCCACAAGCAGAGTAGCAAGAGCGAGAGGTAAATAGTAAAAATAAGTAAAAATCCTATTACTTAGAGTATATATACAAAAAGCCCCACAAATCATAGTTCCAGCTGGCTACCGCATGAATGCATATCGATCTGGACTACTGTATCCTGAAGAGTGTTACTTGTTTCTCAGCGACTCATTCTCCTTCTGGGGTAAGCAATTATTTGTAATTGCCTGTTTAGTTATTACATGAAAAGTATGAGCACAATAGTTTGGTCAAGAGTTCTCGCCTCAGAGGCAAAAATCGCAGAATCGATCACTCTTGAAGACAAATTTTTGTCAGCGATTTGGGTTCCTACACACAAAAAAGTATGTAAAGTGACACATATACATTTGAAAATATAATTATTCATACTAACGAAGTATAAAATTATGAATAGGCGTGGATATAATTATGAATAATAATAATTTATAAGTAATTTCCATACTTATTTTTTGTGTGTTTGACGATTGGCTTGTTGAGGTACCCCGTGGTGGCTTAATTGCCTGTCTGCGACGCTGGGAGGCTCCTCAATCTCCCTTCTTCTGTACGCTCTTTACGCGCATCGGAAAACAGATCCGCAGCAGATTGCCAGTTTGTAGACCTATTTTCAATGCTTTATTCGAAAACATCGAATGATCTACTCATTCCATCAATCTCCTCGCCGAGCTTTCGAGTCATCATATCCTATTACAAAATATACCAATAACCTAATAATTCCTCTGAATCAGCCGCATTACAGAGTGCCTCTACCTGTGCTCCTTCTTCTACTTTTCAGCAACCTTCTTAACGCTTTACTCTATGCATTCCGCCAACACTCGCGAGCCCCGCAACGAAGTGAGTCTCGTCCACAGCTTCTTGGCCCTAACCGAGGTAGCTCTCAGCTTTTCAATGTCTTCTGTGCTTTAAGGCTGACGCTTTGCGCTACGCGGAAGCCGGTTGGGCTACTTACGCGGCGGTCGTCGGAGGAATTCTAGCTTGTGGATGCGCCACTGCCTTCCATGTCAGCGTGTTCTGGACCAGTTGAAGTATGGATCGGCTCTGTTGCATTCTTCAGTTCATAAGAACTATTAGTCGATTATAGGAACTATTAGTAGCAGGTCATCGACTTTTATTGATCAGATCTGTTCCAGAGTCGAGGACACCGCCTCACCCGGCAAGCCCGAAGTCTGAAACGTCGACGAGCGCTGCATGCAGCCATGATGGCTGTCAGCTCGCAGGAGATTTCTCTCGCTATTCGAGCTAAGATGACAGTTGTTTAGAAACAAGAGTCCCGAGGTTCGAGGGAATTAAAGGGTAATATTTAATTCTTTTCCGATCGAGAAGAAACAAACAAAAAAAGGATGAGTTTGAGAAAGTATGCTAAAAAGGTTACCATGTGATTTATGAATAGTAACACTTTGAAATAGTTCCTGCGCGTAAGTATGAAAGTAAGCTAGAGAGGCATACAATAAGTGTATAAATGTAATACTTTTGAAAGTATGCCTTGGTGGCTTCTCTTCCTTTTTTGGCACTTATCCAATTATCAAACCCGATTGACTTAGGTTACTCTATATACACTTATGATCTCGATTACTCTATACATACGGGAGAAGCAAACATACGAATCGTATCGTGTAAATTATTTTACTCAACCATTCTGGAAGAAAGGCATTGGTAAAAAATTTGATTGTGTAGCGCTCTCCTTGAAAAAGTTTCCCGAAGGGCCTTACTTTCAAAGTATATTTAGAATACTTTCATTGTATAGACAGCAGCATACTTTCAAAGTATCTCTAGTATAATTTCATTTTATTACTATTCATACTTTCAAAGTATGAATAGTAATACTCGTGTGCGGTATGATCTGGAATACTTTCAAAGTATTCCGTTCCATTTTGATACTTTCGAAAGTATGACTACATACTCTATTTTTTGTTTTGCTTGAACAGGCTAATTAATTCACATACATAATTGGGCCAGATTTATGCAATAAAAACTATGTTAATATTTTATAGCTTCGTGATAAAAAATTCTTATATCGACATAATAGTGTTTCAAGATTCGAACTTCTAGTAAGTATCCCACGGCATGTGAAAATTGCCAAAATTCAATAAAACTTCTCTTGAATGTAAGAAGTAAATTCATTACAATTGTATTATTCTCGGGTAATTAAATAAAAAAAATTTGTTTACTTCTAACATGGTCAATAGAAAAGAACCAACCCGTACTTTGTATTAAGTTTCAAAGAAGAAGAGTTTGTTCAACGTGATGAGATAACAACATACTGAGTACTTTAGATTTTCTATGAGATTCATCTTCCAGTCAAGAGTTTGAACTCTGCTTCTTGTCATGAAGAAGGGGCCTCTTTTTCTCTCTTCTGCTTCTTTTTATGAAGAAGGGGCCTCATCATCTCTCTTCAGCTTCTTGTCACGAAGCAGGGGCCTCTTTGTCTTTCTTCTGTTTCTTGTCATGAAGAAGGGCCCTCTTCATCTTTCTTCTGCTTCTTGTCATGAAGAAGGGGCCTCTTTGTCTCTCTTCTGCTTCTTTTTATGAAGAAGGGGCCTCTTTGTCTCTCTTCTGCTTCTTTTTATGAAGAAGGGGCCTCATCGTCTCTCTTCAGCTTCTTGTCACGAAACAGGGGCCTCTTTGTCTTTCTTCTGTTTCTTGTCATGAAGAAGGGCCCTCTTCATCTTTCTTCTGCTTCTTGTCATGAAGAAGGGGCCTCTTTGTCTCTCTTCTGCTTCTTTTTATGAAGAAGGGGCCTCATCATCTCTCTTCAGCTTCTTGTCACGAAGCAGGGGCCTCTTTGTCTTTCTTCTGTTTCTTTTCATGAAGAAGGGCCCTCTTAATCTTTCTTCTGCTTCTTGTCATAAAGAAGGGGCCTCTTTGTCTCTCTTCTGCTTCTTTTTATGAAGAAGGGGCCTCATCGTCTCTCTTCAGCTTCTTGTCACGAAGCAAGGGCCTCTTTGTCTTTCTTATGTTTCTTGTCCTGAAGAAGGGCCCTCTTAATCTTTCTTCTGCTTCTTGTCATGAAGAAGGGGCCTCTTTGTGTCTCTTCTGCTTCTTTTTATAAAGAAGGGGCCTCATCGTCTCTCTTCAGCTTCTTGTCACGAAGCAGGGGCCTCTTTGTCTTTCTTCTGTTTCTTGTCATGAAGAAGGGCCCTCTTCATCTTTCTTCTGCTTCTTGTCAAGAAGAAGGGGCCTCTTTGTCTCTCTTCTGCTTCTTTTTATGAAGAAGGGGCCTCATCATCTCTCTTCAGCTTCTTGTCACGAAGCAGGGGCCTCTTTGTCTTTCTTCTGTTTCTTGTCTTGAAGAAGGGCCCTCTTCATCTTTCTTCTGCTTCTTGTCATAAAGAAGGGGCCTCTTTGTCTCTCTTCTGCTTCTTTTTATGAAGAAGGGGCCTCATCGTCTCTCTTCAGCTTCTTGTCACGAAGCAAGGGCCTCTTTGTCTTTCTTCTGTTTCTTGTCCTGAAGAAGGGCCCTCTTAATCTTTCTTCTGCTTCTTGTCATGAAGAAGGGGCCTCTTTGTCTCTCTTCTGCTTCTTTTTATAAAGAAGGGGCCTCATCGTCTCTCTTCAGCTTCTTGTCACGAAGCAGGGGCCTCTTTGTCTTTCTTCTGCTTTTTGTAATGAAAAAGGGCCCTCTTCATCTTTCTTCAGCTTCTTGTCATGAAGAAGGGGCCTCTTTGTCTCTCTTCTGCTTCTTTTTATGAAGAAGGGGCCTCATCATCTCTCTTCAGCTTCTTTTTATGAAGAAGGGGCCTCATCATCTCTCTTCAGCTTCTTGTCACGAAGCAGGGGCCTCTTTGTCTTTCTTCTGTTTCTTGTCATGAAGAAGGGCCCTCTTCATCTTTCTTCTGCTTCTTGTCATAAAGAAGGGGCCTCTTTGTCTCTCTTCTGCTTCTTTTTATGAAGAAGGGGCCTCATCGTCTCTCTTCAGCTTCTTGTCACGAAGCAAGGGCCTCTTTGTCTTTCTTCTGTTTCTTGTCCTGAAGAAGGGCCCTCTTAATCTTTCTTCTGCTTCTTGTCATGAAGAAGGGGCCTCTTTGTCTCTCTTCTGCTTCTTTTTATAAAGAAGGGGCCTCATCGTCTCTCTTCAGCTTCTTGTCACGAAGCAGGGGCCTCTTTGTCTTTCTTCTGCTTTTTGTAATGAAAAAGGGCCCTCTTCATCTTTCTTCAGCTTCTTGTCATGAAGAAGGGGCCTCTTTATCTCTCTTCAGCTTCTTTTTATGAAGAAGGGGCCTCATCATCTCTCTTCAGCTTCTTGTCACGAAGCAGGGGCCTCTTTGTCTTTCTTCTGTTTCTTGTCACGAAGCAAGGGCCCTCTTCATCTTTCTTCTGCTTCTTGTCATGAAGAAGGGGCCTCTTTGTCTCTCTTCTGCTTCTTTTTATGAAGAAGGGGCCTCTTTGTCTCTCTTCTGCTTCTTTTTATGAAGAAGGGGCCTCATCGTCTCTCTTCAGCTTCTTGTCACGAAACAGGGGCCTCTTTGTCTTTCTTCTGTTTCTTGTCATGAAGAAGGGCCCTCTTCATCTTCCTTCTGCTTCTTGTCGTGAAGAAGGGGCCTCTTTGTCTCTCTTCTGCTTCTTTTTATGAAGAAGGGGCCTCATCGTCTCTCTTCAGCTTCTTGTCACGAAGCAAGGGCCTCTTTGTCTTTCTTATGTTTCTTGTCCTGAAGAAGGGCCCTCTTAATCTTTCTTCTGCTTCTTGTCATGAAGAAGGGGCCTCTTTGTGTCTCTTCTGCTTCTTTTTATTAAGAAGGGGCCTCATCGTCTCTCTTCAGCTTCTTGTCACGAAGCAGGGGCCTCTTTGTCTTTCTTCTGTTTCTTGTCATGAAGAAGGGCCCTCTTCATCTTTCTTCTGCTTCTTGTCAAGAAGAAGGGGCCTCTTTGTCTCTCTTCTGCTTCTTTTTATGAAGAAGGGGCCTCATCATCTCTCTTCAGCTTCTTGTCACGAAGCAGGGGCCTTTTTGTCTTTCTTCTGTTTCTTGTCTTGAAGAAGGGCCCTCTTCATCTTTCTTCTGCTTCTTGTCATAAAGAAGGGGCCTCTTTGTCTCTCTTCTGCTTCTTTTTATGAAGAAGGGGCCTCATCGTCTCTCTTCAGCTTCTTGTCACGAAGCAAGGGCCTCTTTGTCTTTCTTCTGTTTCTTGTCCTGAAGAAGGGCCCTCTTAATCTTTCTTCTGCTTCTTGTCATGAAGAAGGGGCCTCTTTGTCTCTCTTCTGCTTCTTTTTATAAAGAAGGGGCCTCATCGTCTCTCTTCAGCTTCTTGTCACGAAGCAGGGGCCTCTTTGTCTTTCTTCTGCTTTTTGTAATGAAAAAGGGCCCTCTTCATCTTTCTTCAGCTTCTTGTCATGAAGAAGGGGCCTCTTTGTCTCTCTTCTGCTTCTTTTTATGAAGAAGGGGCCTCATCATCTCTCTTCAGCTTCTTTTTATGAAGAAGGGGCCTCATCATCTCTCTTCAGCTTCTTGTCACGAAGCAGGGGCCTCTTTGTCTTTCTTCTGTTTCTTGTCATGAAGAAGGGCCCTCTTCATCTTTCTTCTGCTTCTTGTCATAAAGAAGGGGCCTCTTTGTCTCTCTTCTGCTTCTTTTTATGAAGAAGGGGCCTCATCGTCTCTCTTCAGCTTCTTGTCACGAAGCAAGGGCCTCTTTGTCTTTCTTCTGTTTCTTGTCCTGAAGAAGGGCCCTCTTAATCTTTCTTCTGCTTCTTGTCATGAAGAAGGGGCCTCTTTGTCTCTCTTCTGCTTCTTTTTATAAAGAAGGGGCCTCATCGTCTCTCTTCAGCTTCTTGTCACGAAGCAGGGGCCTCTTTGTCTTTCTTCTGCTTTTTGTAATGAAAAAGGGCCCTCTTCATCTTTCTTCAGCTTCTTGTCATGAAGAAGGGGCCTCTTTATCTCTCTTCAGCTTCTTTTTATGAAGAAGGGGCCTCATCATCTCTCTTCAGCTTCTTGTCACGAAGCAGGGGCCTCTTTGTCTTTCTTCTGTTTCTTGTCACGAAGCAAGGGCCCTCTTCATCTTTCTTCTGCTTCTTGTCATGAAGAAGGGGCCTCTTTGTCTCTCTTCTGCTTCTTTTTATGAAGAAGGGGCCTCTTTGTCTCTCTTCTGCTTCTTTTTATGAAGAAGGGGCCTCATCGTCTCTCTTCAGCTTCTTGTCACGAAACAGGGGCCTCTTTGTCTTTCTTCTGTTTCTTGTCATGAAGAAGGGCCCTCTTCATCTTCCTTCTGCTTCTTGTCGTGAAGAAGGGGCCTCTTTGTCTCTCTTCTGCTTCTTTTTATGAAGAAGGGGCCTCATCATCTCTCTTCAGCTTCTTGTCACGAAGCAGGGGCCTCTTTGTCTTTCTTCTGTTTCTTGTCATGAAGAAGGGCCCTCTTAATCTTTCTTCTGCTTCTTGTCATAAAGAAGGGGCCTCTTTGTCTCTCTTCTGCTTCTTTTTATGAAGAAGGGGCCTCGTCGTCTCTCTTCAGCTTCTTGTCACGAAGCAAGGGCCTCTTTGTCTTTCTTATGTTTCTTGTCCTGAAGAAGGGCCCTCTTAATCTTTCTTCTGCTTCTTGTCATGAAGAAGGGGCCTCTTTGTGTCTCTTCTGCTTCTTTTTATGAAGAAGGGGCCTCATCGTCTCTCTTCAGCTTCTTGTCACGAAGCAGGGGCCTCTTTGTCTTTCTTCTGTTTCTTGTCATGAAGAAGGGCCCTCTTAATCTTTCTTCTGCTTCTTGTCAAGAAGAAGGGGCCTCTTTGTCTCTCTTCTGCTTCTTTTTATGAAGAAGGGGCCTCATCATCTCTCTTCAGCTTCTTGTCACGAAGCAGGGGCCTCTTTGTCTTTCTTCTGTTTCTTGTCTTGAAGAAGGGCCCTCTTCATCTTTCTTCTGCTTCTTGTCATAAAGAAGGGGCCTCTTTGTCTCTCTTCTGCTTCTTTTTATGAAGAAGGGGCCTCATCGTCTCTCTTCAGCTTCTTGTCACGAAGCAAGGGCCTCTTTGTCTTTCTTCTGTTTCTTGTCCTGAAGAAGGGCCCTCTTAATCTTTCTTCTGCTTCTTGTCATGAAGAAGGGGCCTCTTTGTCTCTCTTCTGCTTCTTTTTATAAAGAAGGGGCCTCATCGTCTCTCTTCAGCTTCTTGTCACGAAGCAGGGGCCTCTTTGTCTTTCTTCTGCTTTTTGTAATGAAAAAGGGCCCTCTTCATCTTTCTTCAGCTTCTTGTCATGAAGAAGGGGCCTCTTTATCTCTCTTCAGCTTCTTTTTATGAAGAAGGGGCCTAATCATCTCTCTTCAGCTTCTTATCACGAAGCAGTGGCATCTTTGTCTTTCTTCTGTTTCTTGTCATGAAGAAGGCCCCTCTTCATCTTTCTTCTGCTTCTTGTCATGAAGAAGGGGCCTCTTTGTCTCTCTTCTGCTTCTTTTTATGAAGAAGGGGCCTCATCATCTCTCTTCAGCTTCTTGTCACGAAGCAGGGGCCTCTTTGTCTTTCTTCTGTTTCTTGTCATGAAGAAGGGCCCTCTTCATCTTTCTTCTGCTTCTTGTCATAAAGAAGGGGCCTCTTTGTCTCTCTTCTGCTTCTTTTTATGAAGAAGGGGCCTCATCGTCTCTCTTCAGCTTCTTGTCACGAAGCAAGGGCCTCTTTGTCTTTCTTCTGTTTCTTGTCCTGAAGAAGGGCCCTCTTAATCTTTCTTCTGCTTCTTGTCATGAAGAAGGGGCCTCTTTGTCTCTCTTCTGCTTCTTTTTATAAAGAAGGGGCCTCATCGTCTCTCTTCAGCTTCTTGTCACGAAGCAGGGGCCTCTTTGTCTTTCTTCTGCTTTTTGTAATGAAAAAGGGCCCTCTTCATCTTTCTTCAGCTTCTTGTCATGAAGAAGGGGCCTCTTTATCTCTCTTCAGCTTCTTTTTATGAAGAAGGGGCCTCATCATCTCTCTTCAGCTTCTTGTCACGAAGCAGGGGCCTCTTTGTCTTTCTTCTGTTTTTTGTCATGAAGAAGGGCCCTCTTCATCTTTCTTCTGCTTTTTGTCATGAAGAAGGGGCCTCTTTGTCTCTCTTCTGCTTCTTTTTATGAAGAAGGGGCCTTATCATCTCTCTTCAGCTTCTTGTCACGAAGCAGGGGCCTCTTTGTCTTTCTTCTGTTTCTTGTCATGAAGAAGGGCCCTCTTCATCTTTCTTCTGCTTCTTGTCATGAAGAAGGGGCCTCTTTGTCTCTCTTCTGCTTCTTTTTATGAAGAAGGGGCCTCATCGTCTCTCTTCAGCTTCTTGTCACGAAGCAAGGGCCTCTTTGTCTTTCTTCTGTTTCTTGTCCTGAAGAAGGGCCCTCTTAATCTTTCTTCTGCTTCTTGTCATGAAGAAGGGGCCTCTTTGTCTCTCTTCTGCTTCTTTTTATAAAGAAGGGGCCTCATCGTCTCTCTTCAGCTTCTTGTCACGAAGCAGGGGCCTCTTTGTCTTTCTTCTGCTTTTTGTAATGAAAAAGGGCCCTCTTCATCTTTCTTCAGCTTCTTTTCATGAAGAAGGGGCCTCTTTATCTCTCTTCAGCTTCTTTTTATGAAGAAGGGGCCTCATCATCTCTCTTCAGCTTCTTGTCACGAAGCAGGGGCCTCTTTGTCTTTCTTCTGTTTCTTGTCATGAAGAAGGGCCCTCTTCATCTTTCTTCTGCTTCTTGTCATGAAGAAGGGGCCTCTTTGTCTCTCTTCTGCTTCTTTTTATGAAGAAGGGGCCTCATCATCTCTCTTCAGCTTCTTGTCACGAAGCAGGGGCCTCTTTGTCTTTCTTCTGTTTCTTGTCATGAAAAAGGGCCCTCTTCATCTTTCTTCTGCTTTTTGTCATGAAGAAGGGGCCTCTTTGTCTCTCTTCTGCTTCTTTTTATGAAGAAGGGGCCTCATCATCTCTCTTCAGCTTCTTGTCACGAAGCAGGGGCCTCTTTGTCTTTCTTCTGTTTCTTGTCATGAAGAAGGGCCCTCTTCATCTTTCTTCTACTTCTTGTCATAAAGAAGGGGCCTCTTTGTCTCTCTTCTGCTTCTTTTTATGAAGAAGGGGCCTCATCATCTCTCTTCAGCTTCTTGTCAGGAAGTGTTTTAACAATTTATTGACACTCCGCCTCCTAAAACACAATTGTTTTAACAATTTGTTGACACTCCGCCTCCTAAAAATATTGAAGCACAGATTAAGTAACAAAAAAACGCACATAACAAAAACTTATTAGATATAAGTCAAAGAAGCTGTGCCTACATCCGAATGGAGAAGTCTAAACCCTTTCAAAACCTTTCCTGCTCAACTCTCCTCCGAGAACCTCTGACCCCCGTGGAGGCAGGTTCTGATGAACTCAAACGCAACGATCATCAGTCGACCAAAGAAATTGAAAGTCTGGTAAGGAAGAAGAATAGATATCTCTTCAGGAGTGTCTGAGACCGAAAAACCAGTGAAACGACTTCAAAATTTTACAAGAGAAGGTATAACTACTCGAAGAGTGTATTATCTACACATACTCAGGAATGATGGTGTCCTCTCCGAGAACAGTACCTACAGAAAAAAGTTTCAGTGAAAATGGCAATGAAAAAAGGAATTGGCAGAAAAATGCTGAGCGAGAATGAATTTCAAACTCAATTGGTAGAGATCGAAGGTGTCATAAACACAAGACCACTCACCTCAGTTCCGGAAGTAGAAGGAACCACGGTCATCCAACTAATAGATTTTCTCCATCCTACTTTCAAATTGGGTTTACGACTAGCAAATTGTGATGAAGAGGAATATTTCCCATCAGGCGAGTTGAAAAACACGAGAAATGAGATTCACCAAAAACTGAAAGACGCGCATGAATCCCTTGAGGTGATTTGTAAAAAATGGAAAGACTTATACTTGCTGGAACTCCGCAACAAAACAGAAAGTAAAGAAGTAAAATTGAGTTCCCCAATCAAAAACCGCAAGTAGGAGATGTAGTTATGTTGTACGATGAAAATCAGCCACGCGGAAGTTAAAAATTAGCCAGAATTCTGGAGCTAACAGAAAGATCTGCTAAGTTACTTTCAACCAATCAAAGGGAAATCGTACGTCCTATAAACAAGCTCATTCCTTTGGAAGTGTATAGCTCACAAGAAACAAGATTCTAACCAGAAAAAAAGATGCAAAAAAGACGACCTACTCAAACAGCGAAGATGAAAGTCAATAGTTCATTGAAGAATATGCTTAATTCTTTAATTTGAAGGGATCGGTTAAATTTTTTGAATTCATTCTTGTCTCACCATCATGGAACAAAGTTTTTGTTTCAGAAAATGGAAGAAGATCACGGACTTGTATGTATGCAAGAAGCGCAGCATATTCCTCCCAAAGAAGATGCTCCTACACAGAAGAAAAGAAAAGCAAACGATAAAACAATGGAAGGAATGATTCTTGTGCAGCTACAAGCCCAGGAATGATTCTTGTGCAGCTACAAGCCCAGGAATGATTCTTGTGCAGCTACAAGCCCAGGAATGATTCTTGTGCAGCTACAAGCCCAGGAATGATTCTTGTGCAGCTACAAGCCCAGGAATGATTCTTGTGCAGCTACAAGCCCAGGAATGATTCTTGTGCAGCTACAAGCCCAGGAATGATTCTTGTGCAGCTACAAGCCCAACTGTCTGCAGAATTGACGATGCATTTGGAATTAGAGAGAAAAGTCTGGAGGAAAAACTGGAAAATGTTCGTTCTTCTTTGAATGATTATGCATCCGAAAGAGAGGAACTACATGAAAGAATAGAGGCGCTCAATGAAAAACTTCAAGCAGCCGACCCTTACTTCTCTCTCGAAAGACAAAATCAAGTCAAGATCAAGAAATGCCGCTCAAGAAATCTCCAAAGACAGTTGAGAAGACTATAGAACAAGACGAAGAAGCGAAGACTATGAGTGAGAAAATCTGCGCACAGCTCAGAGACACGCTGCCCGATTAAGTCACCAAATCAGTAACTTCTTCTCTGCGAGACTTGCTCTCTGGTACTCTTGAAACCATAATTCAGCCGTTAGTGACCGAG
Source organism: Allodiplogaster pararmata (assembly GCA_964056735.1). Taxonomy (NCBI): domain Eukaryota; kingdom Metazoa; phylum Nematoda; class Chromadorea; order Rhabditida; family Diplogasteridae; genus Allodiplogaster; species Allodiplogaster pararmata. Next base: position 3,036,735 of record OZ057403.1, read on the forward strand.
AATTCATTCTTGAAGACTAAAGTGGCCACATTAGAAGAAAACCTGGTAACTCTCTCAGACAAAATGCATTATAAGACTCTAGGAGATTCCAGAATAATAAAAACTCTAGAAGAAAAAATAGCACAACTAGAAGATATCACATCTTTTAAAAACAGGTCAACTCCAGAAATTCGGAGAACCTATACAATGGCGTACAATCTTCTCCTAATAACCATGCAGATTCTGCTGCCTGCCTCACCAATTCATCTAAAAGCCTGATTCTAGATAAGGCTTCTTCAAGATGCCCCCTGAGCTCAACTGGGTAAAATTGTAGGAACGTGCAGAGCGATTGATTATGATACCCGAGACTGAAGAAAAAATGGAAAACGTGGTGATAAAGACTACCAGAAAATGATAAGGAAAAAGATGATCAAAAACTAGTTGAGAAAGTGCTTGAGAAAGGTGGAATTAGATCTGACATTATTACTAAGGTTCGGAGACACGGTAACCGAAAAGAAAAAAAACCCCGTATTCTGAATATTAAGGTCAAAAACCCGCATACCAAAAGTTATCTCCTTCAAAATGTCCATTCATCTTTTACAGAAATTCATAGTTTCAAGCCACGACCGTTCATCAGAAGAGACTTGTCCAGAGATGAGTTGGAATTGCAGGCTCATATGAGACAGAAAGTAATTGAAATTAATGCTTTTCTTGGCTGTCACAGGTTCGCCTACCGAAACTTGTTCATTTATCAAAGGAAAAACCCGCGTACTATCGAAGCAGGTAAAACTCCAATTTTCTTACCAGCCTTCCCCCTGTTCCCTTTTTGGGTTTACGCTAGGATAAGGTTGCCCACTCTTTCTCCGGTACATTGAATAAAAATGATTATGATACAAGATCCATCGAAAGCGAAAAAACTAGAGTGGACAATCTCAAATGTCTGTTTAGTAATATTAGAAGTATCAACAGCCTTAGGAAAGTTTATGAACTTTATCTTTATTTGAATTCAGAAAAAATAAAACTCGGACTTTTTGTGAAGACCTGGCTAGAAGATAAGTTTCCAGATTCGTTTCTTGACCATCCTGACTATTCATTCATTCCATCGTCAAGACCGTCGTATCAATAAGCGAGGTGGAGGTCCGATAGTGATTTATCGAAAAATCCTGATGGTTACTCGCGTGGCCATCGACCTTTCAGCTAACGATGACATTGAGCTTCTGTGCGTAGACTTGAGTCTTGAGAGTGGTTTTAAATACCGTATTTTTCTGATATATAGACCTCCGAATACGACTTATGAGGCGTTTAAAGCAATGCTTACTGCAATAGAAAGTCACATGATACATCAAAACAATGTGATCATAACTGAAACCAATCTCCGCACTCCAGACCGAACCTCCAAATTAACTCTGATGAACTTTAAACGATACAATGATCCACATTCTTTTTAAAGTCACAGATAATTTCCAAGAGATTCAAGATATCGAGGCATTCGGTAAGGTTCTAAAAGAGATCGAACTCTCGAATGTCATAGCCCTACCGAACTTTCTGTTGTCAACAGCAAGAGTGGACACCAACGAAAATTGACTGTCTTATTCCTCATTATTCCCCTTCCTATGTATTTCATGATTCCATATAAGCGATGGCCTTACAAGCTATCCTATGGTAATAAAGAATTACAATTAAAAAAGATAGGAGAGCTAAAAATTATTGTGAAAAAACTACAGCAGTTCATGGAACCGGCGGAGACTGGTATTGTGGACGAACGTGAAGAAGTTGCACTCTTGCAAGACATTTCTGAGTTACAGTTTTTTTTTCTCAGAAGATTCAGTACTTGTTTCCATGGTCAGTACACAATGAAGATCCTGAGAAAGTTGTTGAAAGAAGTGCAGTCCAGTTCACAGCAACGCCAAGGACATTTCATGTGCTTGTGAAACCACAAGTAAATGAATACATACTCTTGGTAAAACGAGAAGAAGATATGAAGATCTTAAAAAGGAAATCTACTGAAAAATGTGGCCTTTGCGGAAGGAATCATCATCCCGACCGTGTCGCTTAGGAGACGTCCAGCGGGCACGCGTTTCCAGCCGCAATACCAGCCGCCCACAGTCAAACATGGCGATGGTTCTGTGATGGTCTGGGGCTGTTTTTTCGCCAGCGGCATGGGTCCACTAAGAAGTATCGTTACGGCTATGAGAACAAAATGCGCTCTTGGACCGTCTCCAAATTCGGTCGTGGGTTCACCTTTCAACAAGATCGATTTCAGCACTTTAAGAACTGGTTTCGCAGTCGGCATGTGGAAGTTTTAGACTGACCGAGCCAGTCTTCCGATTTGAACATCATCGAAAATAAATAGGATCATTTGCAACGAACATTGGCGTGAAAAACATGCAGAAATACGGATAAAAAGTTTAAGCTGCTAGAGGAGGATTGGAAAGCGGTTTCACAGGCAATTATTGACTATTTGACTGAATCTTTGTCTCGTAGATGTCAGGCAGTCAATCACTTCAAAGGATATGCCACCAAATACTGGAATATTTGTTTTAATAATTCGAAAAAATTGAACATCTTTATAAGCACTTTTTGCTATTTCCATTTTCTCACGAATAAACTCAATAAAGCGTTTTTCAAAGTTGTTCTGATTTGCGAAGCATGTGAATTTGGCTTCTAAAAAATATCTGAAAATTTGAGCTTCATTCGTTCCTTTTTTGAAAAAAGTTACTACTATGTTCAATAATTCAATATACGATAACATTTTGAGCGGTACATTTTGTTGTTTAGTGTATATTCTGTGCATGTGTAGCTCAGTGGGTAAGAGCATCGCTCGGAACGCGAACGTCGCGGGTTCTGTTTCCGTCACACCACAAGATTTTTGTAGAAGTTCTGCGAAAAATCCGCTCCTCTGCTCGGTATGAAAATCCGTTGTTTGAGATGAACGAGGAGTAGGGAATACTCTTATTTACAAAGTTGAGTTCTTCTTAAGTCTCGCTAGAGGAGTCTGAAAGATATGCCTTGTTTTTCAATTGTTGAAGTTGGGTTCTTCATGATTTTTGCTCAAGAAATTAAGATTATGAGAATGAGCCTTGACTTTTATTGAATTTGGGGTTTTTTTCGATTTTCATTCGAAGAGTCTCGATGAGATGCTACGACTTTTATCGAAGTTGGTTTCTTCTTGACTTTTGTTCGATTAGTCTGAATGCCGAGGATGGTCTGGCTTTGATTAAAGTTGGGTACTTCTTGAATTCCGTTCGAGGAGTCTTGATGAGATGCCTTGAGTTTTTTTTTTTATCTAAGTGGAGTTCATCTGTTCTAAAGAGAAAAATTTTGAATAATTCTAAGTGGCCTAGTTTTATTAACGCAGTTAATAAAGATCCATAATGAGCCAGATCACAGGTTACGCTTATTGTTAGGCAATTAATTACACAAGCGAGGCACTACGGCTTTGAAAAGAGACGTTATTAAACAGAGTCTTTGCGCGTTTTCAAGGATCGTGCCTAATCTTAGAGACGCATACAGCTCAAAGGTCTAAACAATAATAAGAACTTTCTATTAAAAGAGCATTCACAAGTTAGAAAAATAAGACACTCTCAACTAATATGTTCCATAGTCTCTTTCTATCAACTGTTCTTACCAATGGTTCTATCATTATGTTTGCCATAACATGCAAGTTGACTAAAATCTTTCTTTCACGATAATCTCTTCTGAAAAAACAGACTATAAACTCAATTTGTCGTGGGTAATTGAGTGATTTAGGGGGAATTGCTGTGATTATCGATTATAACGAATTGGGATGAATAAAGAGATTGCGAGAGGGTTATGAAAGAAAAGAGTAGAGAAATGGTCACCTAATAAAGAAAACCATTGACCTCACTCTGTTTCTCAGCAATGCGACCCTTTTCCTTTAAAAAATTTATTAATTTTGATTTGCTTTGCTAACAAAAACCAGGGCTTACTGAAAAGACAAAAAACTTACTATAATATATGCTCCTCAAATTTTCAACAAAACAATTGGAACATGATTTAAAGTCAACTTTGGAACGATCATCAAGAAATGTGATGATACATGTTTCCTCTTTTTGCCATTCATCTCTATATTTAGCAAGTTTGAAAACAGAAAATTCGACATTTGGTCACTCTTTCGATTTTTTTTACATTAATAAAACCCTAACAAGTATGGTAAAGTGTTTATTTCGAGTTTCTCAACACTTTTCTTTCTACGGTGTAACTTCTGTTCTGTTTGAAGAAACTTCCTGATTATTCAAAAACTGTGTTTTTTTATACGAGAATTGAAGAAAAAAAAGAATTTTCCGTTCCGCTCAATAAAGTTTGTTTTTCATTTAACGTTAGATATTATATGCTCATGAAGGCGAAAGTTAATTTGTTCATAGGTTTAGACACTCAGCAAATAATTTGAGTAATTTAGTTGAGAATAACGAATCTATTGTTAAGAGTTGTTTGGAAGTTGATCTTAAAAAAATCGTAAAAGTTTAGCTTATTCACATCCACGGAATGTCGATCCGTTCGATCACTGCCATAAAGACCTGAAAAGCGCATGCGTAATCCTTTTGCGTGATCTCCATGATATTCTCCTCTGTCGCGTAATTCTTTTCTAGAAAGTGAACATCTATCTCGAGCTTCAATGAACTTCATTACCGAACCGTTTCTTGCCGCATCTTTTCTGCCAGATTCTTTGTTATTTCGCTTTTTTGCCAGTTTCTTTGTTAAACAAGCTAAACTTTTTATCTACGAGGAAGATCGTGCTTTAATAGGACTAAACTGATAAGTTTTCAAGGGGCATCTGCTTCTTTAATCAATAATTTGTGAGTTTAAAATAAATGCGCGCTTGCTTAAGACTTTGGGCCGTATTCAGAGACAAAACTTTACTAAAATTTATAGTAAACTTTATACTAAGTTTTAGTTTTGCCAAAATGGAAATCAGAGAGTAGACTTTACGGTAAACTTTATACTGAAGTTTAGTAGGAAAGCTGAGACGCTCTCACCCGTCTCAGCCGTGCCTACAACATCCTAATTTTCTCTATTTCGTACTTGTTCGCGTGCATTTTTTTCAAATCATCTCCGCATTGAAAATTATACTCATTACTCCAGTCATTCCATTTTCTTCGTGATGAAATGTAATTCTAATTCATACAATGTTTTCATGAAAAATGCACTCATTTTTAATCTCATCTTCATGTTTATTACCCACACGGAATCATCATGACAGTTTACGGAAAAGAAAGATAAGTAAAGAATGAAATGCTTGTTCTGAATGGCACTCACTTTGACACTCACTATATAGACAAAAATAATGTAAAAGTAACCGTCAAGGTGAGCAAAAGTTTTGCCATTGGCAGTATTAATAACAGAGACATCCTTTTTACTTTTAATTTCTCGCATGAAGCTCCCAAACTCGCTATTCGCTTTGAACAGCTTCTTCAATCTCTGCTAAAATTGGCTAAAATAAATTCTCTTCTTGCTTGGATCGGAAAGGTGTTATCATCATCTTGAAAGCGTTCAATGTCATCATTAAGTTATATTACCTGCAAACAAAGATTTTGTGAGAAGAAATAGTTCGAAGATACAATTAAAATAAATTTTCCGTTGCTTGAGATCAACGAGGAGTAGGTTATACTCTAATTTATAATTCGAGCATCAAATTCCCCCCAATGTAAAATTATGTTCAAGTTTTCATGTGGAAAATCAAATAATAATAAAAATGATGTGTGTTGTACAGCCTCGCTAGTGCTGCACTTTCCACTTCGGTGAAGGGCGATTTTCTCGCTTCCTCTCCTTCATATTTCATAGTTGCACCTGAAAAATATACATTCAATTCAATTCAATTCCTTTATTTTATATGTCATGGGAAATGAAGCGCCATTAAATCGAGTGGCTTCATCTGGTTCTCTGTACAGTAAAGTAAGAATGAGAACGTTGAGTGTAGACTGGAGTGTCGGTCATGGTTTGGAAATTACAGCCTCAAGGTGTCCAAATCCTGCTAGAGACCGGAGTCCTCCATTCTTGGCGATGGAGTCAGGACTGACAAAATATTCGACATACTAATGAAACAATATCTATCAAACACGCAAAATGCAACAACTAAGTCAAAATCGCAGAAATACAAGCAACAAATTTTTCAACCATCATGAAAAGAAATTCGAATAGTAACGAGAACGAAGTCATTCGGCACTTTGTTACTTGGGGGGCCGCACTTTACTTGGAGGGAGGGCAGGTCACTTTCCACTGATTTTTCCTCGCTAAAACTTCAGTAAAATGTATGCTAACGAGGCCGTGTTGAACAATCAGCTACAATATTTTAGTTTTATCCAGTCTAAGTGGGGAAATTGACTTAGCTGTTTTCAGCTACTATTCACTGTTTTTTTCCGCTTCGGCTTAGGCTAACGAGACTGCATAAGAAAATTTCTCATTCATTCATTCATTCTTTATTCCTTGCACAGATTATATTCAACTTCGGTTCACAGTGAACAATAACAATAGCGGATATGCATGGACTGTCTTTCTAGTGGCGGTGTGTGTAAGCAAAAGGTTGCTTAACTAGGGGAGGGGTGGGGGGAGATAGAAAATGCTATTAATAGAGAAACGAGCCTTTAGTTATCAGAAACAAAAGTATTTGCTAAAACTAGGTTGACAGGCAACTTAAGTAAATTGTTCTTAAATACCTTGCAATTAGGATCGTTTACGATTTCAAAATCCAATGAATTCCATACTGATAACTGACGAGAAACACATGTTGATATGAAAGACTGATTAATATTATTGGGCGGAATAAGACGCAAAGAATGAGAATGGCGAGAAAACGTTCAACAGGTGATATTTTAAACAGCTCATATTATTTTTTTTTGTTGTCAATTGAGTGAATAAATTTGTCAAAAAACCCGTCCAAATAAGGTGCGTCCCCCTCGGTATAATTTTGCCAATCATTATTTTACTATTCGAATAGGAACGAGAACGAAGTCATTCGGCACTTTTTTACTTGGGGGTGCACTTTACCTGGGGCCTCTTTCTAATGGGATATTTTGGATACAGCGATACAGCGATACAATGGAAGTTTGGATACAGCGATATTTTACTTGTCTTTCTAAACTCTCCTGTAATTAAATGAATACAGTTCACAGTTGTATCCGATACAGCAGCCGATACAAAAAGAAAAGTTGCTGTATCGGATACAAATATTTGTTGTGTTTGGGGCAATTTTCGTTTGCTCGGTCAATTTTCTTCATATTTTGTATTTTCTTTTTCATAATTTGCTTTTTCTTCTTCATTTTTTTCTCTTCATATTTTTTTTCTTCATTTTTTTTAAAAAGTTTTTTTCTTCTTCATATTTTGTTTTTTTTTTCTTGTTTTTCTTCTTATTTTGTTTTTTTCTTAATTTTTTTTCTTCTCCATATTTTGTTTTTTCTTCATTTTTTTCTTCATATTTTGCCACTTCCAGTTTTTTCTTCATATTTTGCCACCTTCAGTTTTTCCTTCATTTTTTGTCACCAAACATTATGCAAATACTTTAAGTCTTTTTTTAAATTGTACATTAATAGTATACATGATTGAAATTAGAGGGGTTAGTGCAGTTTAACTGGTAAGGTTTTCCGGCTATACTAGGCTCTGGATTTCACTTTTTTTTCTGTTCTTTGTATATTACGTGACCTAAGTAAGCGATTTAGGCTTCTAGTTTTTCCACGAAAATTTTTTTCATTCCAAAAAAAAATGTTTTTTTAAGAAACTTTTTTGGTTTTCTGTTGTTTTTTGGACCCTATACTACTTAAAGGAATTTTAATGAAACGGTTTTTACCAACTAAGCCGTAATGGTTTCTCAGCGTAATGGTCAAAACTTGCATCCGCCAACCACCTTCAATTAAAAAAATTCTTTTAGAGAAAAACTTGCAATAATAATTCTTGCAGTAATTTTTTAAAGAAAAGAAAAACATTAAAATACTTATATGAATATACAGTTGCCAAAATTCTTATGTTTTCCATTATGTATTATATTAATGTACAAAGGAAAAACGAAATCAAATAATTGAAAAAATTTTGGTGAAAAAAGAAAGAAAAAACGGAGAGGGCAAAATAAGAAGAAGAAAGAACAAAATATAAAGAAAACAACAAAAACATAAAGAAAATACATTGTAAATGCGTGCTGTATCCATCTTTACAGCAGCCTTTAGAATTGTAAATTTGTATCCGTTTCCTGTAAAGATTCGATTTTTTGCTGTAAACTGTAAACGATTAGAGAGAGAACCTTTACAGGGATACAGGTGCCCTTCACAAAATATCGCTGTATCCATTTGTATAGCTGTATCGCTGTATCGAAAGAATAGAAAGATAATATTGTATCGCTGTATCGTTGTATCCAAAATAACCAATTATAAAGAGGCCCCCGCGGGAGTGGCAGGTCACTTTTCACTAATTTTTTTCGTTAAAACTTTAGTGAAATGTATGCTTACGAGGCCGTACGGCTTATGAACGAGGCCGTATTGAAAAATTAGCTACAATATTTTAGTTTTATACAGTGTAAGTGAGGAAATTGACTTAGCTGTTTTCTGTTTTTTTTTCTCGCTTCACTGTTTTTTTCGCTTTGGCTTAGGCTAACGAGACCGCATAAGAAAATTTCTCATATTATTTTTTTTTTGTCAATTTAGTGACTAAATTTGTCAAAAAATATTTTTTTAAAAACCGTCCAAGTGCGCTCCCCCTAAGTAAAATTGTGCCAATTATTCTTGAATAGGAACGAGAACGAAAAGAAATTCGAATAGTAACGAGAACGAAAAGAAATTCGAATAAGAACGAGAACGAAATCATTGCTACGTTAAACCGAACTTGATTATCATAAATTCAAATATTCATAGCAACTCTATGAATATATAACATCATAGCAATTCGAATAGTTCAGTACATGAATTCGAATTTTCATAACAACTCCCTCGAGAGAAATCATGCATAATAAAGCTCATTCATTATAAATTATCATCATAGAACGAGAGAGTTTTTCGATTTTGTCAAGTGAGCCTACACACGAGGTCAAGGGTTGTATGCTCATTCAATATATGTTATCATCATAGAACGAATTGTTTTTTTTCATCCAGTAATAAAGTTCCATAGTTAGGGAAATTGTTGCGGATCCCGTGTGCTGCCGTTTTTTGTATAGTAATATTTACCCTAGAATATTGTAGGCCTACTACTTGTCTCTGAATACGGAACTGAGTTGAACTTAGGTCTGCAATATACTAGGGTAAAATTTACCCATGATTTCATCTTAGATCTCTGAAGACGGTCCTTGATCTACTTCAAACATTCTCTCCTTCAACATGCTCTAAATGCTTCCCACAGCCTTCTTGAATACTATTCGGCTTCTTTGTCTTCTCCAAGTCTTTGCGTTAGGCTCTTCCTTGATATACAATTCATTTTATTTTGGGAGATCAAAAACCTTGTGATGCGAAGGAGGCCATGTGATGCAAAGTCTTCTTATGAATCTTCAAAAACCTAATTGTCTGCTTGAAACTTTTCTCGAAGTGTTATAGGAATTTAATATATCTAAAAGTATAGGGACTAAATATACTGCTACGTTTTCGAGAAGCCAGAATTTCACGTATCGGGTCTATCATGGATATTGTTAGGCTGTCCCAAAAGTTTTTTTTTATTTCAGTGTTTTTTTCTGAATGTTTCATCTCTATTTAATAATAAACTCAGTCAACAATATAATCATCATTATTAATCACAACATTCATTCTTCGAATGAATGTTGTGATTAACAAAAAAAGGGTTTTCGATTCGTTTCCTCCAGAATTCCCCTGGGTACGAATCAAAGAACTCGTCCAATGCCATTTTGAGTTCTTCGAAATTCGCGAACTTTTTTTCTTTAAGGGCAGCCTTCAGAAGGCGTGAGAGATGGTAGTCGGAGGGTGCGAGGCCAGTAGAGTAGGGTGGGTGAGGGAGGGTTTCCCATATCAGCTCCTCCAGCTTCTTCTGGGTTGACTTGAACCCATGTGGTCTGGCGTTGTCGTCCAGGAGGATAACTTTTGCCCTTCTCTCGAAATGCTTGGGCCAGGGCACCCAGTTGACCCATGTATATGGAAGCTGAAACAGTTTTGCCTTGCTGGATGAGGTCGTGGAAGATCATACCTTGCGCGTCCCAAAAGCAGCATAGGAAAATCTTTCTCTGATGGAAGTCGGGTTTGTGTTAGATTGGGGGCTTTTCGAAAGGGGGAGCCAGACGGCATGGAGATCATGGTTGTGGTAGAGGACTAGAGGACCCATGATTCGTCCCCAGTCGAAACATCTTGCAAAAGGTCCTACTTTTTCCGCCGAAAGAGAAGCCATTGGCAGATTGTCAGATGGGTTCCCTTCTGAGCGTCGGTCAAAACAGAAATGTAGAATCCATCTTGACAGATCCTTACTTTTTTTTGCTGGAGGTGGTTTATTTCTTAGATTCACAGAAAAAATTCAGCATGCTTCTAAATATTGTATCATCTTGCAAAAAAGTATTAAGGCGAGCGGATAAGCTGTTGTTAAACATAAAAAGTGTTACAGGCAACAAAAACTTGCGTAATTTGATTCGCTGGCATTTTGCCTTCACCCCAGATTACCAGAGCGCACGAAGCGAAATGAGTTCGGGTCAGTAATTGCATTGAATGCTTTTGGAAGTTTTTTTATGTCTCTTTTTGACTTCACTGGTCTAAAGAAAAATAAAAACGCGGACCAATGAACGGAGAGGGGAGAGACTCTCATTTGCCTTTCTCATACTTCTCCCTCTCTCTCTAGCCGTATAACTGTATCACGATTAAAATCTTTCTCTGCAGATAGCTGCCTGCGTGATTGATGATTGATTTTTATTTCTCTGCGAGACATAGTGCACAATTAGACTCGTATTTTTACATCAAAAAACGCTTAGGCTTAGGAGAAAGTTTACGCTAACGAGGCCGCACGGCTTAGGCGAACTAACGCATAAGAAAATGTTTCTTATTATTGACTTTTGTCAATTCAATGACTTAATCCGTCAAAAACTCGAGAAAAAAACGCCGCAGAAAACGAGAGAAAAAGCTCTCTGTTTATGTGATTACTTATCTACATAGGTCGAATCTCTCTTTTTTCTCTGCGACGAAAAAGAGGACGCAGGCCCCGCCCCCTCGCGCGTTTTTTTCTCCAGACCAGTGAAGTCAAAAAGTACCTTTGTTTGAATATATTAAAGGAATCGGGTGAACTTTTTGGGCCGTCTTTAACTTTTCTTATTATAATCACAGTTTATTTGACTCTCTCAGTCGTTAGCCAGTCTTGAAAAGGGATACTTGTTACTTATCTGGTCTAGAGAAAAAAACGCGAGGGGGGAGCCTGCATCCTCCTCGTCGCAGAGAAAAAACAGATTTGACCTAGATAAGCAATCACATGAACAGAGAGCTTCTTCTCTCTTTCTCTGCGGCGTTTTTCTTTCTCTCATTTTTTGACAAATGTCATTAAATTGAGAAAAAATAATAGTATGTAAGAGAAATTTTCTTATGCCGTACGGCCTCGTTAGCGTGAACTTTTTCCTAAGCCTAAGCTTTTTTTAATGTAAAATTTTTTAATGCAAAACTAAAAGAGTATAATTGTGCACTGTGCCTCGCAGAGAAAACTCAATCATCAATCACGCAGGCAGCTATGTCTCTCTGCGGCGAGAGATCCTAATCGTGATACAGTAATATGGCGAGAGAGAGAAAGGGAGAGAGGGATGAGAAAGGAAAATGAGAGATACTCCCTCTCCCCTCTCCGTTTTCGTTTGTTTTCTTCAGACCAGATAAGTAAAAAAAGTGCCGAAAAAGATCGGTTTCTCTTTTTTTTAAGTTCACAGTTTTATTGAATTATTTCAACTCTTTTTTTCTCCTACTTAACTCTCCTACCTTCTCTGACAATTTTTCGAGCCTACTATTGTAGTATGTGTTTAAAGGAAGAGTGATAGGGAGAGAAAGAGAGAGAGAGCGAGAGAGAGAGAGAGAGAGAGAGAGAGAGAGAGAGAGAGAAAGAGTAAGAAAGAGAGAGTAAGAGAGAGAGAGAGGAAGAAAGAGTAAGGGAAAGAGAAAGAGTGAGAGGAAGAGAAGAAGACAGCGTGTAAGGTAGGGGCGAAAGACTGGGTAAAACAGAGAAAAAAGATTACGCTCTCACTGATTAAAAAATAACAACATAACGAAAATTATGATACATGCATAGTTGATGGCAGCTTCACCACGATTCACTGTTTCAGAAATGAGAAGGGAGAGTGAGGAAGGGAATGGAGGGATTGAGGAGAGAGAAGGAAGAGAAGCGGAGCAGGCGTGGGGTCAGTTCTTCAAACAAAAAGTTTTCGGAGCAGTTCGTCACATGTTCCCAATTTAGGTCGGTGCAGGTTCCCAATTTAGGTCGGTGCAGGTTCCCAGCTTCGGCCAGTGCAGGTTCCCAGTTTAGGTCGATGCAGGTTCCAAGCTTAGTTCAGTTTAGGTTCCCAATTTAGGTCAACGCAGGTTCCCAAATTAGGTTGGTGCAGGTTCCAATCTAAGATCAGTGCAGGTTCCCAGCTTAGGCCAGTGCAGGTTCCCAATTTAGGTTGCTGCAGGTTCCAAGCTTAGTTCAGTGCAGTTTCTCAATTTAGGTCAACGCAGGTTACTAATTTAGGTCGGCGTAGGTTCATGGCTTAGGTCAGTGCAGTTTCCCAACTATAAGTCGGTGCAGATTCTCAGATTAGAAAGTGATTCATGACAAGGTGACATATGGAACAGTTTGCAAAGTTATGGAATTGAGATTTTGAAAGACTTAGCGAAAGAGCTGAGGAGTCCGCCTAGTTTCGCTGGTTAGACATGTGAACCAAAAAAAAAACCACAAAATTTTTTGATGAGCATGCTGAGAGTGGGAGAATAAAGTTATAGCGCCTTTTAAGTAGCAATAGCGTTCTTTAGACATTTTAGAAGTAACGAGTTCACTTCCAGTAGGAGAAAAACGATTGAGTTTATTTGAGCACGAAATGTTACTATGAGATGTTTATAATTAAATGACCAAAGAATAGCTACTTATAGTAAGGAGAAAGAAGGGGGTGGGGTGGGGGGTGGGGGGCAAAGATCTGGGTTCTCTGGAATGTTCATTTTCTTAATTTTCTGCTGTCAAAGATTCCCTAAAAAACATATGAGCAATGCCGCTAAGATTCTTACAGTTATCCTTTTATCTCGCGCATTGCCTTAAAGTTATTGTTTCAGGCGCGAGAAATGAAGAGAGTGTTGGAAGGCAGGAAGAAGGAGGTGGAGATGTGAGAGGAGAGGAGACAGGGGGCGAGGAGAGAATGGAAGGCGATGAGGAGGCGGAGGAGGATGGAGAAGAAGCGGTGGAAGGAGGAGAATTTGGAGAGAGATGGGAGGACGAGTGGAGAGAAGAAGAGGCCGAATGGGCGGGAGAAGGAGAGGCTGAGGGAGCGAGTGAAGGGGAAGGAGATGTTGGAGGAGGCTGGGAGGAGGATGTAGGGCAAGAGAGGGAGGCTGAGGCAGGAGATGGAGATGCTGAGGAGAGCCGGAAGGAAGAGGGAAGAGAAGACGCTGATGTGATGGATGGCGGAAGAGCTTTTGAAAGAACTGCATCTGCAGAAGAAGATTCGACGGGGTTTTAACTTTTCCTCAATTTAGAAGTGAATTGATACAGTGAATGAATTAGATATAACTCAATACTTCGCATTAGAGTTAAAATTTGTTATCAATCAAGTTTGGAAAATGTGAGAACATGCATATGTATGTTGAATAATGCTCCGCTTTTTTATTTTCAAAAAGTCTTACGCTTTCAGCAGCTCACCGTTCCTGAAAAAACCGAAGTGGCTTCCACTGGTGAGACACCCGAAGAGATTCGAGCGCCGCCGGTTCGTTTCATAAAAGCTATGTAAGCTCAATTGGAAAAGCACCGAACTTTTTATATACAGTACTGAGTAATAAAGTCCATCGAATCTATAACCGAGTTTCGTATATCTCAGACATAGACCGTACTCAATACGTCCTCGCTAAGAGAGAAGCCAAGAGAAGTGTTGCGAAAGTGCGCTCTCCTGCAACGAATGAGATGTACAACAAGCTTGACACACGCGAAGGTGAAAAAGATGTTATCCGCATCCGCAAAGCAAGAGCTTCACTGCACTAAAGACTTTTCGCACATTAGGCTGATTAAGAACCGATCAGGACAGCTTCTCCGGTCGAATGTCGACATCTGTCAACGCTGGAAGGAGCATTTCGAGGGAATATCCCACATTAAGTTCCATAATCCACCTCTACCACCCTCTCTTCCAGTGGAAGGTCCAGTCCCTCTCATTACTGAATAAGAATTTCGAAATGCGCTCAAGATAATGAAACCATGAAAAGCCTGTGGGCCAGATGATATACCTGCATTCGCATGGAAACTCGCGGGATACTGTGGAGTTTCAAACCTTGTTAAACTATTCCGCAAAGCTACGAGTCGTCTGGATTTCCCGGATGATTGGAACGCTTCGACTACAATTCCCATCTTCAAAGGCAAAGGAGATGTGACTGAATGTTCCAACTACCGTCCCATCATGCTGATACCCCATACCTCGATGCTCCTCGAAAAAGTCATTGAAGCTCGTCTGCTGAAAATTGTCAGCACTTCGGTGAATCAATGTGGTTTCGTGAAGGGATGTGGAACTACTGATGCTATATTTGCCATCCACCTGTACCTCGAGAAGCATAGAGAAAGAGCGAAGTCTGCCCACTGCGCTTTCAAAGATTCGGAAAAGGTTTTGATATTTTCTTGTGCTTTGTTGTGCCGGTGAGACGATGTGGAAGAATACTGGTTTTTTATCGGACGTTTTGGTTTTTTAAAACCATCATCAGCAATTACCCTAGAAATACATAATGAATTATGACATTGAATGATAAAGCAGTATTGTACAAGAAAAAAGGAATGAATAGATAAGTTCCTTTTTATATATTCATTCCTTTTTTCTTGTACAATACTGCTTTATCATTCAATGTCATAATTCATTATGTATTTCTAGGGTAATTGCTGATGATGGTTTTAAAAAACCGAAACGTCCGACAATAAACCATTATTCTTCCGCATCGTCTCACCGGCACAACAAAGCACAAGAAAATATCAAAACCTTCACGATGTGAGTAACCAAGCACGCCCAAAACTTGGAAAAGGCTTTTGACAGAGTCCCACATGAGCTGATCTGGTACTTTCTCAGAGATCACTTATTTCCCGAGGCCTACATCAAGTGTATCCAAATGATGTACACCGCTCCAAGAAGTACCGTCAGGTGCCCAGCTGGAAGGTCTGAGCCGTTCAGTATTTCAGTTGAAGTACATCAAGGGTCTGTGCTGTCTCCGCTTCTTTTCATTTTGATCATGGACACGCTTACCCGCGACCTACACCTTGACCCTCCAAAGACTCTTCTGTATGCAGATGATGTTGTTCTGTGCTCAGACAACCGGGAAGGCTCAACTGGAGAAATGGAACAATCTGTTCTAGGAATACGGGCTGCATCTAAATGTCGACAAGACCGAATACCTGGAAGCCGGCACCAACGACTCTACATCCATACGATTGCAGAATGCTCCAGAAAGTTGATAGCTTCAATTGCTTAGGATCCTTCATCTCCTCAGACGGGGACCTCAAAGCTACAGTGAATGCAACGATCATTGCTGCATGGCTAAAGTGGAGAGAAGTCACTGGCATACTTTGCGACAAACACATGCCTGAACGACTGAAAGGTAAAATATATCGATCAGTTGTTCGACCCGTTGCGCTATATGGCCTCGAATGTGCTCCAACAACTGTGAAAACCAAGCAATTGCTTCACGTTATGGAAATGAAGATGTTGAGATGGAGCCTTGGACTCACCCGTTTGGACAACGTGCGTAATGAAGATGTAAGAGCTCGACTTGGAATCACTCCCATTATCGAGAAGTTGAGAGAAAGCAGGCTGAGATGGTACGGTCTCGTTCTAAAAGCTGACCCTGCATCCGTCTCAAAATCAACCTGGAACCTCAACGTTCAGGGTAAGACGCTAAGAAGAAGAAAGAGAAGATTTTCAAGAAGAAGACAAACGCTAAGAAGAAGAAGATTTTTAATTCAATTGTTTATGTGCCTCTTTCTCATGTTTATGATTGTTGAATAACTAATTCATATTTATCAATCATTCCTCCTCCCCCTCCCTTTCCCTTCCCATCATACTCAAGCGACCGTTCGCTCATAAAAACACCGCCACTAGAAAGATAGTCCTTGCATATTCGCAATCATTATTAATATCATGTGTGCACGGAATAAAGAATGAATGAATGAATGAATTGCTTTGTACTTGATTTGAGTATTGATTTTTTCACTCAATTTCAAAAATGAATCGCGCTTGAATTATTTCTACTGTAAAATCCTTTTAAAAATTTCTTTCTCATTCTTTTTTCCTTTTATCCCTATTACTCCAAATCTTTATATTTCTGTATCTCCGTCCTCTTACTTTCTCTCACTCTTATAACGATCTCTCTCTCTTACTATACCTATTTATCTTTCTTCCTCTCACCCTTTCTCTCTGTTTTCATCCCAGAACACAACTATTGTTTCTCATCCTCCCAATTTTCTTTTTCCAAAATTACGTACACGCCTTTATATTGAATTTTCTGTTAATTTTTCGCCACGATCTTAATCTCGATTTTTCGCCCCTTAGGTTAGTGCTATTTTATTCTTAAACTACCTGTTTCGAAAAAATATAACACTGTGGAAGCCTATCTAACTATCATGCCTTCAATTCATTGATTTTGCATAGATTTCAACTAAAACTCGTTCAACCATGTAGAAATGAACGATTTTATTCTTAACATAGCTGTTTCAAAAAAATATAACACCGTGGAAGCTTATCTAACTATCATGCCTTCAATTCATTGATTTTGCATAGATTTCAACTAAAACTCGTTCAACCATGTAGAAATGAACGATTTTATTCATAACCTAGCTGTTTTGAAAAACATTCATGAGTATGTGAAACACAAACGATTGAACTATCGCACAGAAAAAAGCTAGTCCACCGGGCGGGATCGAACCCAGCCATCTCGACTCAAAACAAATCTTTTTAACTTAGAAGGGGGGTTTAAAAATAACTTTTCAAAGATTATTTTTAAATTAAAAAAACGCCTAGGCTTAGGGAAAAGTTCACGCTAACGAGGCCGTACGGCATAGGCGAACGAGACCGCATATGAAAATTTACATTTTTTTAAAAAACTATTTTTGAACGCACCTAAAAGAGCCCTCCCCCCAGTAAAGCGGAGCCCCACCAAGTTAAATTGTGACCTCAAACCAGGAGTGCGCGTCCCCATCACACCACGGGAAAAAGTGGAAGCTTAGCTCACTACATATAATGCCATGAATTTATTATTTCTGCTGTATCTCAACTGAGTCTTGTTCAACTGTACAACTATGTATGTATATGAATAAGAAACAAATAGGAGCTACTAGGAAAATCCTATAGCTTACAGTTAATGTGAGCAGTAATTGGAAGACAAAAAGATTGAACTATCGCAAAGAAAAAAGCTAGTCCACCGAGCGGGATCGAACCCAGCCTGCTCGGATTAAAACGGGAGCGCGCGTTACCATTAAACTACGGGGATTTTGTCATCTTCCATTTCTCATCTTAACCTGGCGTCACTGCCTTTAAACTGTGTAACTTATAATTTGAATAATTGGAAGAAGTTTGGTCAAAATACAGTACTGAGACACTTGAACCCGCAAATAACCCTTGCTCTCAACGTCTTTCTGCTCCCGTCTGTCTGTCTGTTCACTACAGAGGGGTCAGAGTCACAGTTGCGTATAGTGTCCTTAGAGGTGGCGGCTCTTTATGTCCGAGTACAAACAATTGAGCTGTCGAAAAAGTATTGCAAAGGTAACAAATAGGTCTAGATTAGTGTTTTCATCAAGAGCGACGTGAACTTTCACAATATTTCATTTGAGGTTCTCTATTTAATAACAAATACAGTGATTAAACTTAAGCCGCGAATTATGAAACATGAAGTTTCTTCAGGAGAAATACTTTCAAATGCAAAACATAATACATCTACATCAGAACATGAATGTAATGTTTCTCAAAATGTTCTAGAGACTATGGGTCCATATCATCCTTTCTAATGCCACGCAACGTTAAGACACCACAATTCCGTGACTACTTCGAATGGAACGGTTCGTTTATTATATATCACGGTAGAGACTTACTGTGTTTTTCATGTTTTTTTTTGTCAGAACAAGGTTTGGAGTGTATAAATGTAGAAAGCGAGAGCTTAAAAAATAGCTCTGCATATTCGAGATTTTCTACTTAGAAGAATGGGCTTTTTTAAGGTTGGACCCCAGAGTCGGCTTTGAATGCCCGTGACCATGCCGCAGCAGCAGCAGAAGGAGTCCTTCCCGCTGACCTGATCTACGAAGCGCTGATCCAACTCGACGGTTCTGAGAGTCTGGCAGGCATAGCTGACTTGAGAGCACACTCGGTTAGGGAGGATTCATTCCACTGATTTGACTCGCACGACAAATCACCAATATAGCTCTCATCGTCACCAATGAACACTTCCATGTGTCTATTTTCAACGATTCCCTTAATATTTTTCGTAGGTTTTTTAGGTGTAATAACTGATATAGTGTGATTAGCAATAAAAGTTGAGGTCGATGACGTTCTTATGGCGGCCCTGAAGATAATAGCTCAGCTTAACCAGAAGAACAGGAGTGCCCACATTGCGCATGAAATTGCTGCGACGACAGGGGTGAGTTATTCAATAACCATTTGATTACTTGAGTTTACGCTTTTTTGTTTAGAGAGATTGTAGACACCAAAAACAGCCCGGAGTTACTATACTCAAAAAACTGGGATTTTTGTGCTGTCAAGGAGATTAACAAAGTTCGAGCTTTTTTAAAATAACATTTTGTGAAAGAAAAAATTAGAAAAAGGAGGTTAAGCAACGTTATGCATAAATACATATATCATGCAGTTTTTGTAAGATGGCTCATTGTCGAAATATTTTCTTAAAATTAAGAACTTCCTGTTTGAGTAGAGTATCAACAGAGTGTTTCTCTAACTCGTAATGTGAGAGAAGTTCATACGAAAGTCTTTGCACTCTTTCCATGATCGTTTAGGTATTCTCTTTGTACGACATAGAACAATATATGTACTATGTATTTCATCGTAGTCAAACGGTCTTCTTCCTTAAAATTAAAATATTTGTTGGATGCTCAAAACACGTTTTTTGTAACTCGTAAAGAAAATTTTAAAATTATTCAAGCAAAGAATTAAATCATTCTCAAAAAGTACTAATAAATTACCTGTGATATATAAACAAGGAATGCTTCATTAGTTCATCAAGATTGTATTCGTTGATATTACAGCAAGTTCCACAAGACTACGACGAGTTTGAAGCGGAAGTTGAGGGTTGGTATTTGCTCAATTTGTTTGGGGTTTATGAAGTCAGAGTATCTCAACTGTTCATACAATATGACTTACTCATTAGTAAGAGTTTAAAAAATTAAATCCAGTAAATCTTCAGCAGAACTATGACAGCTTGAATATTAATTACGAAGTATTTATCGAACTGGAACAGGAAAAAGGTTTTACTCTGTCAGCCCTGTACCATGAGCAAGTACACGGAGAGCCGGATGAGTCCGAGAGAGGACAGGAGGAGTCCCAGGAGCTGACGGAGGGTCGACAGAGCGGCGAGGAAGAAAGTCTAGCAGAATGCCAAGAAGAGGAGGATCGAGGAAGAATCCTCTCTTCTCCTTCTCGGAAAAGATCCGACAGCTCTGTCATTAGCGACGTTTCCTCAAAGGTTCGGTTCGAATTCGAAAAAAAACTTATTGGCTCTTGGAGCAGAAGCCGATTTTTTAAAATTTCAGATTCTCCTCCTCAAAACTTTTTATACATACCAAAAGGAGTTCGAATGAATTTTTTAAAAGAAATTTCGTAGTTATGTCTGCAATTTGAAGTTTAAAAAAAATTGTATTCTTTGCAAAGCTGAGCGTAAACAATAAAAAATTTCATTTCAGAGGCCACGGTTTGAAAGAGAAGAAGACATTCATGAGGACGTGGTGAGCATTTAACCAATTTCCCCTAAACAAATCTCTTGTATTAGAACAATAGAAAAACTAATAGTTTTTCAATCAAAAATCTATGGATATTCACTAGCATAGTGTTCATTTATTAAGGACATCAAAGTTATGTTCAACAAAAACCATTTTGTGATTGCAATGACAATAGTCTTCTTGGTTATTGCTTATTCCCGCCTCAGGGGCGCGTGAGATACCGACTGACTGACCTTACCAGTGGAACCAGGGCTCTCTAATTAATGATGTTGTGTACAGCAAGGACATAAGTGAATGTCATGCAAGCACTTTCTATAGCTCTTAATCATTTTGGTTTGTGGTTACAAACCCACTAGTGACACATTGTGTAATAGTCAGTTCTTACTGTATTCATGTCTGGAAAACCATACCAAATGGTTTTCTTTTCAAAGATCCATGAACAGGAAGAAGAAGAGGACAGAGAGCCATCGCCAGAACCTCCCCTGTTCGTCCCTGTGCGCGAGTCCACAGAGCCAGAAGCCCAGCCTCCCCCAGACGGCACAACCGCTCAATACGAGCAGCTGTTTGAAAGGTTAGCAGTTCAGTCTATAGTTCCTACATCAAACAAGTTGAACCAGGAATGTTATTGAACTGTATGATGATCAGTTCTCAGTTACCAAGCTGCATGTCAGAAATACTATCTTCTGGTTCATCGCAAACATTATAGACAAAAAATAATAGAAATAAGATGAATCGAATAGAAAAATATGTAAGCAAGAGTTGAGTTTAGACAGGAATTTCTATATTTTAACTTGAAACTTTGTGAGGGATTTTTCGAATGCAAGCTTGAAATATCAAAAAAAATAGAAGTCGTTAATTTATAGCCAACGGAATAAGCAGCTTCGGAAGTCGTAAATCAATTAAGTAATCCTGAAAGAAATTTTTATTAAAGTTGAAAAACAAAAAAAAATTCAGATGTTATAAAAATAAGAAAAAATTTCAGTGAATTTTACATTTTCAAAATAATGACAATTTCGAATTACGAAGACCAAAGTCCTTGGAAATGCACGTAAGTCCTTGAAACTGCACGTTTTCATTGTATAATGAAGTTTCAAGACAACTCAGATGGATCACAGTTCTAAGTCACGTTTGGTTTTTTGTTGAAGGTTTTTGAATGGGCAACTCAGAAGGTCGCAGCCGAGGCTCTCCAGGGGAGCCCCTTATCCAACAAGGGTGATCCCGCCCCGCTCGAACCCAAGAGGCCCCAAACCCACGCGCTGCGCGGTGGCCCTCTTAGCGGCTTCTTCGAAAATCTCCGTAAGTGAACATTAATAGAGTTATCTGGTAAATGTTTAATCACCAGAAGGTAGAGTTGGGCTGTAACAGTTGTTGTTGCCAACAAACGTCTCTCATCGAAGAGAGTCGGCTATGGAGAGCCGTTCTCTCCCTCTCTCTCTCTCTTTTTCTTATTAATAAATCTTTTCTTCTTTCCTTCACAATAGTCTCAGAATTGAGGCTACTTCTTTTGGTTTCATCCAGAGATTTCAATTTCAATTTCAATTTTATTACGTGAAAACATTACATGCAGCAAAAACATTACATGCAGCATCTTCGAATGTGAGTGTTGTTGGACGTTTAGCGCATTTTAAGAGATGGGCTACGTCGTGTGGTCCATTGAGGCAGTCTGGGCAGCAGTCAGGTATCGAGTCATCGATCCAGTGTAAGTAGTGGTTGGTATACCTGCTGTAGCCTGAGCGGAGTTGGCTCAGCGTGCAGCGGGCGTTTCTGAAGAGGTCAACTTCTTCTTCATTTATGTTCGGTGGTGTTCGGCCGCCCAGTATGACTGGACCTTGGATGGTTTCCTTTTCTTCTGAGACCATGTTTTTGTGGACTCGGTCGGCGACGCTTTTCCCGTCGTTCGTCTCTGCTCTTTCTGACAGAGCTCTTTCCACAGTGCTTCTGCATGCGATGTAAAGATCAGCTTTCATGTTGCGTGGTGGGGGTCCTTATGTTGTTGTTGTTGCCGGCAAGCAGCCCGCATCGAAGACTTTTGGTTATGAACACTCTCTTTAATGAGAGAGGTTCTCGTGTTCTTCGGACGAGATGCGTCCGGAGAAGGGTTTTGATGTCATTTGCAGTCCTGAGACTGTCATGCTGCACCTTGTGAAGGCGGACATTGTTGTAGCAACCTGTTCATGCTATAGGCCTTGTGAGTGGGTGGTCAACCCGGCCTAGCATCGTTTTGGGTGGGAGTAGAGACGTCTCGCCTGTCGTTGACCGGAGATAGGCATGAGGCTATTTGACTGGCGCCTCGACTCGCCATTGATAAGTATAGCGGAGTATCGGCTGATGTTTTGTCAGGTGGCTTGCCCAGGCCGGTCCGGCATCGCTATCCTTTGAAGAGCTATACTACCCAGTTTTGGTCCGCGGCGGGATTTCTCCCGCTACCTCCCAGCACGAATTCTTCGTAGGGAGGCGTCCCTCTATCCGCCACCTGAGGTCGCACTCGATTCTAGACTGGATGATCAGGCTCCATCCGTGACAGGCTCTTAAGGCTGTAGAGTCACGAATGTCTACTGTTGCCAGTGTGTTTCGAGTGGGGGTCCTTATAGAAATAGTCCGTGATGGAAGTGACTTGGGCTCAAGGTCTTTGCCAAGTATTGGGCTGTTATCATGTGAAGGTGCGGCTTCAATCTCATTACTTTAGCTTCTGCATGTATGTGGTCGACGCTGGCCATTTGATGGTTTCCTGTTACGATACGAAGGTCATTCTTCTGTCCTCTTTGAATTTTGGTATGTGCTGAGGCGGAGAGGAAGCTGGCCCAAGCTGGAGCTGCGTAGCCGTAGATGGATTGGCAAATGGCTTTGTACGTGAGACGAAGTGTTTGATTGCCCCATGTACTGCCGGCTAGTGCCTTCAGTACATTGTTGCGTTGCGACATTCGGCCTGCTATGTCTTTCGCATGATGACTGAATGTGAACATAGAGTCATATGTAACTCCGAGGATTTTGGCGGTGTTCACGGTGGGTACGCTCTGACCTCCGATCGAGACGTCTAGGATAGTCCTGTACTCTTTGCTGTCAGGTGCGAAGAGTAGAAGCTGGCTTTTGGCAGGAGAAATAGATAGTCCACGATCGTGGATGAACTTTCCGATGTGTGGGAGACTGGATCGTATGTGTAGCGAGGCAGTGGAAATGCTTGGATCTGACGACCATAGCGTTATATCATCAGCATAAGAGACGATTTTGATGTTTGGATCGTTGTTCGGAAGATCGCTTAGATATAAGTTGAAAAGAAGCGGTGAGAGTGCGCTATCTTGGGTAACTCCGCTTCTGATCAGGAATAAGCTCGAGAGGAAGTGGCGGAAAGATGTACGGCTCGTTCGTCCTCTGAGAAACGATGCCAGCCATTTCTTTGCGAAGTTTGGAGCGTCGGTTTGTAGGACGAGATCTATGAGTACCGCGATGTCTATCCTGTCGAAGGCCTTTGACATGTCGTTCGCCAACATCATTGTACGTTTGGCTGGTCTCTTCGAGTTAAAACCTGCAGCTACGTCTTTTGAAAGAGTGAGGAGGGCATCATGAGCGTTAAGATCACGGCATCATGAGCGTTAAGATCACCGAGTATGATGGATTTCTCGCGATTGTGTAAGAACGGAGTGAGGTCGGGCGTGTAACCAGTGGTGCAAGAGCTCGTCGGTGGTATGTATATGTTGGTAACATCGAGCGACTTCCCATCGGCATCGAATATGCGGACGGTGAGAGATTCCAAATGTGTGTCGGTCGGAGAGGGCATTACAGTGTAGGACAGCGATTCGCTGATTCCGGTAATAAGACCGCCTCCGGAGTTCTTCTCACGATCTTTTCTTACGATAGTGTATACAGGAATTTTTGGACATTTGGAACGGTTCGTTAGCTTAGTTTCTTGGATGAGAAATAGATCGACTTTCAGAAGAGTGACGAGTTCATGGAGTTCCGTCGTTTTGCCAGAGAAGCCATTGCAGTTGTATTGCAAAATCTTGAGGTTTCTGTTGTTGGACGTGGGGTCAGAGGAGAAAGTTTGCCTGGTGTTCGTGGTCGTCAGCGGAGTCGTTGATGTTATGTATGACAGGCAGCGGTATTTGACTTGGATGTATTCTTTGAGTAAGGAGAGGCCACTGCATGTCGATTTAGTGTGGACCCACTCTGAGGAGTCGGAGCACTGGATGCAGTTAGTATTCGCCTTTCTCTAGCACGTTATGCATAGCCAGATCCTTGGTCCTGGGTTACTCTCGATGTCTCCGGCCAATAGGAGAAGTAGTTGGGACAGGCCAGCCGGATCGGACTGTTTCTCAGGCGAAAAAAACGGAGACTACATAATTTTCGTCACATACATGATTTTAGATGGCAGAAAGTAAAAGAAGTCTTTTTTGGTTTTTAATGCCAACAAGTTTTCGTTCGATAAAATTTTCGGCGCACTCTATATTATAAATTTTTTCTAATAAGCTAGTGTGAAGCACTTGGAAACCTTGATATTGTGTTTTGTCTCATCTTCGAAGAATGATCTCGTGAAATCAACTGATGAACACGATTGAATAATTTAAAATCAAGAAAATTTTGGTCCTGGAAATTTATGAAAAAGTGTTTGATTTCAATAGACTCAAATTGCTTTTCAAAATTGCCTTGATTTTTCAAATTTTTTTTTTGAAATTATTTTTTTTTCAAATTTTTTTAATTTTCAAATTTTCTTTTTCTTTTTTCAAAATTTTTTTTTTTCAAAAAAAAATAAATTTTCAAATTTTTATTTTTCAAATAAAACTTCAAATTTCAAAAATTTTCAAATTTCAAAATTGAACACAATTGCTGATGATAATTCCGAGATCAAAGAAGTCGAAGCCTTCGTCAAGATCCTAGAAGACTCCCCGCTGACCCAATACATAAGCCTACCTTCCTTTTTGACTTGACATTTCGAGAAAGCGTCCAAGAAAACCACAGTTCCAAAATTCCCTCTCAAGTTCCCCATCATCCATGTCAGCGATAGCCATAACGTTACAAGAATTGTCTTAGATTTCTTTTCTTTTTTTTTTCTTTGCTTCTCAAAGACACCATTGTTATCTGTGGTTTTTGAATGTTTGTTTTTGCACTGACAAGTGTAGATAAAATATATATATAACAAGCTATCCTTTGATGATAAAGCTAATTCAATTCAATTCAAAAGAACTTTGCAGAGTGGTATGGTGAGGGATATGGAGAAACGGCTCGAGTTCGTCGGTAGAGCCCCCGCCGCTCCTATGCAAAGAAGGATGCTGGATGAGGCGGCCTTGCTGGACGCCTTGTACCAGCGGCAGTCTGACCTCAGGGACGCAGCTGACAGCATAATACAGGTCAGTTAGTTAGAGATGTAGTGCTTTCACAAATGCGTTCCCGTAAATTGAGGTTAGGACCTGTGCCTCGTAAAGCAACTGGTTGCTCGCTATTTTTTAGCGAGCTGATAATTAGAGTAGTTTAGAAAATTCAAAATTTGCAAGCATTGTGTAGGCGAATCTTCTAGAGAATTGTGTAGGCGAATCTTCTAGAAAAATATCTTCTGAAACTCATAGTTTCTCACAAATGGGTTTTAGAAACAAAGACATTACAGATAAGTTAAGCTTAGTATGTGTGTAGCACTTCCGGAATAAGGGTGTAGCACTTTATTTGGTTCAAGTTGTAAAGAATGCAAAAAATATACATATAATAAGATAGCTTATTCATGTGTGTTCGATCATGCTGCATAGACTAGCATCATATTGTACGACTGTTGTATTTGTTCAGTGTGTATGTTATTCAGCCAATGCAAATAAAAATTAAAGGAATCTCTGTTGAAGATTGGAAATGGGCAAGCAGCCAATGACATCAACCGCGATGAGATGTCCCGCGCCATGAGGGATGCATTGGCAGCGATGAGACAGGCCGAGCGAGAGGAGAAAGAGGCTAGGGCGCTGCTTAGGCACGCTCTCGAGTAAGTCTCTTCATCTTCTCTCTAAGTTTCTGTTTCTGTCTCTACCTTTATCTCTCTCTTTCTCTTTCTTTATAACTTTCTCTATCTTTTCTCGTTTTCTGTCTCTCTCTTTCTCTCTTTCTTTATTTTCAGTTCTTTCTTGTTCTCTTTCTATCTCTCTTTGTATATATTTTTGCTCTTTCAATCTGTTTTTCTTTTTCTCTTTTCCTCTCTCTCTCTCTGTCAGTGTCTCTATCTTTCTATTTTATCTCTCTCTCTCTCTCTTATTCTTCTCTCTTACTCCTTTTTCTCCCTTTCTTTATCTCATTCTCGTTCTTTCGTTCTCTCATTCTACTGTTCTCTTGTTTTCTTTATTTTCTCTCTCATTCCTTCGTACTCTTTCCTTTCTCTCTCTTTTCTTCTGTTTCTCCATTCCTTCCTCCTTTTTGTTTTCTGTGATTGTTTTCTTCAAGTCAAGTAATGGGAATCGGCAGACTGGGCTGCCCTGAGTGTTTTTTTTCCAGGAGTTGCAATACATTTCATTAATTCTCTGCGTAAATCATGTTGGAGCACATTTTGAGGCAATATAGCGCAAGTATTCAATTACCCAAGTTTGAGAGCAGCACAGGCAGGAATGCTCTGCCGCGTCGCAAACACTTTTTTCTCAACATGGACCAAGTGCGGCTCGTTAGGTATCTTGCAAACGCGTCTTCAATACATCGAAGAACACATCCATTCTGACACGGAGCGGACAATGTTTAAGCTGCAATATCTGATCAGAAGCTAACATGCAGGAGCTGGAGGCCAACTTCACCTTGGAGCAGAGGAAGACTCTTCTCGACGCGGAGAGAGACGTGAACAGGGGCCTGCATTTTTCTCGTTTCTCTCTCTGCAGTAAGGAGAGACTCTACCAAACATTTCGCGAGACCTGAACTCATACTCTGTCCAGCTTTTTCTTTGTCTAACAGCAGGAATCTCGCCGCTCTACCCCATCATGATTTTTCTTTGGATGTTTCCTCTGGTCGTAGACCAGGGCAACAAAATGCTTTTAAAGCCTAGTGAGCTGAATCCCGGCGTATGTATGTTGCTGATCAAGCTAGCCAAGGAAGCAGGAATTACTGATGGTTGTGTCAATTCATACACGGAGCTCATGAGAGTGTCAACTCATCTGCGACCACCATGACATTCGACCCAACTTTTTCGTAGATTGAGATCAAGTGGGAAGATACGAGCGAGGCTTCCGCTACGGCAAGCGCGTTCAGTCCAATATGGGAGCGAATAATGTCAGATGCAGCCAAAGCCCACATTATCAATCAGTTGGCAGCAGCCGCGTTCGAAGCAGCTGACCAGCACTGCACGGCTCTCACGAAGGTCGTTCTAGTTGGATAGGCGCGCTCCTGGCTGCCGGATATCGTCACCAAGGCGAAGCAACCCGAAGTCAATGCAAGCAACCAGCTCGATACTGATATTGGTCCTCTCATTTTGAAGTCTTCCAAGGAGCCAGTCATCGAATTAATCCAAAGAGCTAAAAAGGAAGGAGCATATGTTCCCATGGATGGCTTCATCATCATCGTCAAGGAATACGAAAACGGTGACTTCATTCGAGCAACAGTAATCGCAGAGGGCAAACCTCATGGTAGGCTTACATTCATCAGCGGGAGCGTGGTGCTCGTAGCAGCGACGCTGCTGAAGAAGTAGTACTTGATGAAGATGACTGCGAGGGCAATCGCTGCGATAGTTCCCAAGGCAATTCCACAGATAACCAATATATTTGTGGAGAAGAATGATGTTAATCCGGTGATTCCTTCGTTCACGACTTTCGCTGCATCTATCAGACCGTTCTGGTTGAAGTCAGAGGATTTCGTGTTTTCTTGGAATGAATCTTTTGAAGCTCGGTTTCCGATGATGTTGAGAAACCGAACTTGCTGTCTGATAGCGGCAACACTGTCACCGTAGCTAACAGCTAGCATGAGCGGGAAACTGCTGGTCTTGGACGCTTGGCAGAAGTCGCCCGCTACTATGTCCAAGCGCTTTAGCTAAGGAGGTTATGGGAGGTGGGGTCCCAGAAGTTTCAAGACGTTTCTTTCTCCTTCAGGAGATTTGAAGTTTCTGTCTTGACTCCAGATTTTCTCTGTGAGATCTTCGCAGTTGATCTCTGTATAGATTGTTGTGAGATCTTTTGTTCCAGGGACAACGAAGAAGATGTCATTTTTCGTGGTTATAACTGGGACTTGTTTGAAACACTTGGTTTCGATCCTTTTATCGTGGAGGATCTGTTTGATCGGTACTTCTTTGCACTTGGTTACCTTAACGACTTGTTCGCCCACGTATTGAGCGGCAAAGTCGTCACGTGCAAGGATGGTTCTCATTCCGAAGGTTTGTCAATCTTCGTCAAAGCGAGCCAAATAGAAAGTTGCCGGTTTTGCAGTTCGCATATAGTCTGATATGCTGTGTTGAAGAGTTGCTTCGTTTGTTCTCTTATTTTTGTGCTTGCGAAGTTGATTTTTCTAGCTCAAATTCATGTCGGTTAGCTTCCTGCGCATGTTCTCCTCAGCGTCGTGAAACGAATTCATGAGAGCTATATGAGCTTGTGAACCGACGCTTCCTTTGAGAGCGTCGCGAGACGTTCTGGTTCTGTTAAGACTTGATATTGGTCTCGGTCTCGCTTTCTCGTTAGAGAAAGACGTCTCAGTTGTAGTTGTGGAAGCATCCTCTTTCTCAACGGCTATCTCGATCCAGAGTTCGGTAGAGGACTTCATCTCCTCTCACCATCGATGACTCTGGAGTTGCGGAGAGAAGGGAGCCATCCCCCCTCCCGACTAACTCATCTTCCTTCGTCAATGCCCTCCAGAGTACGGTAGAGGACTTCATCCCCTCTCACCATCAATGACTCTAGAGTTGCGGAGAGAAGGAAGCGGTCCCCCTCCCGACTAACTCATCTTCCTTCGTCAATGCCCTCCGGAGTACGGTAGAGGACTTCATCCCCTCTCACCATCAATGACTCTAGAGTTGCGGAGAGAAGGAAGCGGTCCCCCTGCCGACTAACTTAACTACCTCCGTCAATGCCCTCCAGAGTTCGCTAGAGGACTTCATCTCCTCTCACCATCAATGACTCAGGGGTTGCGGAGAGAAGAAAGCCGTCCCTCTCCCGACTAAAACAACTTCCTTTGTCAATTCCCTCCAGAGTACGGTAGAGGACTTCATCCCCTCTCACCATCAATGACTCTGGAGTTGCGGAGAGAAGAAAGCCGTCCCTCTCCCGACTAACTCATCTTCCTTTGTCAATGCCCTCCAGAGTACGGTAGAGGACTTCATTCCCTCTCACCATCAATGACTCTGGAGTTGCGGAGAGAAGGAAGCCTTCCCCCTCCCGACTAACTCATCTTCTTTCGTCAATGTCCTCCAGAGTACGGTAGAGGACTTCATCCCCTCACCATCAATGACTCTGGAGTTGCGGAGAGAAGGAAGCCGTCCCTCTCCCAACTAACTCATCTTCCTTTGTCAATGCCCTCCAGAGTACGGTAGAGGACTTCATCTCCTCTCACCATCAATGACTCTGGAGTTGCGGAGAGAAGGAAGCCGTCCCCCTCCCGACTAACTCATCTTTCTTTGTCAATGCCCTCCAGAGTACGGTAGAGGACTTCATCCCCTCTCACCATCAATGACTCTGGAGTTGCGGAGAGAAGGAAGCCGTCCCCCTCCCGACTAACTCATCTTCCTTTGTCAATGCCCTTCAGAGTACGGTAGAGGACTTCATTCCCTCTCACCATCAATGACTCTGGAGTTGCGGAGAGAAGGAAGCCTTCCCCCTCCCGACTAACTCATCTTCTTTCGTCAATGTCCTCCAGAGTACGGTAGAGGACTTCATCCCCTCACCATCAATGACTCTGGAGTTGCGGAGAGAAGGAAGCCGTCCCTCTCCCAACTAACTCATCTTCCTTTGTCAATGCCCTCCAGAGTACGGTAGAGGACTTCATCTCCTCTCACCATCAATGACTCTGGAGTTGCGGAGAGAAGGAAGCCGTCCCCCTCCCGACTAACTCATCTTTCTTTGTCAATGCCCTCCAGAGTACGGTAGAGGACTTCATCCCCTCTCACCATCAATGACTCTGGATTTGCGGAGAGAAGGAAGTCGTCCCCTTCCCGACTAACTCTTCTTACTTCGTCAATGCCCTCCAGAGTACGGTAGAGGACGACTAACATCCCCTCTCACAATCAATGACTCAGGGGTTGCGG
The DNA here is from genome assembly GCA_964056735.1 of Allodiplogaster pararmata. Lineage (NCBI taxonomy): Eukaryota > Metazoa > Nematoda > Chromadorea > Rhabditida > Diplogasteridae > Allodiplogaster > Allodiplogaster pararmata. Next base: position 3,066,931 of record OZ057403.1, read on the forward strand.
AGAGAAGGAAGCTTTCCCCCTCCCGACTAACTCATCTTCCTTCGTCAATGCCCTCCAGAGTACGGTAGAGGACTTCATCCCCTCTCACCATCAATGACTCTGGAGTTGCGTAGAGAAGTAAGTCGCCCCCCTCCCGACTAACTCATCTTCCTTCGTCAATGCCCTCCAGAGTACGGTAGAGGACTTCATCTTCTCTCACCATCAATGACTCTGGGGTTGCGGAGAGAAGGGAGCCGTCCCCCCTCCCGACTAACTTAACTACCTCCGTCAATGCCTTCCAGAGTTCGGTAGAGGACTTCATCTCCCGTCACCATCAATGACTCAGGGGTTGCGGAGAGATGGAAGCTGTCCCCCCTCCCGACTAACTCATCTTCCTTCGTCAATGCCCTCCAGAGTTCGGTAGAGGACTTCATCTCCTCTCACCATCGATGACTCTGGAGTTGCCGAGAGAAGGGAGCCGTCCCCCTCCCGACTAACTCATCTTCCTTCGTCAATGCCCTCCGGAGTACGGTAGAGGACTTCATCCCCTCTCACCATCAATGACTCTGGAGTTGCGGAGAGAAGGGAGCCGTCCCCCCTCCCGACTAACTTAACTACCTCCGTCAATGCCCTCCAGAGTTCGGTAGAGGACTTCATCTCCTCTCACCATCAATGACTCAGGGGTTGCGGAGAGAAGAAAGCCGTCCCTCTCCCGACTAACTCATCTTCCTTTGTCAATTCCCTCCACAGTACGGTAGAGGACTTCATCCCCTCTCACCATCAATTACTCTGGAGTTGCGGAGAGAAGAAAGCCGTCCCTCTCCCGACTAACTCATCTTCCTTTGTCAATGCCCTCCAGAGTACGGTAGAGGACTTCATCCCCTCTCACCATCAATGACTCTGGAGTTGCGGAGAGAAGAAAGCCGTCCCTCTCCCGACTAACTCATCTTCCTTTGTCAATGCCCTCCAGAGTACGGTAGAGGACTTCATCCCCTCTCACCATCAATGACTCTGGAGTTGCGGAGAGAAGGAAGCCGTCCCTTTCCCGACTAACTCATCTTACTTCGTCAATGCCCTCCAGAGTACGGTAGAGGACTTCATCCCCTCTCACAATCAATGACTCTGGAGATGCGGAGAGAAGGAAGCGGTCCCTCTCCCGACTAACTCATCTTCCTTCGTCAATGCCCTCCAGAGTACGGTAGAGGACTTCATCCCCTCTCACCATCAATGACTCTAGAGTTGCGGAGAGAAGGAAGCGGTCCCCCTACCGACTAACTCATCTTCCTTCGTCAATGCCCTCCAGAGTACGGTAGAGGACTTCATCCCCTCTCACCATCATTGACTCTGGAGTTGCGGAGAGAAGAAAGCCGTCCCTCTCCCCACTAACTCATCTTCTTTCGTCAATGCCCTCTAGAGTACGGTAGAGGACTTCATCCCCTCTCACCATCAATGACTCTAGAGTTGCGGAGAGAAGGAAGCGGTCCCCCTGCCGACTAACTCATCTTCCTTCGTCAATGCCCTCCAGAGTACGGTAGAGGACTTCATCCCCTCTCACCATCATTGACTCTGGAGTTGCGGAGAGAAGAAAGCCGTCCCTCTCCCCACTAACTCATCTTCTTTCGTCAATGCCCTCTAGAGTACGGTAGAGGACTTCATCCCCTCTCACCATCAATGACTCTAGAGTTGCGGAGAGAAGGAAGCGGTCCCCCTGCCGACTAACTCATCTTCCTTCGTTAATGCCCTCCAGAGTACGGTAGAGGACTTCATCCCCTCTCACCATCATTGACTCTGGAGTTGTGGAGAGAAGAAAGCCGTCCCTCTCCCCACTAACTCATCTTCCTTCGTCAATTTCCTCTAGAGTACGGTAGAGGACTTCTCCCCTCTCACCATCAATGACTCTGGAGTTGCGGAGAGAAGGAAGCCGCCCCCCTCCCGACTAACTCATCTTCCTTCGTCAATGCCCTCCAGAGTAAGGTAGAGAACTTCATCCCTTCTCACCATCAATGACACTGGAGTTGCGGAGAGAAGAAAGTATCCCCTCCCCCCTAATTAACTAATACGATATTTTCTCTTTTGAAAGCCACGTCTTTCTCTTGTATTTTTTTACTTTCTGTTGTCTTTCTCTTGTCTTGTTCTAACCTTTCTCTTTTCCTTCTCAGGTCCTTCTTTCGTCTTTCTCTTAATTTTATCTTTCTAACTCTTTTCCTTTCGTTTTCTGGTGTATTTTCGTTTTACGGCACATGAATCGCCTTTCGGCGGACCATTTTTGTTGTTTTTTATTGCATATACATATGTACTTTTAAACTCGCAAGAGTAAAATTGCCAGAATTTCCTTTCTTGGAGTGAAGCCACGGAAACACGGCTGATGACAAAAAGCTCCAGGTTGGCTGGTTGGGTCGACTAAATTGGGTGAGCTGGCGACCAAGTTTTCGTATTTAGTCAGCAAGGTTTTCGCAAGAGATTCGGAAGCACCTAACGGGGAATAAAAAAACGTGCAAAGGGGTTGAGAAGAGCTTTAAAAAAAAGGCTCCAAATAAGTCTAGAAAAGGCTAAAAAAGAGACTTTAAAGAGGAAAAAAGAGCCTGAAAGAGACAAAGAAGGCTTGAATTATTTATTGGAAGGCTTGAAATATAATTTTGGTATAATCAGTGAATAATCTCTCAGTCTTTGATTGTCTTATAACCGCAGTGAAAAGAATCCGGTTCGTGCAAGCACTACCATAAAGTCTGAACATCTTTCTACAGGGGATGAAAGTCAAACTTGGAACCTCTCGCACAATAGTCGTGCATACTACGATTATGTCCCGCAGAACATTATAATCTTACAATATGAATCTGACACTATTAAGACGATTTGGGTTTTGCAGTGTTGATGAAAAGTATCCAGACCTTCAAGTAACCTGTAGTTTTCGGTACCTAGTATCATCGGGTTTTGGTTATACGATTCTATCTTCATTGGATTTTTGGTTTGAATACTCAGATTTGAGCGCCTTCATGCCTTCATAAGTCAAGCTTCAAGGTATTTTTTTCTTCGTTGAAGCAGCACTTGAAACTCGTATACCCTTTCGAATTTTTCAATAGTTTCTGAAAAGTAATTGTGCAGTAAGACTTATTTGGGGATTGTATAAAAACTGTTCATTTTCCCACGGAGTATTGCCGGTATATTTACGGATCCAATTTGAATAACAAAGGTTTGATGAGCAATTTCTCAACTCAACTGTTTTGATTATTGGGCCTGAAAGCTCGACTTAGCCCAAAATCAGTTCAAGCTAAACTCGATCATTCAGCTAGGAAGCCGAGAAATTTTTTTTTCATGTATTAGAGTAGCACTCACAAAGATTGGGACTACGCCGTCCCGGTTCTTGTGAAAGTTGTATATGCGCATACATAGAATGAGCGAAATATTTCTCAAAATACTTTCTAGAGTTTGAAGACTTTGAAGTTATTTAAAATATTTTTTCAAACTTCTTGTTCTTCCCATTCTAATCACTAATGTTATGTTTGAAGTTTTGGCGTTTACAATGATTTTCTATGCTTTCATTTTTGCTCGTGTTGTGCCTCGTGAACGGTTGTGAATAAGATCATTGTATGTTCAAATTTGCCCGCTGATTCGATAAAAATGTGATAGTAAAACGAGTTTTCATAAGAACTTCGCCTCCAAATGAGGAGTTGAGTTTTAGGCTCATATCATATCTTTTTGCTTCAATAATTCTTTTTTTCATACCTCTCCGAAAAACGTCTTTTTTGATTCTAAGAACGCAAGTTTCAGATTTTTTTCTCTTCAATTTAACAGTGATTCATCTTGCTTGGGAACATCTGAAGAACGGCCTTCTTTGTGTTCAAGTGAGTTTTCTTTGAAGTTCTCCGAACTTAACTGAATTCTGATTTTTTATGTTCAAAAACTCAAATTGGTATTAGACTCAGTACATATTTGCAATATAACTAAATTTGTATTCATCTATAAAATTTGTTCTAACCCAACATCAATGAGCCTATTTTTTGTTTATCGTTCGTTCGCTAGAGCTGTTCTCAAAAAAAAAACCTTCAGGATATAACGGGCTCGTGAGAGATTTGCGTCGAGTCAACGAACTGATTAATCAGCTTCTCGCTGTTTGACTCCAGGTCAACGTGTGAAGAGTCCGTGTTAGTGAAAACCATCTACAAGCCTCATTCTTACAAAAATAGGGTAGTTTTGTATTCGACGGGTCTTTTGATCGAGGACTTCTAAGTTCTCAGAACATGCACAGGGGGATCAGTGGTTGAAACCGTCTAATATGTCTGTCCTGATGTTCTAAGTAATACATTAAACCTTATGATTAGGTATCCAGAAAACTTAAGGCCTAAATAACTAAAAATAATATACAAAAACAATGTTACTGTTTAACTGAATATTCATAGTATAAGACACTTTTAAAATATTTTGGTTTGTCCAAGAGTTTTGCATTAGATTTGGTGGAATGAATCAAGGAATCGACTTAACTTAACAACCGTATTTTCAAAAATTGTTATCCGTTACGTTAGAGAAAAAAAGTTATTTAAAGGGTCAAGGTCTTTCCGTTTGAAACATGTATTTACAGTTGGCCGTGATTTCTGCAAGTCGATCTGAAAATATCGTGACTCGCAAGAAACCTAAGTCACCTAATTCCACAGGTCAGGCGACTTAGTAAAAAAATCAGTATTGAACACATTTACAGTTTTATTATTATTGTCATTTTTATTATTATTATTATTATTATTATTATTATTATTATTATTATTATTATTATTATTATTATTATTATTATTGTTATTATTATTATTATTGTTATTACTATTTTTATTATTGTTATTATTTTCATTATTACTATTGTTATTATAATAAATTTTTACAACCTTCGGTAAAATTCAAATTTTCCACGCTCTAAAAATTTTTCTGCAACTCACCAATCTAATTATTTCTGTTAAGCTAAAGTATTCTATATAGTTTTTTATCGATGAGGAGTTCTTACCCAAGACACTTTTCTTGCAGATTCTTGAAATGATCACCGCACTCTGACGATCTAACATCGACAACTATAGAGGTGCTAGTGCAGTTTCTACCATTTTGTATGGTTGGTTTTTTGGTGATGGATATATAGTTTTTTGGACGTGAAAAGTCGAATGGTGTTCAGTTGAAAACATTTCTTTTTCAACTTCAGGAGCATGAATTCTGGAGCTTAAAAACTCCGATGTGGAAGCGGAAGTTAACCAGACATGATTGGGAGGCCGTGCATGAGTTGATACGAGAAAAACAACGAATCTTATGAAATCCATTGAGCCCCTTCTTGCCTATTTTCGGTTTTCGAATGTGTGATATAAAATTTTGGTTTTTAGCCTAGCTATCTACTACGTGAATCGATTGAAATCATCGCAGCAGACCAAATTTTTCCAGTTGGCTTGTATTACCCGACAGATATTGTTCAGTGAATATTCTCATCCACTGCTAATTTTGTTTGCTCCAGAAGGTTACAGAACTTTTGCGCATTTGTACTTAACTGCTACATCTCTTTTTTTCAAGTCGTATTCAATTTTCTTCTCTATTAGCTTCCGTATCCATTGATTATTAGGGGGGGGTTCTTCTCTATTAGCTTCCGTATCGATTGATTATTGATTATTTCTCCCTTCAAATCTTTCTTGACTTTCTCTGCACAGTTAGCTTGATTTCGTAAGATATCTATGTCATGTTTATAAGATTAATAGTCACTTCAATCGAGAAGGCGTAATCTCGCTTGAAGTGAATTTTAATAAGGTTTTTTTTTCAAATATTATTCTAAGCGAACAATAACGCCTCCTTACCGATTGCTACTCGGTTTCCTGGGTTTACAATCAGGTTTTAGTAGAAATGAGTCATATTCAGGCCGAAAAGTTGAATCGGTTGAAACGAGAAGTTGCTCACCAAACTTGTGTCGCTCAATCGGGATAGGGGAACATTATCGTGATACTCTCTGAGAAACTGAACAATTTTTCTCCAGTTCTCTAATCAGTTTCGCTACAAAGTTATCGATCAGAGCTCTGTGAGAGAATTCAGAGGTTGTAAGGATCTTTCAGAGCTGCTTCAAGAGAACGAAAACCTGCAGACGGACTCTTTAAGCCGTGAAGTCTCTGAAACCTGATTTCAAGAGTTTCAAAACAAATTTTCAACTCAGCTGCTGCTGAAAAGAGCAGTATGCCAAGCCTCTAGCCAACTACCCGATGGCGCTTGGTGCCATCGATAATTGTAGAGTATCAAAAATATTTCGGAAATTTGAAAAAGTTCTTCACTGGTTCCTAACATCTGAATACTAGGGATAAGCCAAACAAATGAACCGCGAATATGTAGTGGATAACTTGGATAAGATATTACTTTCATGAAGCTTTGGAACTAAGGCTTAAGATTTTATATGAACATAAAATCCCACTAAATGATACTGATAATTACGCATCGTAAATTGCGTGGGGCCCAGCTAATTGAGAGAGAGAGAGAGAGAGAGAGAGAGAGAGAGAGAGAGAAGAGAGAGAGAGAGAGAGAGAGAGAGAGAAAGCGAGCGAGAGAGCTCTCAGCCAGCCTCCTGCTCTCAGCCAGCCTCCTGCTCTCAGTCAGCTTCCCGTTCTCAGTCAGCCTTCCGCTCTCGGTCAGTCTCCCGCTCTTCTCTAGTCAGCCTCCCACTCTCAGTCAACCCTCCGCTCTACAGTCAGCTACTCACCTCAGTCAGCCTCCCGCTCTTCTTCAGCCAGCGTTCCGATCTCAGTCAGCCTCCCACTATTCGTCAGTCAGCTTTCCGCTCTTCGCGAGTCAGCCTTCCGCTCTTCGTCAGTCACCTTCCCGCTTCTCAGCCAGCGTTCCGCTCTTCAGTCAGCCTTCCGCTCTTCGTCAGTCTCCTTCCCGCTTCACAGCCAGCGTTCCGCTCTTCAGTCAGCCTACCGCTCTTCAGTCAGCATCCCGCTCTTCGTCAGTCAGCCTGGCGCTTTTAAGTCAGCCTTCCGCTCTTCAGTCAGCCTCCCGCTCTTCGTCATTCAGCCTACCGCTCTTCAGACAGCCTGCCACTCAGCACACACTCCGCTCTTCAGTCACCCTACCGCTCTTCAATCAGCCTCCGGCTCTTCAGTCAGCCTCCCGCTCTTCGTCATTTAAGCTACCGCTCTGTGTCAGTCAGTACCCGCTCTTCAGTCAGCATCCCGCTCTTCAGTCAGCCTTCAGTCAGCCTACCGCTCTTCAGACAGCCTTCCGCTCTTCGTCATTTAAGCTACCGCTCTGCGTCAGTCAGTACCCGCTCTTCAGTCAGCATCCCGCTCTTCGTCAGTCAGCCTGGTGCTTTTAAGTCAGCCTCCTGCTCTTCAGTCAGCTTCCCGCTCTTGAGTCAGCCTCCCGCTCTTCGTCAGTCAGCCTTCCGCTCTTCGTCAGTCAGCCTTCCGCTCTTCGGCAGTCTCCTTCCCGCTTCACAGCCAGCGTTCCGCTCTTCAGTCAGCCTACCGCTCTTCAGTCAGCATCCCGCTCTTCGTCAGTCAGCCTGGCGCTTTTAAGTCAGCCTCCTGCTCTTCGTCAGTCAGCCTTCCGCTCTTCAGTCAGCCTCCCGCTCTTCGTCATTCAGCCTACCGCTCTTCAGACAGCCTTCCGCTCTTCGTCATTCAGCCTACCGCTCTTCAGCCAGCCTTCCGCTCTTCAGTGAGCCTCCCGCTCTCAGTGAGCCTTCCGCTCTCAGCCAGCTTCTCGTTCTCAGTCAGCCTTCCGCTCTTCAGTCAGCCTCCCGCTCTTCGTCATTCAACCTACCGCTCTTCAGACAGCCTTCCACTCTTCTTCCTTTAGGCTACCGCTCTGCGTCAGTCAGTACCCGCTCTTCAGTCACCCTACCGCTCTTCAGTCAGCCTCCCGCTCTTCAGTCAGCATTCCGCTCTTCGGTCAGCCTCCCGCTCTTCGTCATTCAGCCTACCGCTCTTCAGACAGCCTTCCGCTCTTCGTCATTTAGGCTACCGCTCTGCGTCAGTCAGTACCCGCTCTTCAGCCAGCCTTCCGCTCTTCAGTGAGCCTCCCGCTCTCAGCCAACTTCCCGTTCTCAGTCAGCTTCCCGTTCTCAGTCAGCCTTCCGCTCTCGGTCAGCCACCCGCTCTTCTCTAGTCAGCCTACCACTCTCAGCCAGCCTCCCGTTCTCAGCCAACCTTTACACTTTCAGCCCGCTCAACTTCAGTCAATCTACCGCTCTCAGTCAGCCTCCCGCTCCTCAACCAGCCTCCCACTCTCAGTCAGCCCTCCACTCTACAGTCAGCTACTCACCTCAGTCAGCCTCTCTCTCTTCTTCAGCCAGCGTTCCGATCTCAGTCAGCCTCCCGCTCTTCGTCAGTCAGCCTTCCGCTCTTCGTGAGTCAGCCTTCCGCTCTTCGCCAGTCAGGTTCCTGCTTCTCAGCACACACTCCGCTCTTCAGTCACCCTACCGCTCTTCAATCAGCCTCCGGCTCTTCAGTCAGCCTCCCGCTCTTCGTCATTTAAGCTACCGCTCTGTGTCAGTCAGTACCCGCTCTTCAGTCAGCATCCCGCTCTTCGTCAGTCAGCCTGGTGCTTTTAAGTCAGCCTCCTGCTTTTCAGTCAGCTTCCCGCTCTTCGTCAGTCAGCCTTCCGCTCTTCGCCAGTCAGCTTCCTGCTTCTCAGCACGCGCTCCGCTCTTCAGTCAGCCTTCAGTCAGCCTCCCGCTCTTCGTCATTCAGCCTACCGCTCTTCAGACAGCCTTTCGCTCTTCGTCATTTAGGCTACCGCTCTGCTTCAGTCAGTACCCGCTCTTCAGTCGGCATCCCGCTCTTCGTCAGTCAGCCTGGTGCTTTTAAGTCAGCCTCCTGCTCTTCAGTCAGCCTCACACTCTTCAGTCAGCTTCCCGCTCTTGAGTCAGCCTCCCACTCTTCGTCATTCAGCCTACCGCTTTTCGTGAGTCAGCCTTCCGCTCTTCGCCAGTCAGCTTCCTGCTTCTCAGCACGCGCTCCGCTCTTCAGTCACCCTACCGCTCTTCAGTCAGCCTCCCGCTCTTCAGTCAACCTTCCGCTCTTCAGTCAGCCTCCCGCTCTTCGTCATTCAGCATACCGCTCTTCAGATAGCCTTCCGCTCTTCTTCATTTACGCTACCGCTCTGCGTCAGTCAGTACCCGCTCTTCAGCCAGCCTTCCGCTCTTCAGTAAGCCTCCCGCTCTCAGTGAGCCTTCCGCTCTCAGCCAGCTTCCCGTTCTCAGTCAGCCTTCCGCTCTCGGGCAGCCACCCGCTCTTCTCTAGTCAGCCTACCAATCTCAGCCAGCCTCCCGTTCTCAGCCAGCCTTTACACTTTCAGTCACCCTCCCGCTCAACTTCAGTCAACCTACCGCTCTCAGTCAGCCCTCCTCTCAGTCAGCCTCCTGCTCTCAGCCAGCCTCCCGTTCTCAGTCAGCCTTCCGCTCTCAGTCAGCCTCCCGCTCTCAGTCAGCCTCTCGCTCTTTGTCAGTCATCCTTCCGCTCTTCGCGAGTCAGCCTTCCGCTCTTCATCAGTCAGATTCCCGCTCTTCAGTCAGCCTCCCGGTCTTCCGTCAGCCTCCCGCTCTTTGTCATTTAGACTTCCGCTCTTCGTCAGTCAGTACCCGCTCTTCAGCCAGCTTTCCGCTCTTCAGTGAGCCTCCTCCTCTCAGTCAGCCTCCTGCTCTCAGTCAGCCTCCCACTCATCGTCAGTCAGCCTCCTGCTCTCAGCCAGCCTCCCGTTCTCAGTCAGCGTTCCGATCTCAGTCAGCCTCCCGCTCTTCGTCAGTCAGCCTTCCGCTCTTCGTGAGTCAGCCTTCCGCTCTTCGCCAGTCAGGTTCCTGCTTCTCAGCACACACTCCGCTCTTCAGTCACCCTACCGCTCTTCAATCAGCCTCCGGCTCTTCAGTCAGCCTCCCGCTCTTCGTCATTTAAGCTACCGCTCTGTGTCAGTCAGTACCCGCTCTTCAGTCAGCATCCCACTCTTCGTCAGTCAGCCTGGTGCTTTTAAGTCAGCCTCCTGCTTTTCAGTCAGCTTCCCGCTCTTGAGTCAGCCTCCCGCTCTTCGTCAGTCAGCCTTCCGCTCTTCGCCAGTCAGCTTCCTGCTTCTCAGCACACACTCCGCTCTTCAGTCACCCTACCGCTCTTCAATCAGCCTCCGGCTCTTCAGTCAGCCTCCCGCTCTTCGTCATTTAAGCTACCGCTCTGTGTCAGTCAGTACCCGCTCTTCAGTCAGCATCCCGCTCTTCGTCAGTCAGCCTGGTGCTTTTAAGTCAGCCTCCTGCTTTTCAGTCAGCTTCCCGCTCTTCGTCAGTCAGCCTTCCGCTCTTCGCCAGTCAGCTTCCTGCTTCTCAGCACGCGCTCCGCTCTTCAGTCAGCCTTCAGTCAGCCTCCCGCTCTTCGTCATTCAGCCTACCGCTCTTCAGACAGCCTTTCGCTCTTCGTCATTTAGGCTACCGCTCTGCTTCAGTCAGTACCCGCTCTTCAGTCGGCATCCCGCTCTTCGTCAGTCAGCCTGGTGCTTTTAAGTCAGCCTCCTGCTCTTCAGTCAGCCTCACACTCTTCAGTCAGCTTCCCGCTCTTGAGTCAGCCTCCCACTCTTCGTCATTCAGCCTACCGCTTTTCGTGAGTCAGCCTTCCGCTCTTCGCCAGTCAGCTTCCTGCTTCTCAGCACGCGCTCCGCTCTTCAGTCACCCTACCGCTCTTCAGTCAGCCTCCCGCTCTTCAGTCAACCTTCCGCTCTTCAGTCAGCCTCCCGCTCTTCGTCATTCAGCATACCGCTCTTCAGATAGCCTTCCGCTCTTCTTCATTTACGCTACCGCTCTGCGTCAGTCAGTACCCGCTCTTCAGCCAGCCTTCCGCTCTTCAGTAAGCCTCCCGCTCTCAGTGAGCCTTCCGCTCTCAGCCAGCTTCCCGTTCTCAGTCAGCCTTCCGCTCTCGGGCAGCCACCCGCTCTTCTCTAGTCAGCCTACCAATCTCAGCCAGCCTCCCGTTCTCAGCCAGCCTTTACACTTTCAGTCACCCTCCCGCTCAACTTCAGTCAACCTACCGCTCTCAGTCAGCCCTCCTCTCAGTCAGCCTCCTGCTCTCAGCCAGCCTCCCGTTCTCAGTCAGCCTTCCGCTCTCAGTCAGCCTCCCGCTCTCAGTCAGCCTCTCGCTCTTTGCCAGTCATCCTTCCGCTCTTCGCGAGTCAGCCTTCCGCTCTTCATCAGTCAGATTCCCGCTCTTCAGTCAGCCTCCCGGTCTTCCGTCAGCCTCCCGCTCTTTGTCATTTAGACTTCCGCTCTTCGTCAGTCAGTACCCGCTCTTCAGCCAGCTTTCCGCTCTTCAGTGAGCCTCCTCCTCTCAGTCAGCCTCCTGCTCTCAGTCAGCCTCCCACTCATCGTCAGTCAGCCTCCTGCTCTCAGCCAGCCTCCCATTCTCAGTCAGCGTTCCGATCTCAGTCAGCCTCCCGCTCTTCGTCAGTCAGCCTTCCGCTCTTCGTGAGTCAGCCTTCCGCTCTTCGCCAGTCAGGTTCCTGCTTCTCAGCACACACTCCGCTCTTCAGTCACCCTACCGCTCTTCAATCAGCCTCCGGCTCTTCAGTCAGCCTCCCGCTCTTCGTCATTTAAGCTACCGCTCTGTGTCAGTCAGTACCCGCTCTTCAGTCAGCATCCCACTCTTCGTCAGTCAGCCTGGTGCTTTTAAGTCAGCCTCCTGCTTTTCAGTCAGCTTCCCGCTCTTGAGTCAGCCTCCCGCTCTTCGTCAGTCAGCCTTCCGCTCTTCGCCAGTCAGCTTCCTGCTTCTCAGCACGCGCTCCGCTCTTCAGTCAGCCTCCCGCTCTTCAGTCAGCCTTCAGTCAGCCTCCCGCTCTTCGTCATTCAGCCTACCGCTCTTCAGACAGCCTTTCGCTCTTCGTCATTTAGGCTACCGCTCTGCTTCAGTCAGTACCCGCTCTTCAGTCGGCATCCCGCTCTTCGTCAGTCAGCCTGGTGCTTTTAAGTCAGCCTCCTGCTCTTCAATCAGCCTCACACTCTTCAGTCAGCTTCCCGCTCTTGAGTCAGCCTCCCACTCTTCGTCATTCAGCCTACCGCTTTTCGTGAGTCAGCCTTCCGCTCTTCGCCAGTCAGCTTCCTGCTTCTCAGCACGCGCTCCGCTCTTCAGTCACCCTACCGCTCTTCAGTCAGCCTCCCGCTCTTCAGTCAACCTTCCGCTCTTCAGTCAGCCTCCCGCTCTTCGTCATTCAGCATACCGCTCTTCAGATAGCCTTCCGCTCTTCGTCATTTACGCTACCGCTCTGCGTCAGTCAGTACCCGCTCTTCAGCCAGCTTTCCGCTCTTCAGTAAGCCTCCCGCTCTCAGTGAGCCTTCCGCTCTCAGCCAGCTTCCCGTTCTCAGTCAGCCTTCCGCTCTCGGGCAGCCACCCGCTCTTCTCTAGTCAGCCTACCAATCTCAGCCAGCCTCCCGTTCTCAGCCAGCCTTTACACTTTCAGTCACCCTCCCGCTCAACTTCAGTCAACCTACCGCTCTCAGTCAGCCCTCCTCTCAGTCAGCCTCCTGCTCTCAGCCAGCCTCCCGTTCTCAGTCAGCCTTCCGCTCTCAGTCAGCCTCCCGCTCTCAGTCAGCCTCTTGCTCTTTGTCAGTCATCCTTCCGCTCTTCGCGAGTCAGCCTTCCGCTCTTCGTCAGTCAGATTCCCGCTCTTCAGTCAGCCTCCCGGTCTTCCGTCAGCCTCCCGCTCTTTGTCATTTAGACTTCCGCTCTTCGTCAGTCAGTACCCGCTCTTCAGCCAGCTTTCCGCTCTTCAGTGAGCCTCCTCCTCTCAGTCAGCCTCCTGCTCTCAGTCAGCCTCCCACTCATCGTCAGTCAGCCTCCTGCTCTCAGCCAGCCTCCCGTTCTCAGTCAGCCTTCCGCTCTCAGTCAGCCTCCCGCTCTTCGTCAGTCAGACTCTCGCATTCAGTCAGCTTTCCGCTCTTCAGAAAGCCTCCCGCTCTCCGTCAGTCCGATTCCCGCTCTTCAGTCAGCCTCCCGCTCTTCGTCAGTCAGATTCCCGCTCTTCAGCCAGCCTTCCGCTCTTCAGTGAGCCTCCCGCTCACAGTGAGCCTTCCGCTCTCAGTCAGCCTCCCGCTCTCAGTCAGCCTCCCGCTCTTCGTCAGTCAGCCTACCGCTTTTCAGTCAGCCTCCCGCTCTTCGTCATTCAGCCTACCGCTCTTCAGACAGCCTTCCGCTCTTCGTCAGTCAGCTTCCCGCTTTTCAGCCAGCATTCCGATCTTCAGTCAGCCTACCGCTCTTCAGTGAGCCTCCCGCTCTCAGTCAGCCTCCCGCTCTCAGTCAGCCTCCCGCTCTTCGTCAGTCAGCCTTCCGCTCTTCGTCGGTCAGATTCCCGCTCTTCAGTCAGCCTCCCGATCTTCAGTCAGTCTCCCGCTCTTCGTCATTTAGGCTTCTGCTCTTCGTCAGTCAGTACCCGCTCTTCAGTCAGCATCCCGCTCTTCGTCAGTCAGCCTGGCGCTTTTAAGTCAGCCTCCTGCTCTTCAGTCAGCCTCACACTCTTCAGTCAGCTTCCCGCTCTTGAGTCAGCCTCCCGCTCTTCGTCAGTCAGCCTTCCGCTCTTCGTGAGTCAGCCTTCCTGCTTCTCAGCCAGCGCTCCGCTTTTCAGTTACCCTACCGCTCTTCAGTCAGCCTCCCGCTCTTCAGTAAGCCTTCCGCTCTTGAGTCAGCCTCACGCTCTTCAGTCAGCCTACCGCTCTTCAGACAGCCTTCCGCTCTTCGTCATTTAGGCTACCGCTCTGCGTCAGTCAGTACCCGCTCTTCAGCCAGCCTCCCGCTCTTCAGTGAGCCTCCCGCTCTCAGTGAGCCTTCCGCTCTCAGCCAGCCTCCCGCTCTTCAGTCAGCCTACCGCTCTTCAGCCAGCCTCCCGCTCTTCAGTCAGCCTCCCGCTCTCAGTGAGCCTTCCGCTCTCAGCCAGCTTCCCGTTCTCAGTCAACCTTCCACTCTCGGTCAGCTACCCGCTCTCCTCTAGTCAGCCTACCACTCTCAGCCAGCCTCCCGTTCTCAGCCAGCCTTTACACTTTCAGTCAGCCTCCCGCTCAACTTCAGTCAACCTACCGCTCTCAGTCAGCCTCCCACTCTTCAACCAGCCTTCCACTCTCAGTCAACCCTCCGCTCTACAGTCAGCTACTCACCTCAATCAGCCTCCCGCTCTTCTTCAACCAGCGTTCCGATTTCAGTCAGCCTCCCACTTTTCGTCAGTCAGCTTTCCGCTCTTCGCGAGTCAGCCTCCCGCTCTTCATTCAGCTTACCGCTCTTTATTGAGCCTCTCGCTCTTGAGTCAGCCTTCCGCTCTTCAGTTAGCCTGCCGCACTCAGTCAGCCTCCCGCTCTCCATCAGCCTACCGCTCTTCGTCAGTCAGCCTTCCACTCTTCGTCAGTCAGATTTCCGCTCTTCAGTCAGCCTCCCGGTCTTCAGTCAGCCTCCCGCTCTTTGTCATTTAGACTTCCGCTCTTCGTCAGTCAGTACCCGCTCTTCAGCCAGCTTTCCGCTCTTCAGTGAGCCTCCCGCTCTCAGTCAGCCTCCCACTCATCGTCAGTCAGCCTCCTGCTCTCAGCCAGCCTCCCGTTCTCAGTCAGCCTTCCGCTCTTCGTCAGTCAGACTCTCGCATTAAGTCAGCCTTCCGCTCTCAGTCAGCCTCCCGCTCTCCATCAGCCTCCCGCTCTTCGTCAGTCAGCCTTCCGCTCTTCGTCAGTCAGATTTCCGCTCTTCAGTCAGCCTCCCGGTCTTCAGTCAGCCTCCCGCTCTTTGTCATTTAGACTTCCGCTCTTCGTCAGTCAGTACCCGCTCTTCAGCCAGCTTTCCGCTCTTCAGTGAGCCTCCCGCTCTCAGTCAGCCTCCTGCTCTCAGTCAGCCTCCCGCTCATCGTCAGTCAGCCTCCTGCTCTCAGCCAGCCTCCCGTTCTCAGTCAGCCTTCCGCTCTTCGTCAGTCAGACTCTCGCATTAAGTCAGCTTTCCGCTCTTTAGAAAGCATTCCGCTCTTCGCCAGTCAGATTCCCACTCTTCAGTCAACCGCCCGCTCTTCGTCAGTCAGATTCCCGCTCTTCAGCCAGCCTTCCGCTCTTCAGTGAGCCTCCCGTTCTCAGTGAGCCTTCCGCTCTCAGCCAGCTTCCCGTGCTTGGTCAGCCTTCCGCTCTTCGTCAGTCAGCCTTCCGCTCTTCAGTCAGCCTCCCGCTCTTCGTCATTCAGCCTACCGCTCTTCAGACAGCCTTCCGCTCTTCAGTGAGCATCCCGCTCTCAGTGAGCCTTCCGCTCTCAGCCAGCTTCCCGTTCTCAGTCAGCCTTCCGCTCTCGGGCAGCCACCCGCTCTTCTCTATTCAGCCTCCTACTCTCAGCCAGCCTCCCGTTCTCAGTCAGCCTTCCGCTCTCAGTCAGCCTCCCGCTCTCAGTCAGCCTCTCGCTCTTTGTCAGTCAGCCTTCCGCTCTTCGCGAGTCAGCCTTCCGCTCTTTGTCAGTCAGATTCCCGCTCTTCACTCAGCCTCCCGGTCTTCCGTCAGCCTCCCGCTCTTTGTCATTTAGACTTCCGCTCTTCGTCAGTCAGTACCCGCTCTTCAGCCAGCTTTCCGCTCTTCAGTGAGCCTCCCCCTCTCAGTCAGCCTCCTGCTCTCAGTCAGCCTCCCGCTCATCGTCAGTCAGCCTCCTGCTCTCAGCCAGCCTCCCGTTCTCAGTCAGCCTTCCGCTCTCAGTGAGCCTCCCGCTCTTCGTCAGTCAGACTCTCGCATTCAGTCAGCTTTCCGCTCTTCAGTCAGCCTCCCGCTCTTCGTCAGTCAGATTCCCGCTCACAGTGAGCCTTCCGCTCTCAGTCAGCTTCCCGTTCTCGGTCAGCCTTCCGCTCTTCGTCAGTCAGCCTACCGCTCTTTAGTCAGCCTCCCGCTCTTCGTCATTCAGCCTACCGCTCTTCAGACAGCCTTCCGCTCTTCGTCAGTCAGCTTCCCGCTTTTCAGCCAGCATTCCGATCTTCAGTCAGCCTACCGCTCTTCAGTGAGCCTCCCGCTCTCAGTCAGCCTCCCGCTCTTCGTCAGTCAGCTTTCCGCTCTTCGCGAGTCAGCCTTCCGCTCTTCGTCGGTCAGATTCATGCTCTTCAGTCAGCCTCCGATCTTCAGTCAGCCTCCCGCTCTTCGTCATTTAGGCTTCTGCTCTTCGTCAGTCAGTACCCGCTCTTCAGTCAGCCTCCCGCTCTTCAGTCAGCATCCCGCTCTTCGTCAGTCCAGCCTGGCGCTTTTAGTCAGCCTCCTGCTCTTCAGTCAGCCTCACACTCTTCATTCAGCTTCCCGCTCTTGAGTCAGCCTCCCGGTCTTCGTGAGTCAGCCTTCCGCTCTTCGTGAGTCAGCTTCCTGCTTCTCAGCCAGCGCTCCGCTTTTCAGTTACCCTACCGCTCTTCAGTCAGGCCTCCCGCTCTTCAGTCAGCTATCCGCTCTTCAGTCAGCCTCCCGCTCTTCAGTCAGCCTATCGCTCTTCAGACAGCCCTTCCGCTCTCAGCCAGCTTCCCGTTCCTCAGTCAGCCTTCCGCTCTCGGTCAGCCACCCGCTCTCGGTCAGCCACCCGCTCTCCTCTAGTCAGCCTACCACTCTCAGCCAGCCTCCCGTTCTCAGCCAGCCTTTACACTTTCAGTCAGCCTCCCGCTCAACTTCAGTCAACCTACCGCTCTCAGTCAGCACTCCCACTCTTCAACCAGCCTTCCACTCTAAGTCAGCCCTTCCACTCTAAGTCACAGTCAGCTACTCACCTCAGGTCAGCCTCCCGCTCTTCTCAACCAGCGTTCCGATTTCAGTCAGCCTCCCACTTTTCGTCAGTCAGCTTTCCGCTCTTCGCGAGTCAGCCTCCCGCTCTTCATTCAGCTTACCGCTCTTGATTGAGCCTCTCGCTCTTGAGTCAGCCTCCCGCTCTTCAGTTAGCCTACCGCACTCAGTCAGCCTCCTGCTTTTATTCAGCCTCCCACTCTTCGTCAGTCAGCCTCCTGCTCTCAGCCAGCCTCCCGTTCTCAGTCAGCCTTCCGCTCTCAGTCAGCCTCCTGCTCTCAGTCAGCCTCCCACTCATCGTCAGTCAGCCTTCCGCTCTTCGTCAGTCAGATTTCCGCTCTTCAGTCAGCCTACCGGTCTTCAGTCAGCCTCCCGCTCTTTGTCATTTAGACTTCCGCTCTTCGTCAGTCAGTACCCGCTCATTAAGCCAGCTTTTCGCTCTTCAGTGAGCCTCCCGCTCCAGTCAGCCTCCTGCTCTTATTCAGCCTCCCACTCTTCGTCAGTCAGCCTCCTGCTCTCAGCCAGCCTCCCGTTCTCAGTCCAGCCTTCCGCTCTCAGTCAGCCCTCCTGCTCTCAGTCAGCCTCCCACTCATCGTCAGTCAGCCTTTCGCTCTTCGTCAGTCAGATTTCCGCTCTTCGGTCAGCCTCCCGGTCCTTCAGTCAGCCTCCCGCTCTTTGTCATTTAGACTTCCGCTCTTCGTCAGTCAGTACCCGCTCTTCAGCCAGCTTTTCGCTCTTAAGTGAGCCTCCCGCTCTCAGTCAGCCTCCTGCTCTCAGTCAGCCTCCCACTCATCGTCAGTCAGCCTCCTGCTCTCAGCCAGCCTCCCGTTCTCAGTCAGCCTTCCGCTCTCAGTCAGCCTCCCGCTCTTCGTCAGTCAGATTCTCGCATTCAGTCAGCTTTCCGCTCTTCAGTCAGCCTCCCGCTCTTCGTCAGTCAGATTCCCGCTCTTCAACCAGCCTTCCGCTCTTCAGTGAGCCTCCCGCTCACAGTGAGCCTTCCGCTCTCAGCCAGCTTCCCGTTCTCGGTCAGCCTTCCGCTCTTCGTCAGTCAGCCTACCGCTCTTTAGTCAGCCTCCCGCTCTTCGTCATTCAGCCTACCGCTCTTCAGACAGCCTTCCGCTCTTCGTCAGTCAGCTTCCCGCTTTTCAGCCAGCATTCCGATCTTCAGTCAGCCTACCGCTCTTCAGTGAGCCTCCCGCTCTCAGTCAGCCTCCCGCTCTTCGTCAGTCAGCCTTCCGCTCTTCGCGAGTCAGCCTTCCGCTCTTCGTCGGTCAGATTCCCGCTCTTCAGTCAGCCTCCCGATCTTCAGTCAGCCTCCCGCTCTTCGTCATTTAGGCTTCTGCTCTTCGTCAGTCAGTACCCGCTCTTCAGTCAGCCTCCCGCTCTTCAGTCAGCATCCCGCTCTTCGTCAGTCAGCCTGGCGCTTTTAGTCAGCCTCCTGCTCTTCAGTCAGCCTCACACTCTTCATTCAGCTTCCCGCTCTTGAGTCAGCCTCCCGGTCTTCGTGAGTCAGCCTTCCGCTCTTCGTGAGTCAGCTTCCTGCTTCTCAGCCAGCGCTCCGCTTTTCAGTTACCCTACCGCTCTTCAGTCAGCCTCCCGCTCTTCAGTCAGCTATCCGCTCTTCAGTCAGCCTCCCGCTCTTCAGTCAGCCTATCGCTCTTCAGACAGCCTTCCGCTCTCAGCCAGCTTCCCGTTCTCAGTCAGCCTTCCGCTCTCGGTCAGCCACCCGCTCTCGGTCAGCCACCCGCTCTCCTCTAGTCAGCCTACCACTCTCAGCCAGCCTCCCGTTCTCAGCCAGCCTTTACACTTTCAGTCAGCCTCCCGCTCAACTTCAGTCAACCTACCGCTCTCAGTCAGCCTCCCACTCTTCAACCAGCCTTCCACTCTAAGTCAGCCCTCCGCTCTACAGTCAGCTACTCACCTCAGTCAGCCTCCCGCTCTTCTTCAACCAGCGTTCCGATTTCAGTCAGCCTCCCACTTTTCGTCAGTCAGCTTTCCGCTCTTCGCGAGTCAGCCTCCCGCTCTTCATTCAGCTTACCGCTCTTGATTGAGCCTCTCGCTCTTGAGTCAGCCTCCCGCTCTTCAGTTAGCCTACCGCACTCAGTCAGCCTCCTGCTTTTCTTCAGCCTCCCACTCTTCGTCAGTCAGCCTCCTGCTCTCAGCCAGCCTCCCGTTCTCAGTCAGCCTTCCGCTCTCAGTCAGCCTCCTGCTCTCAGTCAGCCTCCCACTCATCGTCAGTCAGCCTTCCGCTCTTCGTCAGTCAGATTTCCGCTCTTCAGTCAGCCTACCGGTCTTCAGTCAGCCTCCCGCTCTTTGTCATTTAGACTTCCGCTCTTCGTCAGTCAGTACCCGCTCTTCAGCCAGCTTTTCGCTCTTCAGTGAGCCTCCCGCTCTCAGTCAGCCTCCTGCTCTTATTCAGCCTCCCACTCTTCGTCAGTCAGCCTCCTGCTCTCAGCCAGCCTCCCGTTCTCAGTCAGCCTTCCGCTCTCAGTCAGCCTCCTGCTCTCAGTCAGCCTCCCACTCATCGTCAGTCAGCCTTTCGCTCTTCGTCAGTCAGATTTCCGCTCTTCGGTCAGCCTCCCGGTCTTCAGTCAGCCTCCCGCTCTTTGTCATTTAGACTTCCGCTCTTCGTCAGTCAGTACCCGCTCTTCAGCCAGCTTTTCGCTCTTAAGTGAGCCTCCCGCTCTCAGTCAGCCTCCTGCTCTCAGTCAGCCTCCCACTCATCGTCAGTCAGCCTCCTGCTCTCAGCCAGCCTCCCGTTCTCAGTCAGCCTTCCTCTCTCAGTCAGCCTCCCGCTCTTCGTCAGTCAGATTCTCGCATTCAGTCAGCTTTCCGCTCTTTAGTCAGCCTCCCGCTCTTCGTCAGTCAGATTCCCGCTCTTCAGCCAGCCTTCCGCTCTTCAGTGAGCCTTCCGCTCTCAGCCAGCTTCCCGTTCTCGGTCAGCCTTCCGCTCTTCGTCAGTCAGCCTACCGCTCTTCAGTCAGCCTCCCGCTCTTCGACATTCAGCCTACCGCTCTTCAGACAGCCTTCCGCTTTTCGTCAGTCAGCTTCCCGCTTTTCAGCCAGCACTCCGATCTTCAGTCAGCCTACCGCTCTTCAGTGAGCCTCCCGCTCTCAGTCAGCCTCCCGCTCTCAGTCAGCCTCCCGCTCTTCGTCAGTCAGCCTTCCGCTCTTCGCGAGTCAGCCTTCCGCTCTTCGTCGGTCAGATTCCCGCTCTTCAGTCAGCCTCCCGATCTTCAGTCAGCCTCCCGCTTTTCGTCATTTAGGCTTCTGCTCTTCGTCAGTCAGTACCCGCTCTTCAGTCAGCCTCCCGCTCTTCAGTCAGCATCCCGCTCTTCGTCAGTCAGCCTGGCGCTTTTAGTCAGCCTCCTGCTCTTCAGTCAGCCTCACACTCTTCAGTCAGCTTCCCGCTCTTGAGTCAGCCTCTTGCTCTTCGTCAGTCAGCCTTCCGCTCTCCATCAGTCAGCTTCCCGCTTTTCAGCCAGCATTCCGATCTTCAGTCAGCCTACCGCTCTTCAGTGAGCCTCCCGCTCTCAGTCAGCCTCCCGCTCTTCGTCAGTCAGCCTTCGCTCTTCGCGAGTCAGCCTTCCGCTCTTCGTCGGTCAGATTCCCGCTCTTCAGTCAGCCTCCCGATCTTCAGTCAGCTTCCCGCTCTTGAGTCAGCCTCTCGCTCTTCGTCAGTCAGCCTTCCGCTCTTCGTGAGTCAGCTTCCTGCTTCTCAGCCAGCGCTCCGATCTTCAGTCAGCCTACCGCTCTTCAGTTAGCCTCCCGCTCTCAGTCAGCCTCCCGCTCTCAGTCAGCCTCCCGCTCTTCGTCAGTCAGCCTTCCGCTCTTCGCGAGTCAGCCTTCCGCTCTTCGTCGGTCAGATTCCCGCTCTTCAGTCAGCCTCCCGCTCTTCGACATTCAGCCTACCGCTCTTCAGACAGCCTTCCGCTCTTCGTCAGTCAGCTTCCCGCTTTTCAGCCAGCATTCCGATCTTCAGTCAGCCTACCGCTCTTCAGTGAGCCTCCCATTCTCAGTCAGCCTCCCGCTCTTCGTCAGTCAGGCTTCCGCTCTTCGTGAGTCAGCTTCCTGCTTTTCAGCCAGCGCTCCGATCTTCAGTTAGCCTACCGCTCTTCAGTGAGCCTCCCGCTCTCAGTCAGCCTCCCGCTCTTCAGTCAGCCTCCCGATCTTCAGTCAGCTTCCCGCTCTTGAGTCAGCCTCTCGCTCTTCGTCAGTCAGGCTTCCGCTCTTCGTGAGTCAGCTTCCTGCTTTTCAGCCAGCGCTCCGATCTTCAGTTAGCCTACCGCTCTTCAGTGAGCCTCCCGCTCTCAGTCAGCCTCCCGCTCTTCAGTCAGCCTCCCGATCTTCAGTCAGCTTCCCGCTCTTGAGTCAGCCTCTCGCTCTTTGTCAGTCAGCCTTCCGCTCTCCGTCAGTCAGCTTCCCGCTTTTCAGCCAGCATTCCGATCTTCAGACAGCCTACCGCTCTTCAGTGAGCCTCCCGCTCTCAGTCAGCCTCCCGCTCTCAGTCAGCCTCCCGCTCTTCGCGAGTCAGCCTACCGCTCTTCAGTGAGCCTCCCGCTCTCAGTCAGCCTCCCGCTCTCAGTCAGCCTCCCGCTCTTCGTCAGTCAGCCTTCCGCTCTTCGCGAGTCAGCCTTCCGCTCTTCGTCTGTCAGATTCCCGCTCTTCAGTCAGCCTCCCGATCTTCAGTCAGCTTCCCGCTCTTGAGTCAGCCTTTACACTTTCAGTCACCCTCCCGCTCAACTTCAGTCAACCTACCGCTCTCAGTCAGCCCTCCTCTCAGTCAGCCTCCTGCTCTCAGCCAGCCTCCCGTTCTCAGTCAGCCTTCCGCTCTCAGTCAGCCTCCCGCTCTCAGTCAGCCTCTTGCTCTTTGTCAGTCATCCTTCCGCTCTTCGCGAGTCAGCCTTCCGCTCTTCGTCAGTCAGATTCCCGCTCTTCAGTCAGCCTCCCGGTCTTCCGTCAGCCTCCCGCTCTTTGTCATTTAGACTTCCGCTCTTCGTCAGTCAGTACCCGCTCTTCAGCCAGCTTTCCGCTCTTCAGTGAGCCTCCTCCTCTCAGTCAGCCTCCTGCTCTCAGTCAGCCTCCCACTCATCGTCAGTCAGCCTCCTGCTCTCAGCCAGCCTCCCGTTCTCAGTCAGCCTTCCGCTCTCAGTCAGCCTCCCGCTCTTCGTCAGTCAGACTCTCGCATTCAGTCAGCTTTCCGCTCTTCAGAAAGCCTCCCGCTCTCCGTCAGTCCGATTCCCGCTCTTCAGTCAGCCTCCCGCTCTTCGTCAGTCAGATTCCCGCTCTTCAGCCAGCCTTCCGCTCTTCAGTGAGCCTCCCGCTCACAGTGAGCCTTCCGCTCTCAGTCAGCCTCCCGCTCTCAGTCAGCCTCCCGCTCTTCGTCAGTCAGCCTACCGCTTTTCAGTCAGCCTCCCGCTCTTCGTCATTCAGCCTACCGCTCTTCAGACAGCCTTCCGCTCTTCGTCAGTCAGCTTCCCGCTTTTCAGCCAGCATTCCGATCTTCAGTCAGCCTACCGCTCTTCAGTGAGCCTCCCGCTCTCAGTCAGCCTCCCGCTCTCAGTCAGCCTCCCGCTCTTCGTCAGTCAGCCTTCCGCTCTTCGTCGGTCAGATTCCCGCTCTTCAGTCAGCCTCCCGATCTTCAGTCAGTCTCCCGCTCTTCGTCATTTAGGCTTCTGCTCTTCGTCAGTCAGTACCCGCTCTTCAGTCAGCATCCCGCTCTTCGTCAGTCAGCCTGGCGCTTTTAAGTCAGCCTCCTGCTCTTCAGTCAGCCTCACACTCTTCAGTCAGCTTCCCGCTCTTGAGTCAGCCTCCCGCTCTTCGTCAGTCAGCCTTCCGCTCTTCGTGAGTCAGCCTTCCTGCTTCTCAGCCAGCGCTCCGCTTTTCAGTTACCCTACCGCTCTTCAGTCAGCCTCCCGCTCTTCAGTAAGCCTTCCGCTCTTGAGTCAGCCTCACGCTCTTCAGTCAGCCTACCGCTCTTCAGACAGCCTTCCGCTCTTCGTCATTTAGGCTACCGCTCTGCGTCAGTCAGTACCCGCTCTTCAGCCAGCCTCCCGCTCTTCAGTGAGCCTCCCGCTCTCAGTGAGCCTTCCGCTCTCAGCCAGCCTCCCGCTCTTCAGTCAGCCTACCGCTCTTCAGCCAGCCTCCCGCTCTTCAGTCAGCCTCCCGCTCTCAGTGAGCCTTCCGCTCTCAGCCAGCTTCCCGTTCTCAGTCAACCTTCCACTCTCGGTCAGCTACCCGCTCTCCTCTAGTCAGCCTACCACTCTCAGCCAGCCTCCCGTTCTCAGCCAGCCTTTACACTTTCAGTCAGCCTCCCGCTCAACTTCAGTCAACCTACCGCTCTCAGTCAGCCTCCCACTCTTCAACCAGCCTTCCACTCTCAGTCAACCCTCCGCTCTACAGTCAGCTACTCACCTCAATCAGCCTCCCGCTCTTCTTCAACCAGCGTTCCGATTTCAGTCAGCCTCCCACTTTTCGTCAGTCAGCTTTCCGCTCTTCGCGAGTCAGCCTCCCGCTCTTCATTCAGCTTACCGCTCTTTATTGAGCCTCTCGCTCTTGAGTCAGCCTTCCGCTCTTCAGTTAGCCTGCCGCACTCAGTCAGCCTCCCGCTCTCCAACAGCCTACCGCTCTTCGTCAGTCAGCCTTCCACTCTTCGTCAGTCAGATTTCCGCTCTTCAGTCAGCCTCCCGGTCTTCAGTCAGCCTCCCGCTCTTTGTCATTTAGACTTCCGCTCTTCGTCAGTCAGTACCCGCTCTTCAGCCAGCTTTCCGCTCTTCAGTGAGCCTCCCGCTCTCAGTCAGCCTCCCACTCATCGTCAGTCAGCCTCCTGCTCTCAGCCAGCCTCCCGTTCTCAGTCAGCCTTCCGCTCTTCGTCAGTCAGACTCTCGCATTAAGTCAGCCTTCCGCTCTCAGTCAGCCTCCCGCTCTCCATCAGCCTCCCGCTCTTCGTCAGTCAGCCTTCCGCTCTTCGTCAGTCAGATTTCCGCTCTTCAGTCAGCCTCCCGGTCTTCAGTCAGCCTCCCGCTCTTTGTCATTTAGACTTCCGCTCTTCGTCAGTCAGTACCCGCTCTTCAGCCAGCTTTCCGCTCTTCAGTGAGCCTCCCGCTCTCAGTCAGCCTCCCACTCATCGTCAGTCAGCCTCCTGCTCTCAGCCAGCCTCCCGTTCTCAGTCAGCCTTCCGCTCTTCGTCAGTCAGACTCTCGCATTAAGTCAGCTTTCCGCTCTTTAGAAAGCATTCCGCTCTTCGCCAGTCAGATTCCCACTCTTCAGTCAACCGCCCGCTCTTCGTCAGTCAGATTCCCGCTCTTCAGCCAGCCTTCCGCTCTTCAGTGAGCCTCCCGTTCTCAGTGAGCCTTCCGCTCTCAGCCAGCTTCCCGTGCTTGGTCAGCCTTCCGCTCTTCGTCAGTCAGCCTTCCGCTCTTCAGTCAGCCTCCCGCTCTTCGTCATTCAGCCTACCGCTCTTCAGACAGCCTTCCGCTCTTCGTCATTTACGCTACCGCTCTGCGTCAGTCAGTACCCGCTCTTCAGCCAGCCTTCCGCTCTTCAGTGAGCATCCCGCTCTCAGTGAGCCTTCCGCTCTCAGCCAGCTTCCCGTTCTCAGTCAGCCTTCCGCTCTCGGGCAGCCACCCGCTCTTCTCTATTCAGCCTCCTACTCTCAGCCAGCCTCCCGTTCTCAGTCAGCCTTCCGCTCTCAGTCAGCCTCCCGCTCTCAGTCAGCCTCTCGCTCTTTGTCAGTCAGCCTTCCGCTCTTCGCGAGTCAGCCTTCCGCTCTTTGTCAGTCAGATTCACGCTCTTCAGTCTGCCTCCCGGTCTTCCGTCAGCCTCCCGCTCTTTGTCATTTAGACTTCCGCTCTTCGTCAGTCAGTACCCGCTCTTCAGCCAGCTTTCCGCTCTTCAGTGAGCCTCCCCCTCTCAGTCAGCCTCCTGCTCTCAGTCAGCCTCCCGCTCATCGTCAGTCAGCCTCCTGCTCTCAGCCAGCCTCCCGTTCTCAGTCAGCCTTCCGCTCTCAGTGAGCCTCCCGCTCTTCGTCAGTCAGACTCTCGCATTCAGTCAGCTTTCCGCTCTTCAGTCAGCCTCCCGCTCTTCGTCAGTCAGATTCCCGCTCACAGTGAGCCTTCCGCTCTCAGCCAGCTTCCCGTTCTCGGTCAGCCTTCCGCTCTTCGTCAGTCAGCCTACCGCTCTTTAGTCAGCCTCACACTCTTCAGTCAGCTTCCCGCTCTTGAGTCAGCCTCTTGCTCTTCGTCAGTCAGCCTTCCGCTCTCCATCAGTCAGCTTCCCGCTTTTCAGCCAGCATTCCGATCTTCAGTCAGCCTACCGCTCTTCAGTGAGCCTCCCGCTCTCAGTCAGCCTCCCGCTCTTCGTCAGTCAGCCTTCGCTCTTCGCGAGTCAGCCTTCCGCTCTTCGTCGGTCAGATTCCCGCTCTTCAGTCAGCCTCCCGATCTTCAGTCAGCTTCCCGCTCTTGAGTCAGCCTCTCGCTCTTCGTCAGTCAGCCTTCCGCTCTTCGTGAGTCAGCTTCCTGCTTCTCAGCCAGCGCTCCGATCTTCAGTCAGCCTACCGCTCTTCAGTTAGCCTCCCGCTCTCAGTCAGCCTCCCGCTCTCAGTCAGCCTCCCGCTCTTCGTCAGTCAGCCTTCCGCTCTTCGCGAGTCAGCCTTCCGCTCTTCGTCGGTCAGATTCCCGCTCTTCAGTCAGCCTCCCGCTCTTCGACATTCAGCCTACCGCTCTTCAGACAGCCTTCCGCTCTTCGTCAGTCAGCTTCCCGCTTTTCAGCCAGCATTCCGATCTTCAGTCAGCCTACCGCTCTTCAGTGAGCCTCCCATTCTCAGTCAGCCTCCCGCTCTTCGTCAGTCAGGCTTCCGCTCTTCGTGAGTCAGCTTCCTGCTTTTCAGCCAGCGCTCCGATCTTCAGTTAGCCTACCGCTCTTCAGTGAGCCTCCCGCTCTCAGTCAGCCTCCCGCTCTTCAGTCAGCCTCCCGATCTTCAGTCAGCTTCCCGCTCTTGAGTCAGCCTCTCGCTCTTCGTCAGTCAGGCTTCCGCTCTTCGTGAGTCAGCTTCCTGCTTTTCAGCCAGCGCTCCGATCTTCAGTTAGCCTACCGCTCTTCAGTGAGCCTCCCGCTCTCAGTCAGCCTCCCGCTCTTCAGTCAGCCTCCCGATCTTCAGTCAGCTTCCCGCTCTTGAGTCAGCCTCTCGCTCTTTGTCAGTCAGCCTTCCGCTCTCCGTCAGTCAGCTTCCCGCTTTTCAGCCAGCATTCCGATCTTCAGACAGCCTACCGCTCTTCAGTGAGCCTCCCGCTCTCAGTCAGCCTCCCGCTCTCAGTCAGCCTCCCGCTCTTCGCGAGTCAGCCTACCGCTCTTCAGTGAGCCTCCCGCTCTCAGTCAGCCTCCCGCTCTCAGTCAGCCTCCCGCTCTTCGTCAGTCAGCCTTCCGCTCTTCGCGAGTCAGCCTTCCGCTCTTCGTCTGTCAGATTCCCGCTCTTCAGTCAGCCTCCCGATCTTCAGTCAGCTTCCCGCTCTTGAGTCAGCCTTTACACTTTCAGTCACCCTCCCGCTCAACTTCAGTCAACCTACCGCTCTCAGTCAGCCCTCCTCTCAGTCAGCCTCCTGCTCTCAGCCAGCCTCCCGTTCTCAGTCAGCCTTCCGCTCTCAGTCAGCCTCCCGCTCTCAGTCAGCCTCTTGCTCTTTGTCAGTCATCCTTCCGCTCTTCGCGAGTCAGCCTTCCGCTCTTCGTCAGTCAGATTCCCGCTCTTCAGTCAGCCTCCCGGTCTTCCGTCAGCCTCCCGCTCTTTGTCATTTAGACTTCCGCTCTTCGTCAGTCAGTACCCGCTCTTCAGCCAGCTTTCCGCTCTTCAGTGAGCCTCCTCCTCTCAGTCAGCCTCCTGCTCTCAGTCAGCCTCCCACTCATCGTCAGTCAGCCTCCTGCTCTCAGCCAGCCTCCCGTTCTCAGTCAGCCTTCCGCTCTCAGTCAGCCTCCCGCTCTTCGTCAGTCAGACTCTCGCATTCAGTCAGCTTTCCGCTCTTCAGAAAGCCTCCCGCTCTCCGTCAGTCCGATTCCCGCTCTTCAGTCAGCCTCCCGCTCTTCGTCAGTCAGACTCCCGCTCTTCAGCCAGCCTTCCGCTCTTCAGTGAGCCTCCCGCTCACAGTGAGCCTACCGCTCTCAGTCAGCCTCCCGCTCTCAGTCAGCCTCCCGCTCTTCGTCAGTCAGCCTACCGCTTTTCAGTCAGCCTCCCGCTCTTCGTCATTCAGCCTACCGCTCTTCAGACAGCCTTCCGCTCTTCGTCAGTCAGCTTCCCGCTTTTCAGCCAGCATTCCGATCTTCAGTCAGCCTACCGCTCTTCAGTGAGCCTCCCGCTCTCAGTCAGCCTCCCGCTCTCAGTCAGCCTCCCGCTCTTCGTCAGTCAGCCTTCCGCTCTTCGTCGGTCAGATTCCCGCTCTTCAGTCAGCCTCCCGATCTTCAGTCAGTCTCCCGCTCTTCGTCATTTAGGCTTCTGCTCTTCGTCAGTCAGTACCCGCTCTTCAGTCAGCATCCCGCTCTTCGTCAGTCAGCCTGGCGCTTTTAAGTCAGCCTCCTGCTCTTCAGTCAGCCTCACACTCTTCAGTCAGCTTCCCGCTCTTGAGTCAGCCTCCCGCTCTTCGTCAGTCAGCCTTCCGCTCTTCGTGAGTCAGCCTTCCTGCTTCTCAGCCAGCGCTCCGCTTTTCAGTTACCCTACCGCTCTTCAGTCAGCCTACCGCTCTTCAGACAGCCTTCCGCTCTTCGTCATTTAGGCTACCGCTCTGCGTCAGTCAGTACCCGCTCTTCAGCCAGCCTCCCGCTCTTCAGTGAGCCTCCCGCTCTCAGTGAGCCTTCCGCTCTCAGCCAGCCTCCCGCTCTTCAGTCAGCCTACCGCTCTTCAGCCAGCCTCCCGCTCTTCAGTCAGCCTCCCGCTCTCAGTGAGCCTTCCGCTCTCAGCCAGCTTCCCGTTCTCAGTCAACCTTCCACTCTCGGTCAGCTACCCGCTCTCCTCTAGTCAGCCTACCACTCTCAGCCAGCCTCCCGTTCTCAGCCAGCCTTTACACTTTCAGTCAGCCTCCCGCTCAACTTCAGTCAACCTACCGCTCTCAGTCAGCCTCCCACTCTTCAACCAGCCTTCCACTCTCAGTCAACCCTCCGCTCTACAGTCAGCTACTCACCTCAATCAGCCTCCCGCTCTTCTTCAACCAGCGTTCCGATTTCAGTCAGCCTCCCACTTTTCGTCAGTCAGCTTTCCGCTCTTCGCGAGTCAGCCTCCCGCTCTTCATTCAGCTTACCGCTCTTTATTGAGCCTCTCGCTCTTGAGTCAGCCTTCCGCTCTTCAGTTAGCCTGCCGCACTCAGTCAGCCTCCCGCTCTTCGTCAGTCAGCCTTCCGCTCTTCGTCAGTCAGATTTCCGCTCTTCAGTCAGCCTCCCGGTCTTCAGTCAGCCTCCCGCTCTTTGTCATTTAGACTTCCGCTCTTCGTCAGTCAGTACCCGCTCTTCAGCCAGCTTTCCGCTCTTCAGTGAGCCTCCCGCTCTCAGTCAGCCTCCCACTCATCGTCAGTCAGCCTCCTGCTCTCAGCCAGCCTCCCGTTCTCAGTCAGCCTTCCGCTCTTCGTCAGTCAGACTCTCGCATTAAGTCAGCTTTCCGCTCTTTAGAAAGCATTCCGCTCTTCGCCAGTCAGATTCCCACTCTTCAGTCAACCGCCCGCTCTTCGTCAGTCAGATTCCCGCTCTTCAGCCAGCCTTCCGCTCTTCAGTGAGCCTCCCGTTCTCAGTGAGCCTTCCGCTCTCAGCCAGCTTCCCGTGCTTGGTCAGCCTTCCGCTCTTCGTCAGTCAGCCTTCCGCTCTTCAGTCAGCCTCCCGCTCTTCGTCATTCAGCCTACCGCTCTTCAGACAGCCTTCCGCTCTTCGTCATTTACGCTACCGCTCTGCGTCAGTCAGTACCCGCTCTTCAGCCAGCCTTCCGCTCTTCAGTGAGCATCCCGCTCTCAGTGAGCCTTCCGCTCTCAGCCAGCTTCCCGTTCTCAGTCAGCCTTCCGCTCTCGGGCAGCCACCCGCTCTTCTCTATTCAGCCTCCTACTCTCAGCCAGCCTCCCGTTCTCAGTCAGCCTTCCGCTCTCAGTCAGCCTCCCGCTCTCAGTCAGCCTCTCGCTCTTTGTCAGTCAGCCTTCCGCTCTTCGCGAGTCAGCCTTCCGCTCTTTGTCAGTCAGATTCCCGCTCTTCAGTCAGCCTCCCGGTCTTCCGTCAGCCTCCCGCTCTTTGTCATTTAGACTTCCGCTCTTCGTCAGTCAGTACCCGCTCTTCAGCCAGCTTTCCGCTCTTCAGTGAGCCTCCCCCTCTCAGTCAGCCTCCTGCTCTCAGTCAGCCTCCCGCTCATCGTCAGTCAGCCTCCTGCTCTCAGCCAGCCTCCCGTTCTCAGTCAGCCTTCCGCTCTCAGTGAGCATCCCGCTCTTCGTCAGTCAGACTCTCGCATTCAGTCAGCTTTCCGCTCTTCAGTCAGCCTCCCGCTCTTCGTCAGTCAGATTCCCGCTCACAGTGAGCCTTCCGCTCTCAGCCAGCTTCCCGTTCTCGGTCAGCCTTCCGCTCTTCGTCAGTCAGCCTACCGCTCTTTAGTCAGCCTCCCGCTCTTCGTCATTCAGCCTACCGCTCTTCAGACAGCCTTCCGCTCTTCGTCAGTCAGCTTCCCGCTTTTCAGCCAGCATTCCGATCTTCAGTCAGCCTACCGCTCTTCAGTGAGCCTCCCGCTCTCAGTCAGCCTCCCGCTCTTCGTCAGTCAGCCTTCCGCTCTTCGCGAGTCAGCCTTCCGCTCTTCGTCGGTCAGATTCCCGCTCTTCAGTCAGCCTCCCGATCTTCAGTCAGCCTCCCGCTCTTCGTCATTTAGGCTTCTGCTCTTCGTCAGTCAGTACCCGCTCTTCAGTCAGCCTCCCGCTCTTCAGTCAGCATCCCGCTCTTCGTCAGTCAGCCTGGCGCTTTTAGTCAGCCTCCTGCTCTTCAGTCAGCCTCACACTCTTCATTCAGCTTCCCGCTCTTGAGTCAGCCTCCCGGTCTTCGTGAGTCAGCCTTCCGCTCTTCGTGAGTCAGCTTCCTGCTTCTCAGCCAGCGCTCCGCTTTTCAGTTACCCTACCGCTCTTCAGTCAGCCTCCCGCTCTTCAGTCAGCTATCCGCTCTTCAGTCAGCCTCCCGCTCTTCAGTCAGCCTATCGCTCTTCAGACAGCCTTCCGCTCTCAGCCAGCTTCCCGTTCTCAGTCAGCCTTCCGCTCTCGGTCAGCCACCCGCTCTCGGTCAGCCACCCGCTCTCCTCTAGTCAGCCTACCACTCTCAGCCAGCCTCCCGTTCTCAGCCAGCCTTTACACTTTCAGTCAGCCTCCCGCTCAACTTCAGTCAACCTACCGCTCTCAGTCAGCCTCCCACTCTTCAACCAGCCTTCCACTCTAAGTCAGCCCTTCCACTCTAAGTCACAGTCAGCTACTCACCTCAGTCAGCCTCCCGCTCTTCTTCAACCAGCGTTCCGATTTCAGTCAGCCTCCCACTTTTCGTCAGTCAGCTTTCCGCTCTTCGCGAGTCAGCCTCCCGCTCTTCATTCAGCTTACCGCTCTTGATTGAGCCTCTCGCTCTTGAGTCAGCCTCCCGCTCTTCAGTTAGCCTACCGCACTCAGTCAGCCTCCTGCTTTTATTCAGCCTCCCACTCTTCGTCAGTCAGCCTCCTGCTCTCAGCCAGCCTCCCGTTCTCAGTCAGCCTTCCGCTCTCAGTCAGCCTCCTGCTCTCAGTAAGCCTCCCACTCATCGTCAGTCAGCCTTCCGCTCTTCGTCAGTCAGATTTCCGCTCTTCAGTCAGCCTACCGGTCTTCAGTCAGCCTCCCGCTCTTTGTCATTTAGACTTCCGCTCTTCGTCAGTCAGTACCCGCTCATTAAGCCAGCTTTTCGCTCTTCAGTGAGCCTCCCGCTCTCAGTCAGCCTCCTGCTCTTATTCAGCCTCCCACTCTTCGTCAGTCAGCCTCCTGCTCTCAGCCAGCCTCCCGTTCTCAGTCAGCCTTCCGCTCTCAGTCAGCCTCCTGCTCTCAGTCAGCCTCCCACTCATCGTCAGTCAGCCTTTCGCTCTTCGTCAGTCAGATTTCCGCTCTTCGGTCAGCCTCCCGGTCTTCAGTCAGCCTCCCGCTCTTTGTCATTTAGACTTCCACTCTTCGTCAGTCAGTACCCGCTCTTCAGCCAGCTTTTCGCTCTTAAGTGAGCCTCCCGCTCTCAGTCAGCCTCCTGCTCTCAGTCAGCCTCCCACTCATCGTCAGTCAGCCTCCTGCTCTCAGCCAGCCTCCCGTTCTCAGTCAGCCTTCCGCTCTCAGTCAGCCTCCCGCTCTTCGTCAGTCAGATTCTCGCATTCAGTCAGCTTTCCGCTCTTCAGTCAGCCTCCCGCTCTTCGTCAGTCAGATTCCCGCTCTTCAGCCAGCCTTCCGCTCTTCAGTGAGCCTCCCGCTCACAGTGAGCCTTCCGCTCTCAGCCAGCTTCCCGTTCTCGGTCAGCCTTCCGCTCTTCGTCAGTCAGCCTACCGCTCTTTAGTCAGCCTCTCGCTCTTCGTCATTCAGCCTAGCGCTCTTCAGACAGCCTTCCGCTCTTCGTCAGTCAGCTTCCCGCTTTTCAGCCAGCATTCCGATCTTCAGTCAGCCTACCGCTCTTCAGTGAGCCTCCCGCTCTCAGTCAGCCTCCCGCTCTTCGTCAGTCAGCCTTCCGCTCTTCGCGAGTCAGCCTTCCGCTCTTCGTCGGTCAGATTCCCGCTCTTCAGTCAGCCTCCCGATCTTCAGTCAGCCTCCCGCTCTTCGTCATTTAGGCTTCTGCTCTTCGTCAGTCAGTACCCGCTCTTCAGTCAGCCTCCCGCTCTTCAGTCAGCATCCCGCTCTTCGTCAGTCAGCCTGGCGCTTTTAGTCAGCCTCCTGCTCTTCAGTCAGCCTCACACTCTTCATTCAGCTTCCCGCTCTTGAGTCAGCCTCCCGGTCTTCGTGAGTTAGCCTTCCGCTCTTCGTGAGTCAGCTTCCTGCTTCTCAGCCAGCGCTCCGCTTTTCAGTTACCCTACCGCTCTTCAGTCAGCCTCCCGGTCTTCGTGAGTTAGCCTTCCGCTCTTCGTGAGTCAGCTTCCTGCTTCTCAGCCAGCGCTCCGCTCTTCAGTCAGCCTCCCGCTCTTCAGTCAGCCTATCGCTCTTCAGACAGCCTTCCGCTCTCAGCCAGCCACCCGCTCTCGGTCAGCCACCCGCTCTCCTCTAGTCAGCCTACCACTCTCAGCCAGCCTCCCGTTCTCAGCCAGCCTTTACACTTTCAGTCAGCCTCCCGCTCAACTTCAGTCAACCTACCGCTCTCAGTCAGCCTCCCACTCTTCAACCAGCCTTCCACTCTAAGTCAGCCCTCCGCTCTACAGTCAGCTACTCACCTCAGTCAGCCTCCCGCTCTTCTTCAACCAGCGTTCCGATTTCAGTCAGCCTCCCACTTTTCGTCAGTCAGCTTTCCGCTCTTCGCGAGTCAGCCTCCCGCTCTTCATTCAGCTTACCGCTCTTGATTGAGCCTCTCGCTCTTGAGTCAGCCTCCCGCTCTTCAGTTAGCCTACCGCACTCAGTCAGCATCCTGCTTTTATTCAGCCTCCCACTCTTCGTCAGTCAGCCTCCTGCTCTCAGCCAGCCTCCCGTTCTCAGTCAGCCTTCCGCTCTCAGTCAGCCTCCTGCTCTCAGTCAGCCTCCCACTCATCGTCAGTCAGCCTTCCGCTCTTCGTCAGTCAGATTTCCGCTCTTCAGTCAGCCTACCGGTCTTCAGTCAGCCTCCCGCTCTTTGTCATTTAGACTTCCGCTCTTCGTCAGTCAGTACCCGCTCTTCAGCCAGCTTTTCGCTCTTCAGTGAGCCTCCCGCTCTCAGTCAGCCTCCTGCTCTTATTCAGCCTCCCACTCTTCGTCAGTCAGCCTCCTGCTCTCAGCCAGCCTCCCGTTCTCAGTCAGCCTTCCGCTCTCAGTCAGCCTCCTGCTCTCAGTCAGCCTCCCACTCATCGTCAGTCAGCCTTTCGCTCTTCGTCAGTCAGATTTCCGCTCTTCGGTCAGCCTCCCGGTCTTCAGTCAGCCTCCCGCTCTTTGTCATTTAGACTTCCGCTCTTCGTCAGTCAGTACCCGCTCTTCAGCCAGCTTTTCGCTCTTAAGTGAGCCTCCCGCTCTCAGTCAGCCTCCTGCTCTCAGTCAGCCTCCCACTCATCGTCAGTCAGCCTCCTGCTCTCAGCCAGCCTCCCGTTCTCAGTCAGCCTTCCTCTCTCAGTCAGCCTCCCGCTCTTCGTCAGTCAGATTCTCGCATTCAGTCAGCTTTCCGCTCTTTAGTCAGCCTCCCGCTCTTCGTCAGTCAGATTCCCGCTCTTCAGCCAGCCTTCCGCTCTTCAGTGAGCCTTCCGCTCTCAGCCAGCTTCCCGTTCTCGGTCAGCCTTCCGCTCTTCGTCAGTCAGCCTACCGCTCTTCAGTCAGCCTCCCGCTCTTCGACATTCAGCCTACCGCTCTTCAGACAGCCTTCCGCTCTTCGTCAGTCAGCTTCCCGCTTTTCAGCCAGCACTCCGATCTTCAGTCAGCCTACCGCTCTTCAGTGAGCCTCCCGCTCTCAGTCAGCCTCCCGCTCTCAGTCAGCCTCCCGCTCTTCTTCAGTCAGCCTTCCGCTCTTCGCGAGTCAGCCTTCCGCTCTTCGTCGGTCAGATTCCCGCTCTTCAGTCAGCCTCCCGATCTTCAGTCAGCCTCCCGCTTTTCGTCATTTAGGCTTCTGCTCTTCGTCAGTCAGTACCCGCTCTTCAGTCAGCCTCCCGCTCTTCAGTCAGCATCCCGCTCTTCGTCAGTCAGCCTGGCGCTTTTAGTCAGCCTCCTGCTCTTCAGTCAGCCTCACACTCTTCAGTCAGCTTCCCGCTCTTGAGTCAGCCTCTTGCTCTTCGTCAGTCAGCCTTCCGCTCTCCGTCAGTCAGCTTCCCGCTTTTCAGCCAGCATTCCGATCTTCAGTCAGCCTACCGCTCTTCAGTGAGCCTCCCGCTCTCAGTCAGCCTCCCGCTCTTCGTCAGTCAGCCTTCGCTCTTCGCGAGTCAGCCTTCCGCTCTTCGTCGGTCAGATTCCCGCTCTTCAGTCAGCCTCCCGATCTTCAGTCAGCTTCCCGCTCTTGAGTCAGCCTCTCGCTCTTCGTCAGTCAGCCTTCCGCTCTTCGTGAGTCAGCTTCCTGCTTCTCAGCCAGCGCTCCGATCTTCAGTCAGCCTACCGCTCTTCAGTTAGCCTCCCGCTCTCAGTCAGCCTCCCGCTCTCAGTCAGCCTCCCGCTCTTCGTCAGTCAGCCTTCCGCTCTTCGCGAGTCAACCTTCCGCTCTTCGTCGGTCAGATTCCCGCTCTTCAGTCAGCCTCCCGCTCTTCGACATTCAGCCTACCGCTCTTCAGACAGCCTTCCGCTCTTCGTCAGTCAGCTTCCCGCTTTTCAGCCAGCATTCCGATCTTCAGTCAGCCTACCGCTCTTCAGTGAGCCTCCCATTCTCAGTCAGCCTCCCGCTCTTCGTCAGTCAGGCTTCCGCTCTTCGTGAGTCAGCTTCCTGCTTTTCAGCCAGCGCTCCGATCTTCAGTTAGCCTACCGCTCTTCAGTGAGCCTCCCGCTCTCAGTCAGCCTCCCGCTCTTCAGTCAGCCTCCCGATCTTCAGTCAGCTTCCCGCTCTTGAGTCAGCCTCTCGCTCTTCGTCAGTCAGGCTTCCGCTCTTCGTGAGTCAGCTTCCTGCTTTTCAGCCAGCGCTCCGATCTTCAGTTAGCCTACCGCTCTTCAGTGAGCCTCCCGCTCTCAGTCAGCCTCCCGCTCTTCAGTCAGCCTCCCGATCTTCAGTCAGCTTCCCGCTCTTGAGTCAGCCTCTCGCTCTTTGTCAGTCAGCCTTCCGCTCTCCGTCAGTCAGCTTCCCGCTTTTCAGCCAGCATTCCGATCTTCAGACAGCCTACCGCTCTTCAGTGAGCCTCCCGCTCTCAGTCAGCCTCCCGCTCTCAGTCAGCCTCCCGCTCTTCGCGAGTCAGCCTACCGCTCTTCAGTGAGCCTCCCGCTCTCAGTCAGCCTCCCGCTCTCAGTCAGCCTCCCGCTCTTCGTCAGTCAGCCTTCCGCTCTTCGCGAGTCAGCCTTCCGCT
Organism: Allodiplogaster pararmata; assembly: GCA_964056735.1. Classification (NCBI taxonomy): domain Eukaryota; kingdom Metazoa; phylum Nematoda; class Chromadorea; order Rhabditida; family Diplogasteridae; genus Allodiplogaster; species Allodiplogaster pararmata. The sequence continues at coordinate 3,101,751 of OZ057403.1, forward strand.
CTTCGTCTGTCAGATTCCCGCTCTTCAGTCAGCCTCCCGATCTTCAGTCAGCTTCCCGCTCTTGAGTCAGCCTCTCGCTCTTCGTCAGTCAGCCTTCCGCTCTTCGTGAGTCAGCTTCCTGCTTCTCAGCCAGCGCTCCGATCTTCAGTCAGCCTACCGCTCTTCAGTGAGCCTCCCGCTCTCAGTCAGCCTCCCGCTCTCAGTCAGCCTCCCGCTCTTCGTCAGTCAGCCTTCCGCTCTTCGCGAGTCAGCCTTCCGCTCTTCGTCGGTCAGATTTCCGCTCTTCAGTCAGCCTCCCGATCTTCAGTCAGCCTCCCGCTCTTCGTCAGTCAGCCTGGCGCTTTTAGTCAGCCTCCTGCTCTTCAGTCAGCCTCACACTCTTCAGTCAGCTTCCCGCTCTTGAGTCAGCCTCTCGCTCTTCGTCAGTCAGCCTCCCGCTCTTCGTCAGTCAGCCTTCCGCTCTTTGTCGGTCAGATTCCCGCTCTTCAGTCAGCCTCCCGCTCTTCGACATTCAGCCTACCGCTCTTCAGACAGCCTTCCGCTCTTCGTCAGTCAGCTTCCCGCTTTTCAGCCAGCATTCCGATCTTCAGTCAGCCTACCGCTCTTCAGTGAGCCTCCCGCTCTCAGTCAGCCTCCCGCTCTCAGTCAGCCTCCCGCTCTTCGTCAGTCAGCCTTCCGCTCTTCGCGAGTCAGCCTTCCGCTCTTCGTCGGTCAGATTCCCGCTCTTCAGTCAGCCTCCCGATCTTCAGTCAGCCTCCCGCTTTTCGTCATTTAGGCTTCTGCTCTTCGTCAGTCAGTACCCGCTCTTCAGTCAGCCTCCCGCTCTTCAGTCAGCATCCCGCTCTTCGTCAGTCAGCCTGGCGCTTTTAGTCAGCCTCCTGCTCTTCAGTCAGCCTCACACTCTTCAGTCAGCTTCCCGCTCTTGAGTCAGCCTCTCGCTCTTCGTCAGTCAGCCTTCCGCTCTCCGTCAGTCAGCTTCCCGCTTTTCAGCCAGCATTCCGATCTTCAGTCAGCCTACCGCTCTTCAGTGAGCCTCCCGTTCTCAGTCAGCATCCCGCTCTCAGTCAGCCTCCCGCTCTTCGTCAGTCAGCCTTCCGCTCTTCGCGAGTCAGCCTTCCGCTCTTCGTCGGTCAGATTCCCGCTCTTCAGTCAGCCTCCCGCTCTTCAGTCAGCATCCCGCTCTTCGTCAGTCAGCCTGGCGCTTTTAGTCAGCCTCCTGCTCTTCAGTCAGTCTCACACTCTTCAGTCAGCCTGTTGTTGTTGTTGTCTTGCCCAACGGGTAGATCTTCCTTCGCGAGACACTGGAGGAAGTCGTCGAAGCTCTCGACCCTCCAGCGTTATAAGCCCACACTCTCTTTCCTCTCTCTCTTATTTTTTTTTATTTTTTACTCTCCTTTATTATTATTATTTTTTTATTTATATATTTTTTTTCTTTTTTCTTTTTCACTTTTTTTTTTTTTTTTTGGAGAGATTTATTTGAACAAGAAATCAACAACCGAGTGCGGCCTATTCCAAAGGTCGATAGGGCTAAGTGAAGTGGGGTTACAGCGACACGAAAAAATATGTCTCGAAGTATGCGGCTCTACCCTACACAGTGGGCAGAGGGGAGATTCATTGGCCCCTATTCGGTGGAGGTAGCTGTTAAGGAAACTAGAGTGGCCGCTTCGCAATTGAGACAGAGTTATCTGATTTTCTCTGGATAGTTGGGACGTGGACTTATGTATTCTAGGAGGTTTAGTTCCCAGAACTGGGTTGGGTCGACTATTTCTAAGAAAATCTCTGACTGTCTCCGTGTGTATTTTTCTGAGGGCCACTTTATAGTCCGTGTCACCTAATACTATGTCTATGTCCTTGGCATGCTTTCTGACTGCCCTGGGAGGTTTTGCTTCAGTGCAGATGCGGTGAGATGGATGGTTAGGCTGAAGCCTGGCCTTGGCGGTGAATTGTTTGCTGAGCATGAGGTTGTGTTCTTTGACTGGAAGAAGTTTGCTCTCGTATGCCAGGTGCTGAGTGTCCGCAATTGCAAGGTTTCCAGTTGCGATTCGAATGGCTTTGTTTTGTGCTGCTTGCAAGGAAGTCCAATGTGATTCGGCAAGTTGGGGCGAGTAGATGGGTGCTGCGTAAGACAAGACTGCTCTTGTAGTTGCTTTGTAGGTGTTCAGCATTGTTTCGGTCTTCTGTCCACATTTTCTTCCTGCGATTGCTCGGAGGACATTCAATCTTTTTGTTGCCCTTGTCTTTAGTCCTTCGGCGTGTTGACGGTAGGTTCCCATCTGGTCCAAGGTGACACCAAGGATTTTGGGGGTTCTACTTGGAGGAAGTGGCTCACCGTTGACCACAACTTCTGGTACTTCACGACATTCCTTTGTGTTGGTGGTGAAGAGCGTTACACTGGATTTAGCTGCCGAGATGTCCATCTTTAGTTCCCCAAGATGGCTGGTGAGGGTTGGGAGGTAGGTGTTCAGTCTGTCAGCTCCAACTCTCCAGTCAGGGTAAGAGGCCAGTATTGTCAGATCATCCGCATACCCGACCAGTTTGATCGTCTCGGGAGGTTTCGGCAGCCCATTCAAGTATATGTTGAACAAGGAAGGGCTGAGTACTCCCCCCTGAGGAACTCCTGCGTAGCAGGTTTGCTGGCGGCTGAGGCAATTTCTGAAGTTCACACGGATGGCTCTCCCTCGTAGATAGCTGGAGAGCCATCTAACGAGGCCTCTGGGGATGGACGTTTCGGCGAGAGTGTGACACAGGCGAGAATTGTTGACCAGATCATATGCCGAGGTGAGGTCGAGCGCAACCATCACTGTGCGATGTGGAGGGAGTTTTTCAGTCAGCTTCCCGCTCTTGAGCCAGCCTCTCGCTCTTCGTCAGTCAGCCTCCCGCTCTTCGTCAGTCAGCCTTCCGCTCTTCGCGAGTCAGCCTTCCGCTCTTCGTCGGTCAGATTCCCGCTCTTCAGTCAGCCTCCCGATCTTCAGTCAGCCTCCCGCTCTTCGTCATTTAGGCTACCGCTCTGCGTCAGTGAGTACCCGCTCTTCAGCCAGCCTCCCGCTCTTCAGTGAGCCTCCCGCTCTCAGTGAGCCTTCCGCTCTCAGCCAGCTTCCCGTTCTCAGTCAGCCTTCCGCTCTCGGTCAGCCACCCGCTCTCCTCTAGTCAGCCTACCACTCTCAGCCAGCCTCCCGTTCTCAGCCAGCCTTTACACTTTCAGTCAGCCTCCTGCTCAACTTCAGTCAACCTACCGCTCTCAGTCAGCCTCCCACTCTTCAACCAGCCTTCCACTCTCAGTCAGCCCTCCGCTCTACAGTCAGCTACTCACCTCAGTCAGCCTCCCGCTCTTCTTCAACCAGCGTTCCGATTTCAGTCAGCCTCCCACTTATCGCCAGTCAGCTTTCCGCTCTTCGCGAGTCAGCCTCCCGCTCTTCATTCAGCTTACCGCTCTTGATTGAGCCTCTCGCTCTTGAGTCAGCCTCCCGCTCTTCAGTTAGCCTACCGCACTCAGTCAGCCTCCTGCTCTTATTCAGCCTCCCACTCTTCGTCAGTCAGCCTCCTGCTCTCAGCCAGCCTCCTGTTCTCAGTCAGCCTTCCGCTCTCAGTCAGCCTCCTGCTCTCAGTCAGCCTCTCACTCATCGTCAGTCAGCCTTCCGCTCTTCGTCAGTCAGATTTCCGCTCTTCAGTCAGCCTCCCGGTCTTCAGTCAGCCTCCCGCTCTTCAGTCAGCCTCCCGATCTTCAGTCAGCTTCCCGCTCTTGAGTCAGCCTCTCGCTCTTTGTCAGTCAGCCTTCCGCTCTCCGTCAGTCAGCTTCCCGCTTTTCAGCCAGCAGTCCGATCTTCAGACAGCCTACCGCTCTTCAGTGAGCCTCCCGCTCTCAGTCAGCCTCCCGCTCTCAGTCAGCCTCCCGCTCTTCGCGAGTCAGCCTACCGCTCTTCAGTGAGCCTCCCGCTCTCAGTCAGCCTCCCGCTCTCAGTCAGCCTCCCGCTCTTCGTCAGTCAGCCTTCCGCTCTTCGCGAGTCAGCCTTCCGCTCTTCGTCTGTCAGATTCCCGCTCTTCAGTCAGCCTCCCGATCTTCAGTCAGCTTCCCGCTCTTGAGTCAGCCTCTCGCTCTTCGTCAGTCAGCCTTCCGCTCTTCGTGAGTCAGCTTCCTGCTTCTCAGCCAGCGCTCCGATCTTCAGTCAGCCTACCGCTCTTCAGTGAGCCTCCCGCTCTCAGTCAGCCTCCCGCTCTCAGTCAGCCTCCCGCTCTTCGTCAGTCAGCCTTCCGCTCTTCGCGAGTCAGCCTTCCGCTCTTCGTCGGTCAGATTTCCGCTCTTCAGTCAGCCTCCCGATCTTCAGTCAGCCTCCCGCTCTTCGTCAGTCAGCCTGGCGCTTTTAGTCAGCCTCCTGCTCTTCAGTCAGCCTCACACTCTTCAGTCAGCTTCCCGCTCTTGAGTCAGCCTCTCGCTCTTCGTCAGTCAGCCTCCCGCTCTTCGTCAGTCAGCCTTCCGCTCTTTGTCGGTCAGATTCCCGCTCTTCAGTCAGCCTCCCGCTCTTCGACATTCAGCCTACCGCTCTTCAGACAGCCTTCCGCTCTTCGTCAGTCAGCTTCCCGCTTTTCAGCCAGCATTCCGATCTTCAGTCAGCCTACCGCTCTTCAGTGAGCCTCCCGCTCTCAGTCAGCCTCCCGCTCTCAGTCAGCCTCCCGCTCTTCGTCAGTCAGCCTTCCGCTCTTCGCGAGTCAGCCTTCCGCTCTTCGTCGGTCAGATTCCCGCTCTTCAGTCAGCCTCCCGATCTTCAGTCAGCCTCCCGCTTTTCGTCATTTAGGCTTCTGCTCTTCGTCAGTCAGTACCCGCTCTTCAGTCAGCCTCCCGCTCTTCAGTCAGCATCCCGCTCTTCGTCAGTCAGCCTGGCGCTTTTAGTCAGCCTCCTGCTCTTCAGTCAGCCTCACACTCTTCAGTCAGCTTCCCGCTCTTGAGTCAGCCTCTCGCTCTTCGTCAGTCAGCCTTCCGCTCTCCGTCAGTCAGCTTCCCGCTTTTCAGCCAGCATTCCGATCTTCAGTCAGCCTACCGCTCTTCAGTGAGCCTCCCGTTCTCAGTCAGCATCCCGCTCTCAGTCAGCCTCCCGCTCTTCGTCAGTCAGCCTTCCGCTCTTCGCGAGTCAGCCTTCCGCTCTTCGTCGGTCAGATTCCCGCTCTTCAGTCAGCCTCCCGCTCTTCAGTCAGCATCCCGCTCTTCGTCAGTCAGCCTGGCGCTTTTAGTCAGCCTCCTGCTCTTCAGTCAGTCTCACACTCTTCAGTCAGCCTGTTGTTGTTGTTGTCTTGCCCAACGGGTAGATCTTCCTTCGCGAGACACTGGAGGAAGTCGTCGAAGCTCTCGACCCTCCAGCGTTATAAGCCCACACTCTCTTTCCTCTCTCTCTTATTTTTTTTTATTTTTTACTCTCCTTTATTATTATTATTTTTTTATTTATATATTTTTTTTCTTTTTTTTTTCACTTTTTTTTTTTTTTTTGGAGAGATTTATTTGAACAAGAAATCAACAACCGAGTGCGGCCTATTCCAAAGGTCGATAGGGCTAAGTGAAGTGGGGTTACAGCGACACGAAAAAATATGTCTCGAAGTATGCGGCTCTACCCTACACAGTGGGCAGAGGGGAGATTCATTGGCCCCTATTCGGTGGAGGTAGCTGTTAAGGAAACTAGAGTGGCCGCTTCGCAATTGAGACAGAGTTATCTGATTTTCTCTGGATAGTTGGGACGTGGACTTATGTATTCTAGGAGGTTTAGTTCCCAGAACTGGGTTGGGTCGACTATTTCTAAGAAAATCTCTGACTGTCTCCGTGTGTATTTTTCTGAGGGCCACTTTATAGTCCGTGTCACCTAATACTATGTCTATGTCCTTGGCATGCTTTCTGACTGCCCTGGGAGGTTTTGCTTCAGTGCAGATGCGGTGAGATGGATGGTTAGGCTGAAGCCTGGCCTTGGCGGTGAATTGTTTGCTGAGCATGAGGTTGTGTTCTTTGACTGGAAGAAGTTTGCTCTCGTATGCCAGGTGCTGAGTGTCCGCAATTGCAAGGTTTCCAGTTGCGATTCGAATGGCTTTGTTTTGTGCTGCTTGCAAGGAAGTCCAATGTGATTCGGCAAGTTGGGGCGAGTAGATGGGTGCTGCGTAAGACAAGACTGCTCTTGTAGTTGCTTTGTAGGTGTTCAGCATTGTTTCGGTCTTCTGTCCACATTTTCTTCCTGCGATTGCTCGGAGGACATTCAATCTTTTTGTTGCCCTTGTCTTTAGTCCTTCGGCGTGTTGACGGTAGGTTCCCATCTGGTCCAAGGTGACACCAAGGATTTTGGGGGTTCTACTTGGAGGAAGTGGCTCACCGTTGACCACAACTTCTGGTACTTCACGACATTCCTTTGTGTTGGTGGTGAAGAGCGTTACACTGGATTTAGCTGCCGAGATGTCCATCTTTAGTTCCCCAAGATGGCTGGTGAGGGTTGGGAGGTAGGTGTTCAGTCTGTCAGCTCCAACTCTCCAGTCAGGGTAAGAGGCCAGTATTGTCAGATCATCCGCATACCCGACCAGTTTGATCGTCTCGGGAGGTTTCGGCAGCCCATTCAAGTATATGTTGAACAAGGAAGGGCTGAGTACTCCCCCCTGAGGAACTCCTGCGTAGCAGGTTTGCTGGCGGCTGAGGCAATTTCTGAAGTTCACACGGATGGCTCTCCCTCGTAGATAGCTGGAGAGCCATCTAACGAGGCCTCTGGGGATGGACGTTTCGGCGAGAGTGTGACACAGGCGAGAATTGTTGACCAGATCATATGCCGAGGTGAGGTCGAGCGCAACCATCACTGTGCGATGTGGAGGGAGTTTTTCAGTCAGCTTCCCGCTCTTGAGCCAGCCTCTCGCTCTTCGTCAGTCAGCCTCCCGCTCTTCGTCAGTCAGCCTTCCGCTCTTCGCGAGTCAGCCTTCCGCTCTTCGTCGGTCAGATTCCCGCTCTTCAGTCAGCCTCCCGATCTTCAGTCAGCCTCCCGCTCTTCGTCATTTAGGCTACCGCTCTGCGTCAGTGAGTACCCGCTCTTCAGCCAGCCTCCCGCTCTTCAGTGAGCCTCCCGCTCTCAGTGAGCCTTCCGCTCTCAGCCAGCTTCCCGTTCTCAGTCAGCCTTCCGCTCTCGGTCAGCCACCCGCTCTCCTCTAGTCAGCCTACCACTCTCAGCCAGCCTCCCGTTCTCAGCCAGCCTTTACACTTTCAGTCAGCCTCCTGCTCAACTTCAGTCAACCTACCGCTCTCAGTCAGCCTCCCACTCTTCAACCAGCCTTCCACTCTCAGTCAGCCCTCCGCTCTACAGTCAGCTACTCACCTCAGTCAGCCTCCCGCTCTTCTTCAACCAGCGTTCCGATTTCAGTCAGCCTCCCACTTATCGCCAGTCAGCTTTCCGCTCTTCGCGAGTCAGCCTCCCGCTCTTCATTCAGCTTACCGCTCTTGATTGAGCCTCTCGCTCTTGAGTCAGCCTCCCGCTCTTCAGTTAGCCTACCGCACTCAGTCAGCCTCCTGCTCTTATTCAGCCTCCCACTCTTCGTCAGTCAGCCTCCTGCTCTCAGCCAGCCTCCTGTTCTCAGTCAGCCTTCCGCTCTCAGTCAGCCTCCTGCTCTCAGTCAGCCTCTCACTCATCGTCAGTCAGCCTTCCGCTCTTCGTCAGTCAGATTTCCGCTCTTCAGTCAGCCTCCCGGTCTTCAGTCAGCCTCCCGCTCTTTGTAATTTAGACTTCCGCTCTTCGTCAGTCAGAACCCGCTCTTCAGTGAGCCTCCCGCTCTCAGTCAGCCTCCTGCTCTCAGTCAGCCTCCCACTCATCGTCAGTCAGCCTCCTGCTCTCAGCCAGCCTCCCGTTCTCAGTCAGCCTTCCGCTCTCAGTCAGCCTCCCACTCGTCGTCAGTCAGACTCTCGCATTCAGTCAGCTTCCCGCTCTTCAGAAAGCATCCCGCTCTTCGTCAGTCAGATTCCCGCTCTTCAGTCAGCCGCCCGCTCTTTGTCAGTCAGATTCCCGCTCTTCAGCCAGCCTTCCGCTCTTCAGTGAGCCTCCCGTTCTCAGTGAGCCTTCCGCTCTCACCCAGCTTCCCGTTCTTGGTCAGTCAGCCTACCAATCTTCAGTCAGCCTCCCGCTCTTCGTCATTCAGCCTACCGCTCTTCAGACAGCCTTCCGCTCTTCGTCAGTCAGCTTCCCGCTTTTCAGCCAGCATTCCGATCTTCAGTCAGCCTACCGCTCTTCAGTGAGCCTCCCGCTCTCAGTCAGCCTCCCGCTCTCAGCCAGCTTCCCGTTCTCAGTCAGCCTTCCGCTCTCGGGCAGCCACCCGCTCTTCTCTAGTCAGCCTCCTGCTCTCAGCCAGCCCCCCGTTCTCAGTCAGCCTTCCGCTCTCAGTCAGCCTCCCGCTCTCAGTCAGCCTCCCGCTCTTTGTCAGTCAGCCGTCCGCTCTTCGCGAGTCAGCCTTCCGCTCTTCGTCAGTCAGATTCCCGCTTTTCAGCCAGCATTCCGATCTTCAGTCAGCCTACCGCTCTTCAGTGAGCCTCCCGCTCTCAGTCAGCCTCCCGCTCTCAGCCAGCTTCCCGTTCTTCGTCAGTCAGCCTTCCGCTCTTCGTCAGTCAGCCTACCGCTCTTCAGACAGTCTTCCGCTCTTCGTCAGTCAGCTCACCGCTTCTCAGTCAGCGCTCCGCTCTTCAGTCAGCCTACCGCTCATCAGTCAGCCTACCGCTCTTCAGTCAGCATCCCGCTCTTCAGTCAGCCTACCGCTATTAAGGGTGCCTCCCGCTCTTCAGTCAGCCTTCCGCTCTCAGTCAGCCTCCTGCTCTTCGTCAGCCAGCTTCCCACTTCTCAGCCAGCGTTCCGCTCTTCAGTCAGCCTACCGCTCTTGAGTGAGCCTCCTGCTCTCAGCCAGCCCCCCGTTCTCAGTCAGTCAGCTTCCCGCTTTCCAGCCAGCATTCCGCTATTCATTCAGCCTACCACTCTTCAGTGAGCCTCCCGTTTTCAGTCAGCCTCCCGCTCTTTGTCAGCCAGCTTCCCGCTTCTCAGCCAGCGTTCCGCTCTTCAGTCAGCCTACCGCTCTTCAGTCAGCCTTCCGTTCTTCGTCAGTCAGCCTTCCGCTCTTCGTCAGTCAGCCTTCCGCTCTTCGTCAGTCAGCTTCCCCTTTTCAGCCCGCATTCCGCTCTTCAGTCAGCTTAAATTGGCGCTTTTCAATAGAAAGTATGGGTAAGAATAGATCAGGCTGAGTATAATAATTTTCTTGGTGATATACTCTCCTTCTCTATAGAAAATGTAATTACTGAAGGTTTCCTAACGAAAAACCGTACTAAGTATCACGGCGCAAATTTAAAAAGGGGGGCCGCACTACTTTTAGGGGAGATGGAAAAAGGGGGGAGACACTTTACTTGGAGAAGGGAAAGGGGGATTTTTGTCTTCTTTTAACGTATTCAGTCAATCAACTCATGTTTCGAGAAATTTTCTGTGCGGTCTTGTTTCCGAGCTGTGTGGCCTTGTTAGCGTTTTCTTTACATTAATCTAAGCGAGAAAAACAAACTAAAAAAATACTTGAAAGTAGTTAGGTTAGTTCAAACAGTAATAGCATAACTAATTATGCTTACGGCCTCGTTTCTGAGCACTATTGTCTTGTTCCTATGCCGTACGGCCTCGTAAAATTCACCTGAGCCTTGGCGAAAAAAGAGTTAAAAGTACCTGACCCCTATCAAGTGAAGCGTGGCCCCTAAGGGAAAAAGAGCTTTTGATTTTATGGAAAGTAGAGTTAGGTCGCTAAGTACTGAGCTACGTTTCTAGCTCAAAACGGTCAAAGTTTTTTTCTTCTCTAAGTGAAAATTGAGCGTGTTTGAGATACCTTCTACGCAATCTGCCCTAGAATCCGCAAGACGGTTATCTATACCTACATACAAGTACTCCAATCAACAACTCTGACCTTATTTGTTCAACTTGGTAAATTCACGGCATTTTCTACAAGTTTGCAAATCCTACATTGCTCTCCGTCTCAGAGTCAAATGACCTACCTACAGGTGCTGATAACGAATTGATTTAGGAGAAGTACGGTTTAACAAATTGCATTGGTGCAATTTTCTTTAACCAGGTCACTCTTGAGATAAACAATCAACAAGTATTTGATTGTAGCAATTATGCATACAAAACGTACTTGGAATGCCTTTTGAACCAAAGTACCGATCAAAAACGAGGGGTTCTGCAAGCAGGAGGGTTTTACCATAACGATGAAGTTAGGTTCGGAGAATAGTGGATACAGTTCCAGGGTTGAGCTTTTATCAAATGATATTGTGGGTCTAGTTGCGCCTCTTCACATTGACCACTTTTCCACTGACCGCTTTCTCATTCCTCATCTCAACCTGCAGTTTAGTTTCTATCGTAATTCTCATGATTTTATAATAGAAAATTTTACAACAAGTAAACAATCAGGAATATCCATCAAAGTCGTTTCTATGAAGCGCATGATGCGTGCGGTAGATATAATAAATTCAGCATGTCTCGTATCAGAAAAAATGTTACTTTCATATCTTGCAAGGTATCATTATCACAGAACACGTATACGTGTAATGTTGATTGATGTGTTTTTTTGTTTAAACTGAATGTTATTATGTGTGAGAGTAAGAATATCACCATAAAACTGAGCACTTTTGGTGAGCAAGACTCTGT
>OZ057403.1:3112611-3528724 GCA_964056735.1 Allodiplogaster pararmata
ATCTGAGACTTACCTTCTATCTTACGACAAAAATCCGGGATCTTATCTCCCAAGAGCCAGGAGCTGCGGCAAAAAAAAAACAGACAGAACTCTCAGTTCTTTTACACTTCTCATTTGACGCGGAGTTGATCTCATTTCTCCGACGAGAAGCTGTTGACCGTAGAAGCGTACAACCCACAAAACGTGCGTGTACTAGCTAGGAACTCCATTGCTGTTTATGAAGCAGGCAGACACATTCTTCGAGCCTCCCATCCATCTCAAATCATGGTTTGGGGTGGTGTCTCCTCAAAACGTCAATGAAACACCAATATAAATATGAAAGCTATCCGGTAAAACTTGGTATCAAGTAATTTACCTTGTAAAAATTAAGTTCGTCCCACTTAATGTGAAATATTTTTACACTTTCTTCAACTTTTTGTATTTAAATTTTCTACTTGGTCGGAATTTTGTAGAATGAGAGACGACAGTAAGTTTAACTTCGTCTTCTCGTAACCACAGTAATTTAGAGTGAGCATTTCAGAAAATTGGTTTTCTTCAGAAATAACTGCTTCCAGATACATCCTAACTTCTTAAAATTACTCTCATTGGACTCTAATGACCTACATATATTGAAATCATCACGACTGGCTTTTGCGAAATGGCTGTGCATTTAACTTACATGGTTGTTTGGAACTGTTTGGTGTAACACTGAGGAAAGACTTTTGGAGATTCATCATTTACTAGTTTGAACACATTGATTTACGTAATCGTGATGAAATTCATGACATATCATACAGTATTTTGATTATCTCTCGGAAAGATTATTGATGGTTAGGCACTTTCTTCTACACTAAAAACACTTTCAAGCTCAAAACGTCAATGAAACACCAATATAAATAGTCTCACTGAATGATGCCTCTTTAATAACACAACAAATAACCAGCAAAAACAAAGATAGAATATCCGTAGAAAGTAGGGTAGCCAGTCCGGTGCAGATAAATCGATACTTGTTAGAATATTAGAACTAATTAGAATATAAGAGTCAGGACACGAGCCACTAAGAAACAATCTTTGAGAAAAACATTCTTATTTTCACTAAAGTTTTCTGCTAAAACAGAAAAGGGACGAGAATCATCTAACACATTAAAACTATGGAAAGGACCAAATCAGAAAAGCATCACGGGTATCAAAGAGATGATGAAGCTATGGGAGCACGGGAAAGAAATCCAAGTGGAGTAGATGATCAGAAATGATTACTCGCTGTCTGCGCTCGCTGTGCGTACACTTCCACCAGTTTCTTCTGAATATTCAGCTTTCAACTTGCATTAAGTAAACTTTTTTCATGCATTATTTTTGTGGTATTATAACTCTTGATTCGCATTGATTCACTCACAATATTTAATTTGTTTTTTCTAGTCAACGCAAGTTGCAATTGTCTAGAATTTCAGAGAGGGAGAAGGGGGGTAGATCGACTAACCCTATTGTCATCAAGCGCATGAATGTACTTCTTGAGCGGCTCCCCGCCCACTTTGTTCTGCATACAGGCGAGGCACATCGTGACAGACTTGCGTACTGCTGATGATTCATCATAGAAGGCCTGCAAATTTTAGACATTACTGGCACTTGTATAGTTTGACGTAGGCTCCTCTCCCCTGCATTTTTAAATGCAGGGGAGAGGAGCCTACGTCGTTCTTTCTAATCCCTCTCCATGTTATTTTACATTAAAATACGCTCAGGCTTAGTAATACTTTATGCTAACGAGGCCGTACGGCTTAGGCTGACGAGACCGTATAAAAGTAATTTTCATAAATCCGTGGTTCCGCTCCCTGAGGAAAAGAGGAACGGAACCTACGTCGATTTGGACAAGTACCACATTATTGACTAACAAATTTACAGCCAAAGAATGAATTTTCGAGTGAATATTATCTCCATTGACGAGAGGAATGAAATAAAAGAAAAAAGTTATTAATAGAGTTGCAATAACCTTTATAGATCGATCTATGCTAAAAGCCGTATATTTGATGATTTAACGAGATATGAACATTATTAGCAATCAAAAGCAATGAAAGATGAAACGCAGCAACCGAAATTCGAAGAAGATTGAGTAAAATCACAGGTTAAATATGTGTCTATTTTTCAAGAGGTCAATCGCCAGAATAGGTTTTAAAATTTTAGATTTTCATCCCAACACAACTTGCTTGAATTGAGTTTTCACCAGAAAAACTGTTTCTTTACAGAAAGAAAAAACTCATCAAAAATTCTCTAATTCGGAACCCTTTAAAAAGTTATTTCGAAGTTCGGTGCGTAAGGGACTCAATAGGGATCGATCGCCCTAAAAATTCATTTAGAAGTTTGCAGTTTATCTATGAGTAAAATATTGAATTAGAATCGATGCACATATCTGTCCGGGTGAGACACGATGTTTTTGCTTCTAACTATTGCCCAAAGGGACACAAATTTCATTTTCATCCCGGAAAGATTTACCCAAATCAAACCAGTGAAGAAGTGTAGGTAGCGCTTATAAAAACCTGGCTTCGTGTACCGCTTCTACACACCAACAGTGAGTAGGGGAGCAGAATGTCTTACCTGCACTATAGGTTCGCATCTCATCTCAGGGAAGCTAGAGCCCTGCCCCGAGACGGGATTAAGCGCAAATAAGATTAAGCTGAATAACACTATAGAATGTCATATGAGATGACTTGCCTTGACGACATCTGGAACGATGTCAGGGAGGAACTTGAGCAGCTCTTCCGAGTCGAAATCTTCCAGGAGTCTGGTAAGCATCTTGACGGCTGCGCCTCTTCGGGCGTCTCCGTTCTCTCCAATTATTGGAAGAAGCGCCCGCACTACCAACGGTGCCGGAAGATGCGTCGCGAGCGTCTTGCCGCATTCGTCCGCGATGTGGATCACTTTCTGAAATGCAATGAATCATTTACTGGAATCCCATGAATTATTTTGGACTTGAATTAGGCGTCTACCAAATAAAAGTTTTTTCGGCACAATTGTACTTGAGGGGGCCGAGCTTTACTTCGGGGGGGGGGGGTGGCTTTTGGATTTAGTGTGTTCCTGAATTAAGAAAACCATTTTCTGTTTGTCAAAAAATTATTCAATTAATCGGCAAAAAAGTTAATAATGCGATAAACTTTTTCATGCGATATCATTTCTAAGCCGTTCGGGCCTCGTGAGCGGAACCTTCGCCTAAGCGAGAAAAAAAACGATGGGAAATAGCTGAAAACAGCTAACAAGTCAGAAAATTCAAATAATTATAAGGGTTCAAACAACAATATTGTGGATGATTGTTCCATAAGGCCTCGTTCCTAAGCCGGCTTCCTTATCATAAACTAAACCTAAGCAAAAAATAAACTTGTTTGGTGGAGGTTCAATAATTATTTGGACGTTTGAATTTTCTCCGATTCTTTTCTGAGAGCTCATATATTACTTTCTAAAAACCCATGATGACTTTATTAAAGCCTCTGGAAAATTTTCTGTAAGCTTCCAAAATATGATGATCTTTTACATTTCCGATGTTCTCACCTGAGATTCTCGATAAAACTATAGCATCTTACACAACTTTAAACATAGAAAGCAGTGTCGCATGATTATGAGGACAATTGATAGAACCATTGGACGAAAATTGGTAATAGATCGGAAGCAATCATAATGGATTCGATACCCCTTTTTGATCAATCCTACACTACCTTTCCACAAAATTCTAAAATCATGCAAATTTTTGAAAAATTTTTTACCCGCAAACAAAATTTTTTTTGAAAAATTTTTTACCCGCAAACATGCTGAAACGCCTCTCAAAGCTCAATAACCCCTTATAATTATTATCTTTTGTTACTTCTCGCAAGACTGGGTATTACCATTTTGACTCATGGAGTTTATATCGAACGTGCCCTTCATTGATATGCTTTCTGCAGGACCGATTCACCATTCTCTCCATTGAGTCAAAAGAACAAAATGTTTTCAATGCTTTCAAAAAAAAAGCTTCAGAAATATCAGCTTTTGGTAACACACCGTGTTAACATCTCCAATCGTGGCGGAAAGCACTTTGAAGACGCTCATCTCTGCGTACTCGTAGAAGCGAGACGCTTGTGCTATGCTGAATCATTATAATTACTTGAGGGACAGTACAGTATTTAAACATATTGTTGTTGTTGTTGCCGGCAAACGTCTCGCGTCGAAGAGAGTTGGCTATGGAGAGCCGCTCTCTCCCTCTCTCTCCTCCCTTTTCTTCTTTTTAATACATCTTTTCTTCTTCCTTCACAATAGTCTCAGAAATGAGGCTACTTCTTTTGGTTTCATCCAGAGATCTTCCAACGTGAGTCTTGTTGGACGTCTAGCGCATTTGAAGAGATGGGCTAAGTCGTGAGGTCCATTGAGACAGTCTGGGCAGTAGTCATTTCAACATATTCGTCACCACCCTTTTTCTAGATTCCCTATAGAAGAGAGAGAGAGAGAAGAGAGAGAGAGAGAGAGAGCTAAGCACCCGAAAACCCATCCGCAGTGCGGGTGCAATAAACTCTAATGTATGCATTGTTGAAGCGTACCACATTCTGGAGAGCAACTTGAGAGCGTTTCGCTTGAGAGCATCGTCCTGTTCCCCGCTGATTATCTCGAAGACGCTCAGGATGAGTGGCTTGAAATTGGCGTCCCACAATGTGAGAGATCCCTCTGTCACCATCTGCAGGAGTGAACCAAGGGAGGATAAACGCTCGGATGGCAGACAAGAGGACGATGAAAGAATCCGCAAAGCCTGGAAAACGCTGCGGGGTCTTCTTGGTTAAAAAAGGGCTTCCTTAAGGTTTTTATAGTTAAAATGTCACTGAGTGGCATAGAGCTAGTACAAAAGAGTTCATAAAAACCAAGCAGTGTTCTATTTCTTTTCTTTATAGCAAGCAACGTACCACTAACGACTACAGAGTCCGAGGACACATTGGTACACCATACGCTAGTGCTACGTTTAAAAAAAACTGCTGACATTTGAGATGAACTCTTGCTGGCGAATGTGGTCATCCATGAGCGTCATCGTCACACTCTCGACGCCCTGCTGCCAACAAGAAATGATATTCTGCGAATTCAAACTTCATCGTTTTATCCGTAATCTTCTTTCAATATACATATAAATTACAGATTGTTCCAATCAAAAAACAAACTTTCTTCATAGAAATCTTCATAGAACGCTCATTGCTTGTTGGTAAAAGAAATTTCTATACCTTCTTCTTTGACATAGTATGTATATATAACATTGATGGGATAATTCCTGTTATTCTCTCACCAGTCGTAGAAATGATTCGTCTATTGAATCAGTGCCACTGGAAGGGTAGCTGAGCCGGCCTCCAGATGCCAAATGTCCATTGCCATTCGTTGTTGCCAGTGGAGAAGTTGGAAGAGGCCCTAGGGAATTCATTCTTCTTGTTCCTCTCTCTCTCTCCCTTTCATACCAAAAAAGATATATTTCAAACAAGCCTCGAACGACTCCCATTCCAATTCTGAATGAAGTTCCTCTTTTTATTCTTATGAACTTCTCTAAAGTTTTGCTCTCGTATCTACTATACAATTTTTCGCATTCAAAACCTTTCTATATCTTACAAATACTCCTTGTGGTCCATTTACTTCTCTAATTTAATGCTGAACTAAAAAAATTGACGAACAAATCTTTAATCACTCCATTTGGTTCTCACTCAAAAAATCTACCTCAACTCATTACTCAAAACGATATTCACAAACCCGGCTGAGATAGGATGCTAACCAGAGGTAGATGTCCTCTGATGAGCTGATGAAGGCGAGGTGTGCAGGTGGTGAGAAGCCGCAGACGGAGACGAGGAAGAGTGCAGAAGCGGTGGCAAATTAGAAGTGGATCGATCCAATACAAAGTCGTTGATCTACAACTACTTCAAGTTACTACTAAGACTATTATTAAAAATCGTCTTTAATAGCTATTTTTTCATTTACAAAACAATCCATGTTGAAGTGATGAAAGGCTACCTTGACCCACTCTACAGCATACAAAGAGAACTCCGAAGAGGAGTTGGTATCACGGTTTGGAAGAGAAGAGAATGCAGTAGAGAGAAAGGAAAGCATCGGCGAAGCACTATCAATGCAGTTTCATTTATGGAGGGAGAGACGAAGAAAGAGTGGGAAAGAGAGAGAGGAAGAGAGACAAAAGGAAAGAAAGACAAGGAGAGATGAAAATAGTTCAGAGAGAACAAAGGGGTGGGACTAGAGATGCGCATCATAAATGCAAGAGCATGCAGAAAACCTAGCCAATGACTCTAAAAAACAACCGTGAAAGCGAAACATTCTCTGAAAACTTTAAAATGCAGAAAACTTTTATTGTTTTTTTCCGATATTCTATTTTCCCTAGCGAACTAAAAAAATTTCTTCAGCAAGATTTTCCTGTTTGATCCATTCGTTTCAAGGCGGGTTCTTTCCGTCTAACTTTTATCAAAGATTGGTACAATTTTTTTGAACTGTAAAGCTACAAAAAGTAAGCAGGAGAGAGAGAGAAAGTGAGAGAGAAGAAAAATAGAAGATAGATGAATGCATTTCTAACCTGGGCAGTCATCTCACTGATTCCCTCTCGCACCGTCGAATTTCTGCAACGAAATACAACAACCGTCAAGACATCTTCTGTAGACTGCTGCTAATTGGCCCGTTTGATGATGCTTTCACTACATACACTAGTAATTCTATTTGCATTTGCACTCTTGTCCTCTCCTTCTCTATTTCTCTAGATATAACTGTCACTCCAGTTTTTTTTCCATCTCCATTTTTCAAGTTACGTCGAGCCATCAGAAGGCATGTACTTTTAAGGAGTAACGGAGAAATACAGAAGAGAGCGAGAGAACGAAGCAAGAATAGAGAGGGGGTAAGACTGTAAGAGATCGGGATAAAAAAAGAGAGCAAGATAGTCAGAGAGAGAGAAAGAGAGCGAGAGAAGATGATAGGAAGTGAGAAAAAGAAAAAAAGAGAGAGCGAAGAGGAAAGTGAGTGAGGTGTAAAGAGATATATAGAAAGAGAATGGCACGAAGCTCATAATGAGAGCGATGATACATTTCCGAAGTGGGGCTTCCTCCTCCTGACACCTCCATACATCCACAAATGCATGGCGGATGTGGATGGAAGTGGGGAGAGAAAGGAGATGCTTCACACTTTAATCCATTCCTCTTCCCCCTCCTTCTTTCTGTCCCTTTTAGATAAATAACTAACACGAAGACGTCCCTAGCATTGCCAAAAACACATGAAAACTATCTCTAAAAAGGTGTAAAAAGAAAACGAATGTAAGAGATAAACTTTTAAAAAATAAAAAATGTTACAATTTTTTCTGGAAAACGCATTAATTCACGCCCATATTTCACTCGCAAAATGGTTTTCAAAAAAACATCATAACACAAACCATCATAAGATAAACACCACTGATTTGATTTCAGAAATAAAAATTGTACCTGCATATTTTAAGAGCGTACTCTCTGGATGCGGGTGGGAGACTGTCCATCATCACCGTGTAATCTGACTCGTTCGCGTGGAAGAGATCCAGCAAGAATCGATCGATCAACTGAAGAACAATCCTCAAATTCTTTTTACGAAAAAAATCGATTATTTGGTAGTCTATTTCACAAAAAACCACTTATACATTTTAATTCAATTCACTCAAAATTCCATTAATCCTCGAGATGAGTTTTGAATAAGCATCGGATTGTCGTTGCTCTCAGAATCTGTTCATGCAAGGATGTAGCCAAAGAGTCTCTTTATCCAGTTAACATCAACTCGCATCCAAAAAAAAGCAATTTAAATTACGTTTTCAACACTCTTAGCAGGACCGCATTCCAACCTCTGATGCAGTCTGAGTCAGGGGTTTTTTAGTTTGCAATAAAAAAAGTACAGACGTCCGCCAAAAGCGGGAAAAAAATCCTCACATAAGAATCTCCTTATGATTGGGCCTGCGAAAAAAACTTTTTGTTTTACATAAAGGTCCCCCCCCCTTATGATTCGGAAAAGCAGAGGCCCGCCGACAGAAGGCCTGATAGGAATATTTAACCCCTGGTCATTATAGCGTCTAAGAGCGAACTTATATCTCAAATTCCTGCGGGTCCCTCTTTTCGGTTCAAGAACGGATCATCCAATTCCTAAACCTAATTTTTCACACACCACAAGCTGCCTTCTCTCATAATACACGATTTTCTGAGAGCCTTTTTCTCAAATTCGGAAAATAAGTATAACTTCTTCTCCGAAGTCTCTAACCTGAAGTACACTCTTGGTGGTCTGATTCGGGCTGACCGCGTGCTTCGGGTCGTCTTTCCAAATGAAGAGCTTCCCGACGGCCCCTCTGACATCTTCGTTACTTACAGTAATCCTCCTGTCTCTGGGTGAGAGCAGATCGTGCAAGTAGATCAACTGCTGCTCTTTCACCTTCAAAACATTCACTTATGACAGAAAGCAAACTTTTTTAACACCATACCTAAAAACTTCAGATTATTAAAACTGATCATGGGAAGACTCAACTCTACCAACTCGCTATCCCTAAGAAGACAACTCTACCAACTCGCTATCCCTAAGAAGACTCTAATCTACCAACTCGCTATCCCTAAGATGACTCAACTCTACCAACTCGCTATTCCTAAGAAGACTCAACTCTACCAACTCGCAGTCCCTTAGAAGACTCTACTCTACCAACTCGCTATCCCTAAGAAGACTCAACTCTACCAACTCGCTATCCCTGAGAAAACTCAACTCTACCAACTCGCTATCCCTAAGAAGACTCAACTCTACCAACTCGCTATCCCTAAGAAGACTCAACTCTACCAACTCGATATCCCTAAGAAGACTCAACTCTACCAACTCGCTATCCCTAAGAAGACTCAACTCTACCAACTCGCTATCCCTAAGAAGACTCAACTCTAACAACTTGCTATCCCTAAGAAGACTCAACTCTAACAACTCGCTATCCCTAAGAAGTCTCAACTCTACCAACTAGCTATCCCTAAGAAGACTCAACTCTACCAACTCGATATCCCTAAGAAGACTCAACTCTAACAACTCGCTATCCCTAAGAAGACTCAACTCTACCAACTCGCTATCCCTAAGAAGACTCAACTCTAACAACTCGCTATCCCTAAGAAGACTCAACTCTAACAACTCGCTATCCCTAAGAAAACTCAACTCTACCAACTCGCTATTCCTAAGAAGATTCAACTCTACCAATTCGCAATCCCTAAGAAGACTCTACTCTACCAACTCGCTATCCCTAAGAAGACCCAACTCTACCAACTCGCTATCCCTAAGAAGACTCAACTCTACCAACTCGCTATCCCTAAGAACACTCAACTCTACCAACTCGCAATCCCTAAGAAGACTCAACTCTACCAACTCGCTATCCCTAAGAAGACTCAACTCTACCAACTCGCTATCCCTAAGAAGACTCAACTCTACCAACTCGCTATCCCTAATAAGACTCTACTCTACCAACTCGCTATCCCTAAAAAGACTCAACTCTACCAACTCGCTATCCCTAAGAAGTCTCAACTCTACCAACTCGCAATCCCTAAGAAGACTCTACTCTACCAACTCGCTATCCCTAAGAAGACTCAACTCTACCAACTCGCAATCCCTAAGAAGACTCTACTCTACCAACTCGCTATCCCTAAGAAGACTCAACTCTACCAACTCGGTATCCCTAAGAAGACTCAACTCTACCAACTCGGTATCCCTAAGAAGACTCAACTCTACCAACTCGGTATCCCTAAGAAGACTCAACTCTACCAACTCGCTATCCCTAAGAAGACTCTACTCTACCAACTCGCAATCCCTAAGAAGACTCAACTCTACCAACTCGCTATCCCTAAGAAGTCTCAACTCTACCAACTCGCTATCCCTAAGAAGACTCAACTCTACCAACTCGCTATCCCTAAGAAGACTCAACTCTACCAACTCGCTATCCCTAAGAAGACTCAACTCTACCAACTCGATATCCCTAAGAAGACTCAACTCTACCAACTCGCTATCCCTAATAAGACTCTACTCTACCGACTCGCTATCCCTAAAAAGACTCAACTCTACCAACTCGCTATCCCTAAGAAGTCTCAACTCTACCAACTCGCAATCCCTAAGAAGACTCTACTCTACCAACTCGCTATCCCTAAGAAGACTCAACTCTACCAACTCGCTATCCCTAAGAAGACTCAACTCTACCAACTCGCAATCCCTAAGAAGACTCTACTCTACCAACTCGCTATCCCTAAGAAGACTCAACTCTACCAACTCGCTATCCCTAAGAAGACTCAACTCTACCAACTCGGTATCCCTAAGAAGACTCAACTCTACCAACTCGGTATCCCTAAGAAGACTCAACTCTACCAACTCGCTATCCCTAAGATGACTCTACTCTACCAACTCGCTATCCCTAAGAAGACTCAACTCTACCAACTCGCTATCCCTAAGAAGACTCAACTCTACCAACTCGCTATCCCTAAGAAGACTCTACTCTACCAACTCGCTATCCCTAAGAAGACTCAACTCTACCAACTCGCTATCCCTAAGAAGACTCTACTCTACCAACTCGCTATCATTAAGAAGACTCAACTCTACCAACTCGCTATCCCTAAGAAGACTCGACCAGGGGTTAAATGGAGCCGCCCAATTCGGGTTTACATGTATCCGCCGCTCAAAGTTTGGAGGAAAAAAGAAGAGGGGATGAAGGAAAAGGGTAAGAAGAGAGAGGGAGTTTTTTGTCAATAGCGTGTGTACATGTATCCGCCGACGGGACCGATCCGGTCACTATTTAACCCCTGGACTCAACTCTACCAACTCGCTATCCCTAAGAAGACTCAACTCTACCAACTCGCTATCCCTAAGAAGACTCAACTCTACCAACTCGCTATCCCTAAGAAGCATCCAATCATACCAAATCTCTCCCAAAGGTAAGCAGAAGGTGATAAATTTCACCCGCTGCACCCTACGCCCGTACCTTTCCCTCTTCAATCGTTAGATCTCTCATTCACTCTATCTCGCACCCATTCTCTGTGACCTCTCAATTGTCTCATTATAATACGAAGTTCTTATTGACGGTCGACCGTATATACTTGACGAGTTCATAACTTTTCATTCCAAATATCCCAAATCTTGCACAACTGGGCCTTTTACCAACCTTGTCCGTGTGTTTGCTGACAGGATTCTTGATGATCTTACATACTGCGAAAAGTTGTTGTTCCTTGTCGAACGTGTTGCGCAATTTCTCGAAAGTCGCCATATAACTCGCTTTCGGCTGAAGTTTTAGAATAAAAATGGAGGTTTTCCAATTCTCGAAGAACTTCGAAGTCAGCAGTCAACTAAGATCGCCCAGCTGACTTTGTTCTTTTGAAATAAAAACGTATTCTTGCTTCTTTTTTTTAAACATGAAAACTTGGGTTGAAAAGGGCTTTGAAATTTTTGATGTGATTGCAAATGACTGCAAATGTTTGAAGCGAATGCAAATATTAGCAAGTTAGATTTTTCGTTCCATTCATGCTAAAGGCTATTGATTAATTCTCATTGTCCATCGACATCGTCTACATCTTATATAAACCCCTAATCAGCTAAAGTCTAGGAAACTTCGCCCCTTATCCCCTTTCACTTTTCTAGCATGCTCAAAGTCTCGTGCGAATTCTCATTACTGGATAATATTTACGGTGGATTTGGAATCGTACTTCATTCTTTAAATATACAAACATCAGTATTTTCTTCTAGCTGGAGTTACGGTATATTTTCTGCCGATACACAATAACTAAGACTTGATCCCGATCTACTACCAACCTGTGAAAGCTGCTGTGTTGCAGAGCCTTGGAATAGCTTGCTGAGAAGGGTAGGCAGCCATTCATTTAACTGAGCTGAGTGATATTCAGCCAATTTGCAAATCACATCTGTCACGTTTGGCAACAACTGCAAAACATCCGGTTATTGATTACTATCGTTGGGTTTCAGAGCATTTTCAACATAATATTAGGACTACATATATAAATTTAAAAAAACTGAACTACAATTGCAAACTCCACGAAATTGTTTGAATTTTTTTATTTAATAAATTTTGTTCCTATAACATACAAACAAAGTACATGTTTTTTTTTGTTTACGGTCAAGAGGCTATTTCTGAGAGCTTTTTTCGTATAAATTGCATTCAAAAATTTTTCAATAGCAATTACAAATAAATTAGTTTCAAGATGCGAAATTCTAGAAAGAGATAACTTGCAGTATTTACTCTTCTATTTACTCTTCTATTTACTCTTCTCACCACTTTTCTCATTCGCAAGAAATTGTTTAAAGTAAAGCAAAATTGAGCTTAATGATAGTAGAGAAATATTTTACAGATGAATTTTGAAATTAAAAATTAGTATTCTCTTCTGTTCACGGCCTTTTGTTTCCAACTTCACGGGTCTCTGCTTACAATCAGAAAGCAAAACTTTAATAAAAACACCTATTACATCTCGATAACCAAATTGTCTCGATAACCAAATTTCCACAAAAAAACTTTTCTTTTCGAAGAAATCCTGCAGTAACTGGAAAGCGAGCGATCAAGAACAGGGAAGAGAGAAGCGAGAGATTGGTTAATAAGTAGAGGACAAGGTTGTTGAGAGAAGAAAAGAGTGGAAATAGTGCCATACTCGAGCCATCGGTCAGATAATTTCGTTAAATTTTAGCCTTAACAGACTACGATATAACTATGGCATTAACAATAATCATTAATCTATGTAGGATTCCTGCACAGTTGAACTTCACTATTGCTCTTGGTTACCTTATATGCTTATAGCACTTAAATGCGCACTTCTTGGCCGGCCGAGGTCGCATTAGGCATGGATCTAAAAGAAAACGAGTGGACGAACTTTGTGACTCGGATCAGATATGAGCTTGTTGATTGTCTCGGTGATCTTCCGCACGTAGACGGCATCCAACTGGTCTCCGAGGGCTGCTACGCAATTGTAGAGATCTGCGACTCCCTCTCTCTTCTCTGCCAGCTGCGTCGACTCGCAGCCTCGGATCGCAGCAACCAGCGCGGCCGTCTCCAACCTGCAGCAAATTAGTTGCTGACAAAAATTAGCAGCAACTTCTCAGCACTATAGCTAAAAGTCTCCTTTTTAGCGACTATTCAACTTTATGTTGTAGATTGCCCGCCGTAGGTCTCCGGCTGGGTAGACGAGGTCTTCTTTGACATGGCTCAGAAAACAATAACCTTACTTACATCATTTATCTAATTACATTTATTTCTCTTTCTTTCTCGGGGTTTATTTGTTTGTTTTTTTTCCCCTTCATTTTTTTTATTTTACATTTTTTTTGAGAGAGAGAAAGGAATCACTGGTATAAGAACTTAAAAACAGACGTCGGGCTATTCCACAAATCTATACTTCTTAAAAGTGTGTGGTCACAGCGACACGAGAATAAATGACTAGTTGTATGTGGCTCTTCTAAACATTTTGGGCAAAGAGGGGATTGGGCAGCTCCTATTCTGTGTAGGTAGCTGTTAAGGGAACTTGCATAGCCACTACGTAGTTGCGATAATGTTATTTGTTGTTCCCTGGGAAGTTGATTCGTTGATTTATGGATTCTGGGAGGTTCCTTACCTAGAATTTTTTTATGGATTATGGGAGGTTCCTTACCTTGGCATGTTTACGAATAGTTCTAGGTGGTTTGGGTTCCATGCATCGACGATGGGAAAGGTGGTTTGGGAGGAGTCTTGCTCTTGCAACGAATTGCTTGGTAAGCATCGTGTTGTGCTCCTTTATGGGTAACATTTCGCTTTCTAGAGCTAAGTGCTCTGTGCCGGCTATTGCTAGGTTTCCTGTTGCTATCCGAATTGCTTTATTTTGTTTGCCTGTAGTTTTTTCCAGTTCGTATCGGCCAATTGAGGGGAGTAAATTGGTGCGGCGTAGTTGAGAACGGATCTGGTCATTGTTTTGTAGGTTGCAAGAAGGCTGTTTTTCTGTTGGCCCCATGTTCTTCCTCCGAGGGCACGTAGTATATTCAGTCTTTTGGCCGTTCTCTGTTTAAGGTATTCTGCGTGTTGTCGAAAGGTGCCGAGTTGGTCTAAGACGACACCGAGTATTTTGGGTGTTTTAGTTGTCGGCAAAAGGGTTCCATGGATTTCTACCTTGGGTTCTTTTTTTACATTCGCCTGTATGGGTTGTGAAAAGAGTGACCGTTGTCTTTTTCTTGGATATAATCATTTTTCGTTGTTCCAATTCTTCTACGAGTTTGGGTAGGAAGCGGTTGATCTGATCTTCACAGGTTTCAATACAGGGGCTTGAGGAGAGAATTGAGATGTCGTCGGCGTAGGCTGTCATCTGCGTGTTTCCTGTGGGTTGCGGGAGGTTGTTTATGTAGAGATTGAATAAGAGGGGACTGAGCACTGCTCCTTGTGGGACACCAGATCTGCATGTGAGACGTCGACTGCTTTTTCCTTGGAAATCTACCTTGATTGTACGGCCTCTTAGGTAGCTGGACATCCATCGGACGATGGCTCTTGGCATATTCGTTTCAGTGAGTTTCTTGCAGAGAAGGGATATGTTCACTAAGTCATATGCTGCAGTGAGGTCAAGGGCGACCATGAGAGTGCGGTCCGGGGGTGGTTTCCGATTGAAGCCGTTTGTTATTTTCCCGGTTATTTCCAGGAGTGCGGTAGTGGTCGAGTGCTCTTTGCGGAATCCATGTTGCCAGTCAGCGATTTGAAAGCCTTCCGCCAGGAATGGTAATAAGACCCGTTCGAATGTCTTGGCTATAGGTGATAATATTGATATTGGTCTATAGCCGTTCAGGTTGCTCGAGTCCTTTCCTGGTTTAGGTAACATTATCACTCTTGCATCTTTCCATCTGGACGGGATAATACCGGTTTGCAGCGTGTCATTGAAGAGGATGCAGAGACACTTTCTGAAGTTTTCACCGGCCATTTTGAGTAGTAGAGGGCAGATGCCTTCACTGTCTGGACATTTGGAACCTTTGGTTTTCTTGATGGCTTCTTCGATCTGTGCCAGGGAAATTTGAGGAGCGTCTGTCCGTTTGAGGCCTTTTATTAGTCGCGTTGTGCTTCTTGCTGATTTGTCGACCTCTTTAGGTGCTTGTTTGGCTAATTTTCTAGCAAAAGCGTTTGAGGCTGATGTTGGGCATAGACTTTTCCCTTCGTGGATGATGGTCAAGTGCGTCGGTTTTATTGGTTTGCCGTCGATAGCCTTTATCGTTTTCCAGAGTTTGTTGCCCGGTTCGTTGTGGCTTATTTCAGATATGTACTTTTCCCAGCCTTCCTCTTTTCGATGTTGATGCGGAAGGAGATTTCGGCCATTATTGAGGGGAGTGAGGGGTCCGTAGGATTGTCCCTCCTCATTTGGTCCCGTTCTGTAATCAGTTTCTTCACATCTTCGCTCAAGTGAGGCGTGTATCTTGGCACCTTTCCACGGGGAATATTGTTTTTCGCCGCTTTGGTCAAGGTGGTGGTCAGGAATTTGTACATCTGAATTGAGTTGCCGGTGAATGGGAAATCCATGAGAATTTTGTTGATATCCCTTTCGAAGCCCTTCCAGTTCGCTTTGTTATAGTTTGTATAACAACGTGCGTTTGAGATGTTGGATGGCTGTGTTTCGACGTCAATCAGGCATGGGAGGTGGTCAGAGTTCATTCTGTTGATTGTTGACCAGTTGCAGTCGATGGCTATGTCGTTCGAGGCGAAAGTGATGTCTGGTGATGCTTTTTGTCTTGTTTGTCATTCAACTTTATCGTTATTTCTGCTCTATACTAACTATTATTATCGTAGTTTATTTAATGAAATAGAATGCATAAGGAAGAAATTCTTTTGCATGCATAGCTAATATCAACTGTAAATAAGAGTATTCCTTACTCCTCGTTGATCCCAAGCAACGGATTTTTATACCGAGCAGAGGAGCGGATTGTTCGCAGAAACTTGTGCAAAAATCGTGTGGTGTGACGGGAACCGAACCCGTGACCTTTCGCGTTCCAGGCGAATGCTCTCCCCACTGAGCTACACACCCACACATGACAATGCACATGTAAGGCCCATACAACATGCCCCCCTCTCAACACCGAGGTCTCTCGAGGTCTAGGGTCAGAGGTCTAGGCGCCTTTGTTTCTGCGAACGAGCTCATGCTCGGGTTTTCTTCTTTTTCTCTTTTTTTTTTCTTATTTTTTCTCTCTTTTTTTTTTATCCTCTCTTCTCATCCCGGTTCGGCCCCCATGTAAATAAGAGTATTCCCTACTCCTCGTTGATCTCAAGCAACGGATTTTTATACCGAGCAGAGGAGCGGATTGTTCGCAGAAACTTGTGCAAAAATCGTGTGGTGTGACGGGAACCGAACCCGTGACCTTTCGCGTTCCAGGCGAATGCTCTCCCCACTGAGCTACACACCCACACATGACAATGCACATGTAAGGCCCATACAACACAACCAGGGGTTTAAAAGTCAAGTCCTGTCGTCTGTTCTGATTCCAACTTCGCGGGTCTCTGCTTACATTTAGAAAGCAAAACTTTACATGAAACGCGTATTACTCTCGATCAAACGACATTTTATCGCTACCCACGGCTCTCTTTTCCAGGCTAATGTTCACTTTCAGCGGGCCACTGTGCCCTATTCGGACGCACTATAAAACCTATGATCTCAACTCGGTTTTTGTTTTATTCATCAACCGTATTTCAAAAACTTGGTTTTAGTTAGCAGCGTTACACAATAATTAACCATCAATCAACCATGGTACTATTTATTGTATGGGAAGAGGTATAACTCGGATGGGATCGAACCCGCCATGATATCTTTGTCTAAGCGGGGCTAAGGCAAGCTTTACTAATACAGGGAAGAGGTATAACTAGGATGGGATCGAACCCGCCATGATATCTTTGTCTAAGCGGGGCTCAGGCAAGCTTTACTAATACAGGGAAGAGGTATAACTCGGATGGGATCGAACCCGCCATGATATCTTTGTCTAAGCGGGGCTAAGGCAAGCTTTACTAATACAGGGAAGAGGTATAACTCGGATGGGATCGAACCCGCCTTGATATCTTTGTCTAAGAGGGGCTAAGGCAAGCTTTATTAATACAGGGAAGAGGTATAACTCGGATGGGATCGAACCCGCCATGATATCTTTGTCTAAGCGGGGCTCAGGCAAGCTTTACTAATACAGGGAAGAGGTATAACTCGGATGGGATCGAACCCGCCATGATATCTTTGTCTAAGCGGGGCTAAGGCAAGCTTTACTAATAGAGGGAAGAGGTATAACTCGGATGGGATCGAACCCGCCATGATATCTTTGTCTAAGCGGGGCTAAGGCGAGCTTTACTAATACAGGGAAGAGGTATAACTCGGATGGGATCGAACCCGCCATGATATCTTTGTCTAAGCGGGGCTCAGGCAAACTTTACTAATACAGGGAAGAGGTATAACTCGGATGGGATCGAACCCGCCATGATATCTTTGTCTAAGCGGGGCTCAGGCAAGCTTTACTAATACAGGGAAGAGGTATAACTCGGATGGGATCGAACCCGCCATGATATCTTTGTCTAAGCGGGGCTAAGGCAAGCTTTACTAATACAGGGAAGAGGTATAACTCGGATGGGATCGAACCCGCCATGATGTCTTTGTCTAAGCGGGGCTCAGGCAAGCTTTACTAGTACAGGGAAGAGGTATAACTCGGATGGGATCGAACAATCCATGATATCTTTGTCTAAGCGGGGCTCAGGCAAGCTTTACTAATACAGGGAAGAGGTATAACTCGGATGGGATCGAACCCGCCATGATATCTTTGTCTAAGCGGGGCTAAGGCAAGCTTTACTAAGAGAGGGAAGAGGTATAACTCGGATGGGATCGAACCCGCCATGATATCTTTGTCTAAGCGGGGCTCAGGCAAGCTTTACTAATACAGGGAAGAGGTATAACTCGGATGGGATCGAACCCGCCATGATATCTTTGTCTAAGCGGGGCTAAGGCAAGCTTTACTAATGCAGGGAAGAGGTATAACTCGGATGGGATCGAACCCGCCATGATATCTTTGTCTAAGCGGGGCTAAGGCAAGCTTTACTAATACAGGGAAGAGGTATAACTCGGATGGGATTGAACCCGCCATGATATCTTTGTCTAAGCGGGGCTCAGGCAAGCTTTACTAATACAGGGAAGAGGTATAACTCGGATGGGATCGAACCCGCCATGATATCTTTGTCTAAGCGGGGCTCAGGCAAGATTTACTAATACAGGGAAGAGGTATAACTCGGATGGGATCGAACCCGCCATGATATCTTTGTCTAAGCGGGGCTCAGGCAAGCTCTACTAATACAGGGAAGAGGTATAACTCGGATGGGATCGAACCCGCCATTATATCTTTGTCTAAGCGGGGCTAAGGCAAGCTTTACTAATACAGGAAAGAGGTATAACTCGGATGGGATCGAACCCGCCATGATATCTTTGTCTAAGCGGGGCTCAGGCAAGCTTTACTAATACAGGGAAGAGGTATAACTCGGATGGGATCGAACCCGCCATGATATCTTTGTCTAAGCGGGGCTCAGGCAAACTTTACTAATACAGGGAAGAGGTATAACTCGGATGGGATCGAACCCGCCATGATATCTTTGTCTAAGCGGGGCTCAGGCAAGCTTTACTAATACAGGGAAGAGGTATAACTCGGATGGGATCGAACCCGCCATGATATCTTTGTCTAAGCGGGGCTAAGGCAAGCTTTACTAATACAGGGAAGAGGTATAACTCGGATGGGATCGAACCCGCCATGATGTCTTTGTCTAAGCGGGGCTCAGGCAAGCTTTACTAATACAGGGAAGAGTTATAACTCGGATGGGATCGAACAAGCCATGATATCTTTGTCTAAGCGGGGCTCAGGCAAGCTTTACTAATACAGGGAAGAGGTATAACTCGGATGGGATCGAACCCGCCATGATATCTTTGTCTAAGCGGGGCTCAGGCAAGCTCTACTAATACAGGGAAGAGGTATAACTCGGATGGGATCGAACCCGCCATTATATCTTTGTCTAAGCGGGGCTAAGGCAAGCTTTACTAATACAGGAAAGAGGTATAACTCGGATGGGATCGAACCCGCCATGATATCTTTGTCTAAGCGGGGCTAAGGCAAGCTTTACTAATACAGGAAAGAGGTATAACTCGGATGGGATCGAACCCGCCATGATATCTTTGTCTAAGCGGGGCTCAGGCAAGCTTTACTAATACAGGGAAGAGGTATAACTCGGATGGGATCGAACCCGCCATGATATCTTTGTCTAAGCGGGGCTCAGGCAAACTTTACTAATACAGGGAAGAGGTATAACTCGGATGGGATCGAACCCGCCATGATATCTTTGTCTAAGCGGGGCTAAGGCAAGCTTTACTAATACAGGGAAGAGGTATAACTCGGATGGGATCGAACCCGCCATGATATCTTTGTCTAAGCGGGGCTCAGGCAAGCTTTACTAATACAGGGAAGAGGTATAACTCGGATGGGATCGAACCCGCCATGATATCTTTGTCTAAGCGGGGCTAAGGCAAGCTTTACTAATACAGGGAAGAGGTATAACTCGGATGGGATCGAACCCGCCATGATGTCTTTGTCTAAGCGGGGCTCAGGCAAGCTTTACTAATACAGGGAAGAGTTATAACTCGGATGGGATCGAACAAGCCATGATATCTTTGTCTAAGCGGGGCTCAGGCAAACTTTACTAATACAGGGAAGAGGTATAACTCGGATGGGATCGAACCCGCCATGATATCTTTGTCTAAGCGGGGCTCAGGCAAGCTTTACTAATACAGGGAAGAGGTATAACTCGGATGGGATCGAACCCGCCATGATATCTTTGTCTAAGCGGGGCTAAGGCAAGCTTTACTAATACAGGGAAGAGGTATAACTCGGATGGGATCGAACCCGCCATGATGTCTTTGTCTAAGCGGGGCTCAGGCAAGCTTTACTAGTACAGGGAAGAGGTATAACTCGGATGGGATCGAACAATCCATGATATCTTTGTCTAAGCGGGGCTCAGGCAAGCTTTACTAATACAGGGAAGAGGTATAACTCGGATGGGATCGAACCCGCCATGATATCTTTGTCTAAGCGGGGCTAAGGCAAGCTTTACTAAGAGAGGGAAGAGGTATAACTCGGATGGGATCGAACCCGCCATGATATCTTTGTCTAAGCGGGGCTCAGGCAAGCTTTACTAATACAGGGAAGAGGTATAACTCGGATGGGATCGAACCCGCCATGATATCTTTGTCTAAGCGGGGCTAAGGCAAGCTTTACTAATGCAGGGAAGAGGTATAACTCGGATGGGATCGAACCCGCCATGATATCTTTGTCTAAGCGGGGCTAAGGCAAGCTTTACTAATACAGGGAAGAGGTATAACTCGGATGGGATTGAACCCGCCATGATATCTTTGTCTAAGCGGGGCTCAGGCAAGCTTTACTAATACAGGGAAGAGGTATAACTCGGATGGGATCGAACCCGCCATGATATCTTTGTCTAAGCGGGGCTCAGGCAAGATTTACTAATACAGGGAAGAGGTATAACTCGGATGGGATCGAACCCGCCATGATATCTTTGTCTAAGCGGGGCTCAGGCAAGCTCTACTAATACAGGGAAGAGGTATAACTCGGATGGGATCGAACCCGCCATTATATCTTTGTCTAAGCGGGGCTAAGGCAAGCTTTACTAATACAGGAAAGAGGTATAACTCGGATGGGATCGAACCCGCCATGATATCTTTGTCTAAGCGGGGCTCAGGCAAGCTTTACTAATACAGGGAAGAGGTATAACTCGGATGGGATCGAACCCGCCATGATATCTTTGTCTAAGCGGGGCTCAGGCAAACTTTACTAATACAGGGAAGAGGTATAACTCGGATGGGATCGAACCCGCCATGATATCTTTGTCTAAGCGGGGCTCAGGCAAGCTTTACTAATACAGGGAAGAGGTATAACTCGGATGGGATCGAACCCGCCATGATATCTTTGTCTAAGCGGGGCTAAGGCAAGCTTTACTAATACAGGGAAGAGGTATAACTCGGATGGGATCGAACCCGCCATGATGTCTTTGTCTAAGCGGGGCTCAGGCAAGCTTTACTAATACAGGGAAGAGTTATAACTCGGATGGGATCGAACAAGCCATGATATCTTTGTCTAAGCGGGGCTCAGGCAAGCTTTACTAATACAGGGAAGAGGTATAACTCGGATGGGATCGAACCCGCCATGATATCTTTGTCTAAGCGGGGCTCAGGCAAGCTTTACTAATACAGCAACGAGAACACATTGCTATTTCGTAGGATTTGGCTACGCCCAAGGCATTCATCCAAACAAAAATCACAAACTTGAAAGATACTAAGTTCCCTTCTTGTACAGTTTCCACTAATCTTCAAATGCTAAGTTACACAGTTTGAAGGCAGTGACGCCTGGTTAAGATGACAAATAAATTTAAACTATCGCACAGAACAAAGCCTGTCTTAATCGTGAATTCTGGAGTTACGCTCCATTCATGACCAGGGGTTATTTAGTAATGTCCGGTCGCCTGTCGGCGGGCGTCTGTCTTTAAACTCATAAGGAGGGACCCTTATGTGAGTTTTTTTTTATCTTATAAGGGTGAAAATTTTTCAAAAAATTTTTTATCTCATAAAATTGAAACTTGAAAAAAAATTCCAGATATAAGGCAAGTATCTGTATACAAGAATTTCCGCCTCCGGCGGGCGTTTGTAGGATTTTCGGACCAATTAAAAAACCCCTGTTCATGACGCCGTCGATTGATAAGCATGCGTGACTAAGATAACAAGGCAAATGAGCCTTTCATATAATACTATCGCACGAAATAGCAATGTGTCCCCGTGGTCTAATGGTAACACGCACTCCCGGTTTGAGACGAGATGGCTGGGTCCAATCCCATACGGTGAACTATCTTTGTTCTGTGCAATAGTTCAATCAGTTTCCACTAACTTGTGTGCTGCTGCTGGCGGTAACAACGTGAAATCTTCTTTCCATGACGGGACTGCATAACCTGAAAATCAATAATGCCCTAATACATTATGGTCTCATCATCACAAAAAGTTTTTTTTTGCCTTCAAACGTAGCGAAAGTAAATTTTCCTTAAACTTATATAAAGGAAATATTCCTGTTTTCATTTTTTTAAAGTTGTTTTCGATTTCCATTCTAAAAGCTATGTCATATTATACGAATACCAAACACGTTTGCTTCATTTTGTCATCAATAGTTCCCTAAATGTGGCAATTAATTGAGAGAGTTTCACTGATTCAAACAAGATTCTAAAACAGTAAGATCGTGAGCGAGAGGTAAAAGGTCTAGAGTTGTACGATTAGGAAATAAGGAGACGGTAAAACTTGGAATCGATGGCTAGCGAGCCAAGAATCAAAGGCTTTAGCTAGGCGGGGCCTCTGTTACTTCAATACATCCTCAAGATCCATATTCTGCATACATTACAAAAGACAAAATGGAGAAGGGTGGAGCGGGCAAACCTCTTCTTGGACTGTATTCTCTATTCAAGTCGGGGCTGCTCTTCTTATGCGTGCCTGCGAAGACCAAGTTCTTCTTGGCACTTGGTATCCGTGACTGCGGAGAAGTTGAACTGCATCATATTTTACACATATAGGCATTCTTCTACGTCCAACTACAAAAGAGCCGCTTATAAGTATAATTATTTCAAAACAGACTCTCGCACATTTCTAATATTTTAAGAAAATTTTAACGAGCAAAAAATCATTCATTGGTCTCCCTTAATAAATAAAACCAAGATGAGTCAATTTTTGAACTCCCTTGAAATGACTCTACTCCTGATCCTCATATTTGACCTCTTATATAATACATATATGTATTAAACTACGACTTTTACGAACAAATTTTCAAAATCCTTAAACATTATTTGAGTAATCTTGAACTTATCCTAGTGCTCTCTTTTTAAACATTTACTGCTAGCACGGTTCCAATGGTAAAATCTTACTATCACTTTTTCAGGCCATTCTGATTCAGAAATCGGCCTGAATCCCTTTCAAGAACTTCTCACATAGAAAAACCTTTAGAATTATAGGTGCCGATGGGTATCTGTTAATTTTTAGACGCAGCTTTAAACTCTTGATTAAGGCCGCCGCGAATGAAGCTCATCTGTCTGAACTGACCGAGAAGCTGGCTGGGAGAAGGTGCCTGGACTCGCCGCAGGCCGCGGAGTTCTCGAAGCGACCGGCGTCGGTCTGGAGGGCGGCAGACCTGTCCGCGCCGTGATTCGCCGAGAAATCGTTCCGCTTGCTCCTGTCGTCGCTGAAAGGCATTTCTTACATACCGTAGGCCAAACTTTTTGCGAATATCCCATGTTCTCGAACTTTCTATTATGAACCGGAAAAGCAGAATCCTTTGATTTATTGGTGCTCCAATTTTACCAGCTAAGGCAAAAAAAAAAACTCCTCTACCCGTATTTCAAATTAGTCAGTCACAGGCCCACGCTATCTTCATCGTCTCAACCTCTCATTATACTACAACTTCTAGTCGTTCTCAGCTTTCTCGTTACCCTTTCGTCCACCGTCTCATCTATGTAGTTTTTCTGTCCATGAAGACGGCACTATTTAAATAAACTGTATCATTCACTACGAGGTCAAATACGTAACAATCAAAAAATAGAGAGTAAGAAATAAATCAGTACAAGCAGATCCGTTGAGAGCGATTCGTCTCGGTGTGTAGGCCACGGCCCTTTTCGCTGCTGCAGGGTCTATGTCCGACGTCGAGCGACCCGTGTAGTACGCTGCAAATCATATGTGGTCATTGTCTTCGATGGGGAGAAAGAGAGCGAGAAAAAGAATAAAGAGCGAGAAGAAGAATATAGAGAATTGAGGAAAGATGTCAGATAGTGCTCTTACTCACTTAAAATCTGGAAACTTTTGCGATATAATAAGGATGATAAATCTTGAAATGCGGCCGTTACACAGTTTAAAGGGACTGATTAAGATGACAAATGATTGAACAATATAAGAAGATAAATAATGAGTAAATTCATAGACGAGAAAACTCCTTTCATCTAATTTTATTTTCTCCCTCTTTTGTACAAAGTTACACGCGTGTGCGAAGAAAACTCTATGTGGAATGCAACGAAAATTATTATTATTCAATCCACTAGAAATTAATATGCGAACCGATAATTTTTTTTTAATTTAAAAAAAATTTTTCAGATTCAAATTGAATGAATAGATACAAATCCGAATCTTACAATAGTATGCACGCACCTCTCTGTTTCTGGAGTCCGAAGAGGCCAGGCCTGTAATTCAGAGGCAGCGAGTCTTGTTCAGAGACTATCGATTGGGAAGAAGATGACTGCGAGATACTCCCAGCCAGCGCTCGTTGCTTCGCAGTGTCCAAACTCTAAAACAACGAACCATGCACTTTTTCAAGTAACCAAAAAATTATAATACAACAAAACAGATTCAACAATGATTGGATGAATCAGTTTTCACAACAAAAAAGTCGTTACACTTATGTGAGTGCTTGAAAGTTAATCTGCAGCGAAAATTTAAACTCTAAAATTTTAAACTATCAAAACAACTCTCAAACTTTGAAGAAATAATAGTCTCCTTTAAAAAATAACAAAATTGTTAAAACGAAAACAAAAACAAGTTTGTTCACCTGAAAGAGGATCTGAGCCTGTTTAGGATACACCGCATCCAGCTTACTGTAAGCCATTCGAGCATTCGTCCTTGCTGATGGATCTGCGTCTCCCAATCCGAGGCGAACTGCATCAACTAACTGAAATTAACTGTTTTATTCGTTTTAAAGATGAATAATGTGGGATTATTTGTATATTGGAATGTTTCTCTCACAATGAATGCTGCGGGTTAAATATATGCGCTTCAATGCGACTTTTCAATGCGAAAAACGCGATCATTCATGTCAAAAAGTATGTTCATTCGTTTTGATTCCATCGTACGCTGGCTGTCTCTTCCTCTCTTTCTTCCTCTTCCCACCTCTCTCGTTCTCTCTCTCTCTCTCTCTCTCCTAGCGCTCTGTTTCACCAATCTTAACCTTTTTGATCTCCAATTTTTTTACGGTTGGTGGACAAAATCTGTTTTGTTTCAAAAAAGCTGGTCACTAAATCTCTTGATGTCTATCGCGATCTCTCTTCTTCATTGAAAAATATTTCGTTCCCGCTTTATTTACCGAATTTGTAATTTTTATCAACTCTTTTTTTGCAAGTTGAAAAAACATGATGGATTCTGTAAAGCATATCAATTTAAGCGTGGAGGCTAACCGCGGGAAGGTTCTTACACAACTTGGTCGGCTCCCATTCCAAAAGCAGCGCGATGAGAACCAACACCTGGCTGAAAATACCATTTCTATTATACTTTGATGTACTTTAACATCTGTGCGCAGTACAATCAAGAGAACTATTATTTGGCTTTTAAAAACGAACCTTCGAATTTCCTTCGACTTCGACGATATTCCAGCAATAACGACGGGAATCAGTTTGGGATTTTGTACATTCTGAAAATTTTCACTTCGTTTGCTACTTTTCAAAGGTGATGAAAATAACTATTCATCTCATACTACTGCTACAACAATCAATTCGTTTCGCGATTTACTAAAAAAAAAAGACTCATTATTTTGAACATAACCTATTTTTTGAACAAAATTTTAAAAAAAATAATTTTGGATTGAAGTATCAAAAATTGCTTTCGATGAACACTTTCTATCTATTCCAACCGAACATACCTCCTTATGAGAAATTAATTATTTTTTCTCTACAATTCAGCTGAAATTACATGCTTCTCCTCGAAAATGGCTTTGCTTGCATAACTCAAAAAATGAAACTTGCAAATAAAGTTCAAACGAGCTAAGAAAAGCATTCAAGGTCAGGAAGACCGGAAAAATTCTTGAAATTTTTTTGTTAAAAAATCAATATGCAAAATTTATCATTGACATGAGACAATTCAGAGCTAAGAATTATTTGAAAAGGAGGGAAACAATCTAAGCATAAGTTGACCGAGCGTTTAGTACAAAAGCGTGGATTCCATCCCGAAAACAGTCAACTGAAGTCGGAGGCCGCGAAAAAACTCCACAAAAAAATAATAAAAGAATTAAGCAAGGAAATTAACCATATCGAACGGCTGCAGAAAGAAAGAAAATTCGCTGCTCTCGGTTGAGTTATGAGCTAACCTTAATTATGAATATGCAGGCGAGACTAGATGAGGTTGCCATGACCTTGGCAGAGTTCATGATAAGTTGGATTAGCGGGGGGAGGGCAGTCTCGCACAGCCGCACCATTCCTCCCTTCAGCTCATCACACAGGAACCTCAACAAGCAACTCTTCGATGAATTAATTACTTTATTCACCAAAGGACAGTTCGTTCTCACCGTCAATAACATTGGAAGGGTAAAAAGAAAATAAGGATCGAAGACGATGAAGATGTGTCGTCATAGCTCATCAGAATGTGCTAAAAGTGTTTTTAACGCGCGGATGACCGGGCGACCCTTGGCGACTGGAAAAAAAAGGGGGAGGTAAGAGAATAAGATAGTAAAAACTTGAATTTTTTGTCAATTGATCTTTTTTTGTGTAGCCGGGCTGATGTCTTCTAACATTCGAATTTACTTACGGAAATTCAGTTCTTACAAGATGATTTCCTGTTATATTTTTTACACCATTGCAATTTTTTTTGGGATCTGGCGACCGGACGAGATTTCACAAGCTTGGTAAGCTATGTGTGTCATCCATCGGAGAGTCATCGGAGAAGAATAGCGCTTGAAACAACCATTTCTGGCAGAGAGAAGATAATCATATCTGATGATCTACCATTTTCCCACTGCTTCCCTCCATGGATAGATAGTACTCCTCGAAGATAATCATGATCTACCGTTTGCCCTCTGTTTCCCTTGATGATGATGATTGTTGCCCGTGCGGTTCCTTTGACGTTGAAAGGGGGTCCACGAGTTAACGGTAAAAGCTCAAGCACACAGTCACACTCACTCACTAATCTATTTC
Organism: Allodiplogaster pararmata; assembly: GCA_964056735.1. NCBI lineage: Eukaryota > Metazoa > Nematoda > Chromadorea > Rhabditida > Diplogasteridae > Allodiplogaster > Allodiplogaster pararmata. The sequence goes on from OZ057403.1 coordinate 3,139,565, forward strand.
TATCTCTCATTCGCTTTCTCCCTCTTTTCTTTTCGCCTTTTTCTTGGTTTCGGGCTCTGGCTTTTTTTTTCTTTTTTAAAAAAGCTGATTCCATCCTTCCATCCATATTCATTCAAAAATCAAACCTACATAGACAAACAGCAAGAACAGCAAACAACTATTTAGACTGGCAATGAAAAACAACATTCATTTGGCAATGAAATGTGCAACATCGACAGGTCTGTACCATAGGTCTAACGGCGTAAGTCTAGTGGGGTTACAACGGCAGTTAAACAAGTGTGCACTAGTGTGATCTGCCTCTCTACATAAAGGACAGAGAGGAGAGTCAGTGGCACCTATCCTATGGAGGTAACTATTCAAAGTGCTCGAGTAGCCACTTCTAAGTTGCGATAGGGTGACCTGTTGTTCCCTGTTAAGTAACCCAGTATACTTATGGACCATGGGTGGTTTGAATCCTAGGACTGTGATTGGTTCACAGTTTCTAAGAAATTTCCTAACGGCTTCTGTATGCAGATTTCTAAGAGTTGTTTTACAGTCCTTATCCCCAGACTGAGGACCATGTTCATCAGGTGTCGGCGAATAGTTCTTGCTGGTTGTTGTCGGAGGGTGAGGTTGTGGGATGGGTGATCTTCTTGCATTCTGGCTTTAGCTAGGTATTGGCTGGTCAACAGCTCATTGTGCTCCTTTACTGGCAGAAGTTTTGATTCGAGAGCGAGATGCTGTGTTCCGGCCATTTGAAGGTTACCCGTGGCTGCCCTGATTGCTTTGTTTTGGCAGGCCTGTAATCGTGTCCAGTGCGTGTTTGTGAGTGGTGGAGTGTATACGGGTGCTGCGTAGTTCATTATGGATCTCGTCGTTGCTTTATATTGTTTCCCTTCATAGGTAGATAGTACTCCTCGAAGATAATCACATCTGATGATCTACCGTTTGCCCTCTGTTTCCCTTCATAGGTAGATAGTACTCCTATAAGATCTGAGCCGCTCATCCGGACGGAAGTAGAGGGGTGAATAGTAGATAACAAAGAGGAATTGAAAAATGACAAAATGCCCAAAGTAGGATAAAGGACGACACTGCAAAGAATGGGAGCCAGAAGAAGACAAAGATAGGAGAAAGACTGAACCACCAAAGGGTACGAAAAAATCCCCGGCTCGCCGCTTCAAAAGGAAAAAAACAGTCAATTTATCATTGCATTCAATTTAAAGAAAAAACAATCAAAAACTTGCTAAAGAAATTTCTTCCAATAATGCTCCGTTGCAAACTCAAATTTTTTCCATAACTTACCTTTTTTTAATCTTAGAAGATACAATAAGGAATCTACTTGATATAAAAAAAACATTTAAAAAACCTTTTTACCGCTGGATAAATCCCCCTTGTACATGAAAGTAATACTTTTGTGCCTGGCAGTATAATTTACAACCATAATTCACGTTTCCTGTGTTATTTTCTGATACATTTTTTACCGCTCCTTATTAATTGAGCAAAAGCTTTAGAATAAATATTTTATTATTTTAAGAAGAGTTCAATTTAAAAAGAGCGTGACAAATCAACTGACGAGAGTGTGATGCAAGCTTCTCGGCAGACTTGTGACCTGAGGTCCTTGATGGATACGATGATGGCATCCTCCGAGTTGTTCACTTCTGAGATCAGGGTGTCCTCGAAGTCCATTCCCCCGTTAAGGACAATTGCTCGCATCTTCTTCAACTGAAGACCAACGAATTTAATTTATTGACTCAACTTTTATATCAACAAGATGTTAAACATAGAATTAGAAAAAAAAGTTTCAAGTTATTTCAATGATTCGTTCATCGATCCCTAAAGGAAATTATCGTATAAAAAATAAAAAAATTACTAGTTTTCGATAGAGTTTTTTTCAAACTCATCGAGGACTCACTTAAAATTTTAGGATTTCTCACCAGATGATCATAAATGTTTTTGACTTTGTATAAATTACTCGAAAATTCTCTCAAGATTGGTCAACATATTGAAAGATTATACACATTCCAATTTAGTTCGCTGTCTGATTCCTCTCTGTCCCATCCAAAAAAATGGTTTCAAAATCGAATGTTGAAGAACAACTCATTTTTCAATACATCAAATCCTTAATTGCGACTTAGACCATCTTGTTAGTTTTTAAAAATTTGAAAAGCTAAGAGTTCTTTCCAAGTTGTTTCTGACCGCCTGCCATGAAAATCGCGTTTATCAACAAAACTGATCATGAGAAAACGGCAGACTTTAGAGAGAGTTCGAAACCATAGAAAACGTATACCAACAAAGACTTAGAATCCCGACGTTTTTTGATTAGCGCAAAGAATTTATGATTGTATCACGACAGGCGAGCGACAGATCGCTGGATTCGATCCAATTTATGATCGTATCACGAAAGGCGAGCGACAGATCGCTGGATTCGATCCAATTTATGATTGTATCACGACAGGCGAGCGACAGATCGCTGGATTCGATCCAATTTATGAATGTATCACGACAGGCGAGCGACAGATCGCTGGATTCGATCCAATTTATGATTGTATCACGACAGGCGAGCGACAGATCGCTGGATTCGATCCAATTTATGATTGTATCACGACAGGCGAGCGACAGATCGCTGGATTCGATCCAATTTATGATTGTATCACGACAGGCGAGCGACAGATCGCTGGATTCGATCCATTTTTGCCGTGAAACATCTTTTGTCAATCTAATAGCTTGATCATATTTCATCTCTCATACATAAGTCAAATATTCATGACAGACCTTCTGTCGATGGGCATTTTTTTTCCAAATCATAAGGAGGGGGGACCTTTATATAAAACAAAACAAAAAAATTTCGAGGGCTTCTGTTTTTAATGATAAGGGGGACCCTTATGTGAAAAAACTTTTTTTTCGTTTTTTGCGGGCGTTTGTACTTTTTTCTTGCACACTACAAAACCCCTGCTCTCATAACACTTTCATCAGCCCCTGAAAGGCCAACTGACAGTATTTACACGCTTCTGCCAGTCATTATTCTTCTCATCTGAGAGAATGGAACGGATCGATTCCATTTGTTGCGAAACTTCTCTTGATGAGTTCACCTCAATTATAATTATTTTCAAGTGATTGTCATAGTTTAAATAACTTTAATCAGCAGACTTCTGCACTCCCAGATGGGCGGACAGGGATGGAAAAAGTGTGGGGAAGGGTTATTGCCAACCAAAACCCATTTATATGATAAAAAAACCTTTTTTTATGAATCTGGAGTTACGGTTTATATAGAATAAAAGCTCAGGTATTAAAAAGAGCAATATCATGTCCAAAGTGATGAACCAATAAAAAGAACTGACAAGGACGTCGGTCGGAACTTGTGTGAAGGCTTTTCGAAAATCTTCTTCATTGACTGCACCCGCTGGCACTAAAATCAAAATCATAATAAAGCAATCAAATGGAAGACTATCACATCTTCTCAGAAATAAAGTAATAGAAAATCTAAGATTCTTAACTAAGATGATTGCAATTTTTGATCGCGAAAGAAATGAAAAAAGTGCGCGAATCCACCCGCTCTTAAAAAAGCTAAAGAGTTATTTGTAGCGTTCTTCTTTTTTATAACCAAAAATGAACCTATCAAATCTGTTATCGGCGGGAATCTCCCACTTTATATGACTTTTTGTTATTTTTCAGCTGTATTATGTAGCCCGTTCCGTGTAATAAGTACCTGGAGGTTTGAGGAGCGAGGATGCAATGGCGGTTCTTCGCATGGCGGAGGCTGAAGAAGCCGAGTGCTGCCGCGGCACAAGACTCTCTTCCTCTTCTTCTCGACCCACTCGGCCTGGAAACAAAAACCATGAAACACGATTTGAAGAATTAAAAAAAATTATTCTTTAAAATCAACTCATAAACAGCAAGAGCTTTCAAATTTTGATTAGTTTCAACAAAAAAAACCAATATTCAATCGTCTCAAGCGAAACATTGCTAATCCATGCGATAGTGTTATGCGGAATGATACCAGGGGCCTCTTTCTAATTGGATATTTTGGATACAGCGATACAAAATTGTCTTTCTAATCTTTCGATACAGCGATACAGCTATACAAATGGATACAGCGATATTTTGTGAAGGGCACCTGTATCCCTGTAAAGGTTCTCTCTCTAATCTTTTACAGTTTACAGCAAAAAAATCGAATCTTTACAGGAAACGGATACAAATTTACAATTCTAAAGGCTGCTGTAAAGATGGATACAGCACGCATTTACAATGTTATTTCTTTATGTTTTTGTTTTTTTCTTCTTTATATTTTGTTTTTTCTTCTTCATATTTTGTCATCTCCATTTTTTACCAAAACTTTTTTCAATTATTTGATTTCGTTTTTCCTTTGTCCATTAATATTATACATAATTGAAAACATAATAATTTTGGCAATTGTATATTCATATAAGTATTGTAATATTTTTATAACTTCAAAGTATTATTATTGCAAGTTTTTCTTTAAAAGAATTTTTTTTAATTGAAGGTGGTTGGCGGATGCAAGTTATGACCATTACGCTGATGAGAACATTACGGTTTAGTTGGTAAAAACCATTTCATTAAAATTCCTTCAAGTAGTATAGGGTCCAAAAAACAACAGAAACCCAAAAAAGTTTGTGAAAAAAACAACTTTTTTGGAATGAAAAATTTTTTTTGTGGAAAAACTAGAGGCCTAAATCGCTTACTTAGGTCACGTAATATACAAAGAACAGAAAAAAGTGAAATCTAAAGCCTAGTATAGCCGGAAAATCTTACCAGTTAAACTGCACTAACCCCTCTATGTTATTATCATTGTTGTATGGGCCTTAAAATGTGCATCATCATGTGTGCGTGTGTAGCTCAGTGGGGAGAGCATTCGCCCGGAACGCGAAAGGTCACGGGTTCGGTTCCCGTCACACCACACGATTTTTGCACAAGTTTCAACGAACAATCCGCTCCTCTGCTCGGTATAAAAATCCGCTGCTTGAGATCAACGAGGAGTAGGGAATACTCTTATTTACATCATAATTTCAATCATGTGTATTATTAATGTACAATTTTAAAAAAAGACTTCAAGTATTTGCATAATGTTTGGTGGCAAAAAAAATGAAGGAAAAACTGAAGGTGGCAAAATACGAAGAAAAAAACTGGAAGTGGCAAAATATGAAGAAAAAAATGAAGAAAAAAACGAAAAAAAGAGAAGAAAAAATGGAGAAAAAAAAACAAAATAAGAAGAAGAAAAAAGAAGAAAAAATATGAAGAAGAAAAAATGAAGAAAAAACTTTTTAAAAAAGAAAAAAAATGAAGAAAAAACAAAATATGAAGAGAAAAAAATGAAGAAGAAAAAACAAAACATGGAGAAGAAAAAAAATTAAGAAAAAAACAAAATAAGAAGAAAAACAAGAAAAAAAACAAAATATGAAGAAAAAAACTTTTTAAAAAATGAAGGAAAAAATATGAAGAGAAAAAATGAGGAAGAAAAAACAAATTATGAAAAAGAAAATACAAAATATGAAGAAAATTGACCGAGCAAACGAAAATTGCCCCAAACACAACAATTACTTGTATCCGATACAGCAACTTTTTGTATCGGCTGCTGTATCGGATACAATGGAAAATTGTATCCATTTATTTACAGGAGAGATTAGAAAGATATGTAAAATATCGCTGTATCCAAACTCGCGTTGTATCGCTTTATCCAAAATATCCAATTAGAAAGAGGCCCCAGGGGTTAAATGGTTACCGGACCAGCTATGTTAGCGCATACATGTTCGCGTAGAAAATGATCTACATTCTCTTCTCCTTCCGTTCTGTTCAACTTTTTCTCTACTCTCTTTTCAATCTTTTTGCCTTTTCCCATTTTTTTCCACTCGCTCGGCGCGTACAAACATGCCTTACTTAGTCCGGTCTCCTTTAACGCCTGAATGAGACAGCCTTGCATCCTCACCTTGCATTCAGTCCGGATATAGCTAGTGAGCTATGGATGAACGAACATTTTTTAATACAAAAAATTTTAATGACCGTTAATGCGAGTGGGGGCTTGGAATAATGAATATCTGCTTTTGATGCCCTTTTCCTCTTGCTTGCTTCTCAGTTTTATACTCGAAACACACTGGCAACAGTGGCCATTCGTGACTCTACAGCCTTAAGAGCCTGTCACGGATGGAGCCGGATTATCCAGTCCAGAATCGAGCGCGACCTCAGGTGGCGGATAGAGAGACGCCTCCCTACGAAGAATTCGTGCTGGGAGGTAGCGGGAGAAATCCCGCCGCGGACCAAAACTGGGTAGTATAGCTCGTCAAAGGAGGGCGATGCCGGACCGGCCTGGGCATGCCACCGGACAAAACATCAGCCGATACTCCGCTATACTTTTCAATGGCGAGTCGAGGCGCCAGTAAAATAACCTCTTGCCCTTCTCCGGTTAACGAATGGGTCTCGCCAAGAGGATCGCCGATTGCGGTGCGAGTGTCTTCTTCTTCTTCTTAGCGTTGTCCCGCGCCGACCGAGGTCGGAGTAGGGTCCGCTGTACGGGTTCTAGGTCTCCAGAACTTGAAGCCATGGTTTACAACAAGGGTATTCATGCGATCGGCCTGTTGAGTGGATGGTCAATCCAGCCTGGCATCGCGGAACGTGTTTGACGGAAGTTCCTGCTAATCCTTGACCGTAGAAAAGCAGAAGATTAATCGAAAAGACGTCTCGACTCGTGTGGCCTGGACTAACCCCTCTCCGCCTGGCCATCTGGCGGATAGAACCACTGCCGGAAGTGGACTCGTCCAAAGGGGGCCCAATTTTAGCCTCACTCAGAACGTCGTGATTCCGGCAATCACGGTAGTAGGGCTGAGTGAGTTTACACCTTCCCACCGACTTTGAGGTATTGGGGCTAGGGAAGGTATTGGGGCTAGGGAAGGAAACTGCGGTGCGAGTGTAGACGGAGAAAATCTCTCCGGACTCAAAAGGATCCTCACCACCATCCTATCCCAAAAGGACTCCCCTCGACAGGACCTATGGGCAAGACAACAACAACAACTCAGTTTTATAAGCCTTCCCTTGCCGAGCGGTAGAAGTGCTGGTTAGCTATGATCCGGTATAAAAATGAAAAGAGCTCTGGATAGGAATGATGAATCGAATTCTTGTGGCCGACTTTCACATGAAACACCAACGGGCGCACCAATAGTTCACGTGCGCTGATTAAATTTTTTCGACCAGTGTTTGAGCGAAGAAGTCTGAAGGATGATGAGCTTCCACCATAGAAGAACTGCCAACTGGCAAAAAAAAATTCGAAGGCGACCGACATACCGACCCACTCACTCAGAATGAATGTATCACAGTTTTCACAATAGAGCGTTTCATTTGCATAACGCAGCCTCAACCGGTTTCGTAGAGTTAAAAGTGAAACTTTTAGCATACTTTAGCGATAGACCTATTGAATAATCAAGACATATTTTACCAATGGCTTCCACCCTATACCTCTTATTCGATTCTGAATATTCCAGACCTCACAGCTCGAAGAGCATCCGTTTTTAATCAACGATTGAAATAGACCCCTGTTGAGCTATGGGCACACCACATCTTCAAGAAAGAGGTATAGTTTTGAATTATTTAGCATGTGCGAGAGAATGAAAGCTTGTAGTCGATAGACAACATCTTACTTTTTGGCACCTGTGTAAAGTAGGCTTTTTTTCCGAAAACTTGCTAGTTCAGTCATTAATATCTGCCTATAAACTGTTTGAATAAACGTATTAATGTTTTCTGCGGAAATCACGAAAAGGGCGGTTACTATTTGATGTTATAGAGGTAAAAAGCTACATAAAAACGAATGAATGCGTAGCCAAAGAACCATGAAAAGTTTAATAAACAGAAGGAGGATAATGAAAAGAGGAGGAGGCGAACGCTGAAGGAACAGTGCTTCTCAAAGATAGGAAGGCTACATTTCGAATGAAATAAAAACCAAATAAAGAGAGAAAAACAAATAATAGAAAAGGAGAGAGGATGAGTTCGACAGAATGATAGAGTGAGCAATAGATCTAGTTGAGATATATCAAAATATTGACCGAGAGAGCGAGAAAAAGAGAGCGAAGAAGAGAGAGGAAGAATGAGAGAGCTAGGAAGAGAGAGAGAGAGCACATGCTTCATGGATAAAAGAAGATTGTGAGAAGAAAGAATAACGACAACGCAATACACCTAGTTAACAAAAACAAGCAAACAAAAGAATCGGATATTTAGAAGGATTTGGGAGCGAGAGAAAATTCATCCACTTTTTATGGCTCTACCAAGAGAATACTCAATCGTATGAAGAGCATACAATAAATGACGTAATTACTCTCCAAGGCTTCTAATCACTTACCTATGGAATGTCTCAATCCTCTTATTGACAGGCTGGCATGTGGCCGTCTTGATAACAGTATAAGAGTTGAACGAAACGTCATGCAGAGGTTTAAACAGATAAATTCTAGAGAGAGAGAGAGAGAGAGAGAGAGAGAGAGAGAGAGAGAGAGAGAGAGAGAGAGAGAGAAGAGAGAGAGATGAGTGGTAAAAAGAGAGATGAAAAATATATAGATATGGAGTATGAAGAAGAGATGAATTAAGCATGAGACAGTCTGAGAGGATGACAAAAAAGGAACAAAATAGCAGACATTCTGTTTTTTTACAAGTTGCGGAGAGTAAAAGACTAGCCCCTATCATTGATCCCCCCTTGCTCATTCCTTTTGCATGTGGAGACTCCGCCATCTATTCCCTTTCTCTCCTTCATTCTCTCCCTTTCGTACTCTCTATCTCTTTCTCTCCCTCTCCTAATCTCTATCTCTTCCTTTCCCTCTCTCTCATTTCCTTCCACTCTTTATCAATCTTTGTCTATCTAAACTCAAAACAATCAACTCTGTCCCATCATACAGCGAATCATCTGCCAATCAACAGTTATCATCCGATTAAATAAATTAAAATTTTATATGATTGAAAACACTTCTGAATAAAAAATATTATATTAGGATAATTTTCCTCGAATACAAATTTTTCTTTCGCGATGTTACTTTGGAGTACTTAAACGATTAACCGCGTTCCAGTGATTGACCAAAGCAGTTGAAGTCCCCAATTCATAATAACATTTTTTCGACGTGTTTTTGCGCGACTTAGTTTGCCAACTCGAATGTTTTTGTTTACGTGTTTTATTAGTGAAATAGTTTTACAATTCATAGCTCTCTCTCTCTCTCTCTTCATGATCACGCAGTCAAGTTTTTGCTGTGTTGCGATAATGCCTTCCATCAAACTAGACACACTAAACTTCGAGTACCCCGGTGAAAACTTTGTGAAACTATTGTTATATGGGCCTTAAAATGTACATTCTATTGTGTGCGTGTGAAGCTCAGTCGGTAAAAGCAACGCCCGGAAAGCGAAGGCCGCGGGTTCATGTCACACCACAAAATTTTTGCATAGGTTTCTGCGAACAGTCTGCTCTTCTGTTCGGTATAAAAATCCGTTGCTTGAGATCAACGAGAAGTAGGGTATACTCTTATTTACACTATTTATCGGTTCTTGGAGACAACCCACATCAAAAACTGTATACTAATAGGGCGTTCTGTAATTGGCCATCTTACTAATGAGGAATATCTTATTCAAGTGCGCACATAGGTAAAATCTGACTTGATTTTTCAATAGGTCGATCGCTAAAGTACTCTACAAAAAATTCCATCAACTTGAAGAAACCGGTTGAGGCTGAATACTCATGACAACGCTCCATATATCTTCCATTTTAAAAATTTAAAAAACGCGTTTTATTTTTTAGAATTATTTCCGACGAAGCATTTTTGATAAACGCTCTTTCATATTGACAAGATGTGAAGTTACCGCAGAATCTTTTTTGATTATCCAATTTAAAAACAATTAATTATAAATAAACAAATGAATAGAACATCCTTAGCTCCTTTGAAAACTTTTATCAATTTTGATGATATAGAAACGTCAAGTGTCAAATTTTCTCAAATTAATATTAGATGATAATCATATATTTTTAGTTCAGCAAAAGGTTAATAGAATACAACAAAAATACTTTAAGTGAATTTCTAAAAATATTGAGAGCTCCTCCGAGTATAACTTAATTGAACAGCCAACAAAGAAAATTTCGTCTGAATAACTCGGGAAAATGTTTTTTTAGAAGCTGAATTTCTGTGAAAAGATACAATACTAACCAGCAGTTGCAGGGAGCCTTGGCTCTCTGAACATTGTGGATGAGCTGCTGCGTTCCGGGAAGCTACTTCTCTTGTAGATGCTGCTCGAAGAATGAGTCCTGTTCACTCCTGACAATAAACGAGAAATGTTAAAATGAAATGTTGAACAAAGTTCCATGAAATCACAGCTGGGTGGAATTCACAAGAACCATGACTGACAATAATTGGTTAATCGACAACTCAATTATGAAGTATCATGCACAGAACCGCTAATAATCGCTTCCATGAAAACAAGTTAATTAAAACGGAAACAAGTTTTTTTTGTTGTGAAAATGGTGTGTCATTACGCGCGAAAATATGGGTTTTAAATGTCGGCAATTGACAAAAGAAGGTGAGGGTGTTACAAAACTCAAAGTATATTGTTTATTGCACCACACACTAAATTCAATTTTGTCTTTTTCCTAAGCCGTACGACCTCTTCAGCGTAACATTCACCTGAGCCTGAGCAAAAAAAATTAAAAAAATACCTGAGAGCTCAAATGAAAGCAACAAAAACAGTTTTTAAGAAATTTGGATGTAATTTGCTCTACACAAAAATTGTAAAAGTTGCCTGAATTTTATAATACCCTCACCTTCTTTTGTCGATTGGCTCAAATGGTCACTGCTCACAGGTTTACTGTAGTTTACTTATGTCAAAGAAGTACAAACCTGTCTAGTTCGAAACTATTTTGAAGAAAAAACGGCCTTTAACAAGTTGTTCACCCTTGAACTTAAATTTTCTTACACTATAAAAACACCACTTTCGGTGTGAACCACGCTCTGTGAATTACTTTTTTTGCAATTTACCCACAAAAGTAGTTTTCCAGAAATCACAATTAAGACAGAAGAGGGCACTCTTTGCGTTTAGCCCTCCCCCACCCCCACGCAAAAAGTGCCCAGAAGAGTAATGGAAGATGGATGATAAATCATTTTTGTTATCATCCAGTATAAATACATCTATATAATTTTTGCTAAATTGTTGACGCTTAAATAGATGAAGCAGAGCACATAGCATGTACATATTTTTCAAAATATGTCGCATAGATGAACGCTACTATTTTTATATGAACGTTTGGCATTATAACTGTTACTTACAATAATACAAGAAGTGTTAACTTCAATAAAGTTCATTTTGCGTGATTAAAAAAATTAATCAGAACTGTTGCTTAAAAGAGAAAAAATCTTTTTAAAAAAATGCCTTTTTGGATGTTTTTCATTGTAAATATACTTGTATTCTCTTGAGGTAGGTAGTCTTTCATGATTCGAGAAAGAAGTTACCATTGAGCGAAAGAGGCGAAGGAACGTGTTGATAGGCTCTGCTGAACTGGTGAACTACAGTAGGCAGACCTTTGCTGGAGAGTTCACTTGCTCGCGCCACAATCAGATCCAACCTGTCGTGAAATCATAAAAAAATTTTTTGTTCCTAAAACGACTATTACTTAACTAATAACACGGCGAGACATAACTGCCCTCTCAATATGAAATTTCGAGCCTAAACGCATTTTAGTTTGAGGTGCACAGTGTCTCGCTAATTTCATTATATATTATCCTCAAATCGTGTCCAATTAGTTAAAATAAGTTTGTGTCGATCGACTCTGGAGAAAGAAAATAGCTGTAATATGATAAATATCATGCAACAGACTGTTTGTCTTATAATATAATATTTATTTTATACAAGCAATCCCTACATTTTACTCGCTCTTTTTTCATATTCATAATCATTTATAACATTTTCTGATTCAACTGATTTATATTTCAGTTAAAAAGTGAGGTCATTTGGAATGGCTGTTTGGTATGTTCCCATTCTATTTTGGCTATTTGTAGACCTTTACAAAATGATGAGAGACTTGTTCATGAATCCTTCAGATTATTTTATCTTTTCTCATGTATGCGAAGTGAAACCCAAAAGCAGTCATAGTAAACATGCTAAAAATGTATATTTACATATGTATGTACATCTCAAATAGTACCTAGAAACAAATTCTTACAGGAAAGCTGAACAAGGAGAATCCAACAAAAATCGAGTTTAACTCGAAGTATCATGGAAAAAGTGTGAGGGAGGAAAATAAGTGACTTAGTGACAGCAGAAAGGTTAAAGAGAAGCAGTTCGATTGACCAGGAGCAAAAGATTGCGGGATATAAGAGGATCTGAGTAAAAGAGAATGAGACAAAACGATTTGTAGGAAGAGAAAAGAGATGGTGGGAGTCTGGAGAGGAAGTTAAAGAGGAGCGAACGAATTGACCTTGTTCACAATCAGACTCCAATGACAAGAAGGGAAAGAGGGAGATGAACGCTCACGAAAACAAATCCGTTCTGGCACATTCACTGTCGTTCCGACCCTTTCTGCCCCCTTTACTATTCTTTTCTTTTCCTCTCTCTCTCGCTTTCTATCTTTTTTCCTCTCTTCCACTATCTATTTCTCTCTCTTAATAATTATTTTTTTCATTTCTCTAAATCTTTTCTTGAGGTCTCTCTCAGTGGCTCATCAGCATTCTCTCCTTCACATCCTTCTACCATCTGTATTTATAATCGCTGACTGTCTTCTCTATTTTTGGAATCTTCCTTATTTTCTCACTATTCTCTTTCTTTCCTTCGTAATTGTTCCTTTCTCTTTATTCTTTCTCTTGCTTTTCTCTCTTCCATCTTCTTTCTTCCTCTCTTTTTTATTTTTTTCTTTTCCTTTTTTTCATCTTCGTTTCTCTTTGACTCTCTTACTCTTAATATTTTCTCTCAACAAAATCTCATTCTCTAGTTTTCTCTCTCGTCAAAAGGTGTTCAATCTCGCGGATCATTTGAATGTGGCTACTCTGCTGGTTCGTACAGTCTCGTGAATAGATACGAATGCAATCAGAACAAGGCTATTTCAAGGATATTGTTTATCCATCTGTTTGTAGCCCGCGTGCTCGGTTAGATGGGGGCAGAGATGGTTAGGATAAGGTTGACACTTAGACATGGGAAATTTATTTTTGAATACTGTTAAAGTTTTAAGTTTCAACTCGATGATGTAAATGTTGACTTCATCAATCCGTGATGGTCGTGAAAAAATATTTCAGAGTGAATTATTTAAAGAAGAGACTGTTGAAAGATGAGACTTATGAACCTCGTAATATCTATACATTTAAATATTTTAGAATGAAATGGTTAAAATGATCTTTTCAGAATGTTAAAAGATCTTAACGTGAAATAAAATATGTACAAGGGTAAATCAAGCGAATTTCACCGGAAGCAAGCGCTCGCTTACGGTAAAGAGAGAGAGAGAAAGAGAATAATAAGCAGAGAAAAAAAGAAGAAAAAGAGAGATAGAGAGAGAAAGCAAACGAGAAAGCGGGGGGTAGAGAGCGGGTAAAAGAGAGAGAAAGAAAGAATTCGAGATATTTATATAAAAAAGAGATAATATTAAATAAGTTGTGATCGAATAAATAAAATAATGAATGTAATAATCCATCAGTCAGTCAATGAATTTATGAGTGATTTAATCAATGAATTAATGATTTAATCAATGAATAAATATTGAATATGAATGAAGAATAGCTTACCTGGACTCAGGTATAAGATGTTGGTTGCGGATTCGATTCTGCGTTTCCTCTCCAAGGATACACATGATATAGGCGATGGTCTTCGCTGCACATTCCCTAACCTGCAAAATACTTTTTTGTAGTGATAAGTCCACTAAAAGAACTGTAATAATCTTCCCGCGCTTGTTTCCAGAACGCGGACAGGTTACGCCATTCCCTGATATGAGATACATATATGTAGGTATACCTATCTCGGCAGAACCAGGGGCGGATCCCTGGGTATCTATGTTTTGTATATCGCTCCGGATAGAAACAAGTTTGGGTTTGTAGATTTTTTTAAAAAGTTGTCTGCCTTTGCGAATGTATGGGGCATCTGGTTAAAAGGGAAGAGAGTTTTCATGACTTCATCTCGATCAATGAAAAGTTTTAAGGAACAGATATAACCATGAAACGATCGTCTACCACTTTCTATGCACTAACTGGTTCCTTCTACTCAAGATGGACAACAAATCCTCTGTGGAAAATATTACATTGATAAAGGATAATTTCTTACTATTAAATTTTTTCAGTTACTCTTCTGAAGTTAAATATGATTTTCTATTAAATTCTTTGTATTCGTCTAGTTTGATAAACACATTTAACTTTGAAATGGTCAAATACATCTCATCTCTGACAGACATAGTTGGATTTACTGGAAAAGAGTTCACACTAAATATGAAGAAAAGATGCAACGGAAACACAAAGTAGTTTTACTTTCACTTTTTTACTCTCCGCACTCGATGCTTAATCTGGGCTTTTTAATTGGGTGTATCAAATTTTTTTAGGAACAGCCAGAGCGAGTTTGGACTAATGGGGTTTGACTAAGACTTCATATTGGAAGACTTCATATTCATCCGAAAGAGTCTCGGTTGAGAAAACCAGAGAAGATGAAAGAAGAATCTGTTACACTAACTTCTGCATTTGCATCGGCCAATAAATTACAGAAAGTCGGCAAAAGGCGGTAGGCTTGAGCAGTGATTTCTTCCTTGCTGCAATTACGAAAAAAAATTGTTGTTTTTCTTTTTTTGTATACACATACAATACATAGAATCGAAAAGAAAATTTGAAAAGAAAAATCTATCAAACGGACAAAATATACTTCAAGAGGAGGAATCGAACCCACAGTTGTCGTTTTACCGGAGGTGAGCGCGTTTACACAAACGGCAATGAATTGCCAACACAAACTATCAGCGAAAACAAAAGGTTTTTGTGCTAAAGAACATAAAATTGTACAAGAAAATCCTCATTACAACTGATGACTGTTGCCGAGGAGATATCCATTAGAAATTGTAATCAATACATGGAGTTTCTGGTGACGAATTTCCTTAAATCGCTACCGGAGTTGAAATTGAAGATTCCGACGGACATAAAAATTCTTTGTGAAGATAGCGAAACCTGTTCTGAAGAATCGTGGTGAAGAGTTGCATGCTGCCGATTCTCACCAGCCATTGACGGTGATTGAATCCTCCATGCAGTTTCTCAACCACATTCTGCAAAATTATTCTTCACTTATTGGTAAATGTATAAATTATTCCAATAAATGAACGGGTCTAAATCTATAAATGAGTACATACACTTTTATTGATCAGTTAAAAGCTGTATTAAACACATTCTAAATTGTCAAACGTCGATTAGATACGATATATGCATATAAGTTGTATGAGTTTTCATTCGTGTAATATGTGGATATCATACCAATGGAGATGATCGTGGAGCGAGTGCAAGTAGAGTGAGGAGAGAGGCGGCTGATTCCCGCACGGCTGCTTTGGAATCGCCTAGCCTTTCCAGGAAAAGATTGGCTCTCTCCAGGAGATAAGGGGATATGACGTCTCCAGAGACTCTCAGGGAGGTCTCTAGGAGGTCGAAGGCAACCAATGCTACCTGCAATCAATCCCATCTCAAACAAGTAAATCTGGTTCCAACTGCTTATAAAACTTTATTGGTTGAAATTTAAAAGGCAAAAGTTTAGGAAAACCTAAGTGTCTGCCTACTAGTGAGTGACATGAGCTTTATCATTTTAATATAGGTTTCGATTTACAGGGGTGAGACCTTCATCATTGTCATACGGTTCTCCAAGTACATACAATGACAAAAAATTTATCGTCGTCATATGGATCTCGATGCACAGTGATATGAGCTTCGTTATTGTCATTCAAGTCTCGATTTACACACGCTTAATCAATGTCATTAATTAACTTCATAATCCACATGAAACCGGAGCTTTATCATTGTCGTACATATAAGTGTCACTGTAAAGAGAGAGAAGCTTCACATTGCATATAGGTTTCAGCGTACTGTGACAAAATGATTTAGAATTGTAATGTGCATCTCGAAGTCTTCTATAATGTATTTTAATAACTTTTGAATCTTGTCATTAGAAAAAAGCCTTTAAAAGAGCTTGCGTTTTGGTTCAAAAATGGTTGTCTAGGGAGCTATGGTAAAGATGAATGAGCTGCTTCTTTCACCCACCACTTTTTCTTCTTATTCATTTTTTCTCTGCCGACTTTTTCACTCTTTATCACTTAGATTTTGTAGCATTCCACTCTCACTGACCTTATTTTTATGTTATTCTGTCCTGGCTAACCTCTTTAAACCGATTTTATACTATCACGGTTGGAAAAAAAAACAAAGAGAAGTTCTTGAATAACACTCTATCAATGTTCTTATTTACTTATTTATTAAAAACTCAGATGAAAAAATGAAGAGAACGCTAAAACTCGTCTCGACAACTCCAATATTTTTCCTTAAATCTACTTGATCCTCTTAATGGTTCGAATACATTTTTCTTGACCCTTCTATTCTTTGAAGTAGCTTTTTTCTAATATTTCACGCTCATTTGCAACTCTTTTTGTTCTTGATGCCCTTTTTTGTCACTTCTTCAGAAAGCAATACATATACATAGATAGAAGTAAACAGAAGTCATGAGTATTGAGAGACAGTGGAAAAAACAGAGAATCAGATAGGAAGAAGAGAATTGAAAGGACATCTCTGGGTTGTCTATTGGAATCTTCCCCTGGGAATGCGCTTTTCCTTTATTCCGCTCGGCCAGACTTCATTGTTTTCGTCTCTAATCCTCTCGGTTCTGTGTTGTGTTTTATCATCTCAGGACATGACAAGAAGCTCCAATTGCGCCTCTTTCGAAGTTTCGCAAGACCTCCTCTACCTCGCAATTACTTTTGTACTATCATTAACGAACTTCAAACAATCCGTTCAAGACGTTCAGAGATGAGCAGAACATACAAATATATACTCCTCAGTTCACTTAACCGAACCATGGGAAACTTTAAAGTTTGATTTCAGATATATTACAATAAAAAGATGATTGTCTTTTTTATCAAATGCAACTCGGTACTTTTTCTCTCTTTTTTAGGCACTCTCTTATCTCTCAACTTATCTATAGCTTTTTTTCTGTTTTCTCTCTTTTTTCGAAAACATATATTTTTTCTTTGGTTCAGTGTTCCTTCTCTCAGGAGGTTTTTTGCTACTTCGAACGTGACATCTTATCCATCTTCAAGAAAAATACTAAGAAAAGAAGACTGAAAGAAAGCATCTTAAAGATTAATTGGGTAAGATGTTAAGGCAAAAGAACGCTGAGTCAGAATGCCTGATTCCTTCCTCTGTCTCTTTCTTTTCTTATCTTAGTCCATCTCTAATATTCCTACCTCCCTCTGCTTATCTTTTCTTTATTGCCATCGTTCTTCTTTTACTTTTACATGCTCCTAACCTTATTCTATGAATAAATTTTTTTATTTCTCATAAATGATGTTTTCCAGAACTCATCGTCGTTAAAAAGTGAATTCGCTCGGAAACAATAAACCCAAGAATTGAAGCATATCGGACACTTTTTCAAAACAACTATGACCGCAATTTTGATACTATACTGGAAAGAAACAAATAAATCTGTACTGATATCAAAACAACAAAACCAAGAATGAAAGTAAAAACAACCGCTCAAAACTTTTCCCATTTCATCAAATCCGTCAGCGGTCGTGTCTATACAACCGTGTGTAAATTCAAAAATAGCACTAATAAACTTGGTCTCTAGCAGGAGCTATACAGATACCTTGAAGCTTCCCACGCAAACCATCGAACCTCATCAAAGCGATTACAACGATTTCTAAAACAGTGCCCATTTACAAAACAATGGATCAGGCAGCGTCATTCGACGCCCGAAAAATTCTAGTCATTCAAACGATGTCGATCATTATCCTTGCAGCATCAACTAACTAATGCTACTTGGATCGCGTAGAATAATGGCCCTTAATGTAGAGAGACACCTTTAGTGTTTGAACTGAGTTGAATCAAACATCAGCTGATCGACTAAGCTTATGAGTATTAGTTTAATGACTAACCTTGAAGTTGCTGGCTGCAATCCATTGGCAAGCCAAGTCAGACAGGTCGTTTAGGAGGGCGGAGTCTCCCGGCAGCCGGTTCCTGGACAGCGCATCCTGCAGCTGCTCCCCGAGTTCCAGTCGGATGCGCGGGTCCCCGCTGTTCCTGTCCAACAACTGCGCAAGCCACGACATTCACTGGTGCAGCTCTCGTGCAGAGAACACGTTCATTTTCGGTTCTGTATTCGAGAGAGTTATCAGTAACAAACTTGTTCAAAAGTCTACACTAAATTAGTTCGATAGTCTATACTCTACCTTCTTATAAGATCTATCAAGTTAGGGCGTATCAATTACGTAATCGTTCGACATGACATCGTTGAAAGAGCGTTCGAGTTTTAGACTTGAAATTGTGAACTTGTCTTTTGAGCTTTTTTAACTTGAAGTTTGAAAAATTAAGATGCATAAGTAGATATAATTCGTACAGATAAATAGGATTAGGTACTTGCAGGGGAGAATTGAGTTGTGTCAATAGAGAGAAGAGGGCATTTGGACAGAAGAGTGGAGAGGAAGACAAACAAAGGAAATGCGCGTAATAACAAAATAGACAAGCCGCGTGCCTATCAGCTGAGTTGTTCATACTTTTATTTGGTATAGTTTTCTCTTTTTAGTTTCAAGGAGTCCTAATTCATTTAACTTTTCAACAAAAACTAAATTTTCAATTGAAATGCTAAATGTTTTTCTTTAAATTTTTTAGCTTGTAAGTTTTTTCTTTGAGATTTTGCCCTAAAAAACACTTTAAACTGGAGCATTCAGTAAAGCATTTTTCTCTCGAACTTCTCTGCCCAAGATTGGAAGAATAAATAGTAAACTCTTGGTCACCAACTTCTCTGCCCAAGATTGGAAGAATAAATAGTAAACTCTTGGTCACCAACTTCTCTGCCCAAGATTGGAAGAATAAATAGTAAACTCTTGGTCACCAACTTCTCTGCCCAAGATTGGAAGAATAAATAGTAAACTCTTGGTCACCAACTTCTCTGCCCAAGATTGGAAGAATAAATAGTAAACTCTTGGTCACCAACTTCTCTGCCCAAGATTGGAAGAATAAATAGTAAACTCTTGGTCACCAACTTCTCTGCCCAAGATTGGAAGAATAAATAGTAAACTCTTGGTCACCAACTTCTCTGCCCAAGATTGGAAGAATAAATAGTAAACTCTTGGTCACCAACTTCTCTGCCCAAGATTGGAAGAATAAATAGTAAACTCTTGGTCACCAACTTCTCTGCCCAAGATTGGAAGAATAAATAGTAAACTCTTGGTCACCAACTTCTCTGCCCAAGATTGGAAGAATAAATAGTAAACTCTTGGTCACCAACTTCTCTGCCCAAGATTGGAAGAATAAATAGTGAACTCTTGGTCACCAACTTCTCTGCCCAAGATTGGAAGAATATGTAAATAGTAAACTCTTGGTCACCAACTTCTCTGCCCAAGATTGGAAGAATAAATAGTAAACTCTTGGTCACCAACTTCTCTGCCCAAGATTGGAAGAATAAATAGTAAACTCTTGGTCACCAACTTCTCTGCCCAAGATTGGAAGAATAAATAGTAAACTCTTGGTCACCAACTTCTCTGCCCAAGATTGGAAGAATAAATAGTAAACTCTTGGTCACCAACTTCTCTGCCCAAGATTGGAAGAATAAATAGTAAACTCTTGGTCACCAACTTCTCTGCCCAAGATTGGAAGAATAAATAGTAAACTCTTGGTCACCAACTTCTCTGCCCAAGATTGGAAGAATAAATAGTAAACTCTTGGTCACCAACTTCTCTGCCCAAGATTGGAAGAATAAATAGTAAACTCTTGGTCACCAACTTCTCTGCCCAAGATTGGAAGAATAAATAGTAAACTCTTGGTCACCAACTTCTCTGCCCAAGATTGGAAGAATAAATAGTAAACTCTTGGTCACCAACTTCTCTGCCCAAGATTGGAAGAATAAATAGTAAACTCTTGGTCACCAACTTCTCTGCCCAAGATTGGAAGAATAAATAGTAAACTCTTGGTCACCAACTTCTCTGCCCAAGATTGGAAGAATAAATAGTAAACTCTTGGTCACCAACTTCTCTGCCCAAGATTGGAAGAATAAATAGTAAACTCTTGGTCACCAACTTCTCTGCCCAAGATTGGAAGAATAAATAGTAAACTCTTGGTCACCAACTTCTCTGCCCAAGATTGGAAGAATAAATAGTAAACTCTTGGTCACCAACTTCTCTGCCCAAGATTGGAAGAATAAATAGTAAACTCTTGGTCACCAACTTCTCTGCCCAAGATTGGAAGAATAAATAGTAAACTCTTGGTCACCAACTAAATGTGCCGTGAATTAATTCTACAAGTAAAACAGAAAGAAGTCAAAACGACAGTAAAATTGAAACTCCAATATTTCCTTCTCATTTTTTTTATCAGAACTTACTCTGACTAAAAAAAATTTCAACTGACGTAATTAAGAACAAGAACTTTTCAAGATTCATTAAATTTAATAGACTTTTTAATTTTTCTCTTTGTGTTGGGTTTTTTCTATCTCAAGTTTCTTTATTTTTGTTTTAAATTATGTATATATAATGCACGCAATAATAATTAAATATAATATAACTTTCTGCGCAGGGATGATAGATGAATTACGAATCGGACTGAAATGAAACAAAAACTTCGTCATAAAAAAACAGCTATCAATTAAATTTGCAATTGTTCATGTAAATTCAGTTTAACACTTGCAGTTAATAAAACAAACTGCCTTCATTTAGGGCAATCTCAACAGAACTACTACATAGATAATACATAACTTAAGAATTTAGAATTATTAAAAGACTTAAGAGACTAAGAGATCAAGAGACTATCGGTTTGTGGAACAGAATCTCAGATACTCAGAACCACATCACTGAGCTTCGAGAGTTCGCAAAGATTCTAGAAGAACTGAACCTTCTCACAGTCGTCGACCTACCGGAGTATCTTAAAACGAATTGAAGAGTGGATCCTCGAATGTCAAGATTTTATCCCGTTCTTCCTGACCAACTTTATACACCGTATAAGCGGTAACTCAACAAGTTACCCTTCGGTGATAATAAAGATATATATAATTTCTTAGTTTTTGGAAATCTAATAATTTCTAATAAAATGTGAATTATTGAAACTCGTTGTGAAAAGTATAATTCTTTATTTATAAACGAATAACATTTTTTCGAGTGTTAGAGCAACAAGAATGCACGTAGAAAGGATTCATACAATTTGGAAAGTATTTACTAAGTTCTAGAACAAATTGCGAGATAAATAGTCGCTGCGAAAAAATCTTTAAATAACTAAATAACAAAAGTTAAAAAAGATGTTTAGCTTAGAAAAGCTTAAATTCGAATGAAATAACGGCGTGTTCATCCTTTTGCTTGGTTGCCAGAATGGAGGCCAAGGAGTCACTCCCTTTTCTCTTCCCTTCTCCCCCTTCCCCCCCCCCCCACCCCCCATTCACATAGATTTCCCTCTCGGCCTCTCGTACTCTCGCATCCCAACTCAGCTCGCCGGTTGTTTCTCTGCCCTCTATCCGAGACTTAATCTATATGATTTATCTCTATGTTTCTCTCCCTCTTTCTCCCTCTACCATTCTCTCAATCTCTACCCCCTCTCTCTCCCTATTGCCAGAAAATGCGAACACATAAGCAAGCCGCCTTGAGGCGACTACATTCACTCCTCTTTCTCTCCTCCGACCCTTCACTCTCTTCTTACATGCTCAACCCAACTTCCCGGTTTTTTGGTATCCTCTTAATTCCTCTGACACTCTCTTCCATCCATTTTGCTATTTTTCAATATGTATCATAGAAGTCTTTTTTAAATCCTTTTGCTCTCGTGTTTTAAGTCAAAAAAAGTATTTTTCTTCTCGAGAGGTTTTTAGCAAAAAATGTTGAAGGGTTTTCAAAGAGCCTAAGCCACGAACAGAATCAGATAGAAGTATAGGGCGGTGCTCTGTGACTCATTCATAGCTCGCTTCATCTCCTAAATGTATAGATCAAAGTATTAATCGTCCTCGCGTTTATTCAAAATTTACGGCAGGGTACGTGCTCTTCTGAGAGGATTTATTGAACACGTGTGTTCCGCAGCGGTAAGAAGATAAGTATTTGTGCGAGCACTACTAAAACTTGCTACCCCACCTAATTTTTTTATCCGTTTGGGTGGGTACGGGTTCACACACACGTCAAGTTTCATGGCCATTATACCACACCCAGAAAGGTTGGCAAGACTCATAAATCACGTATATTTAATTGACTCGTCACATCATTATGTAAAAGTCATTAACTGTTCCGGGTGAAAGTCAATAGTTTCAGAATATTTTTAAATGAATGTTGAGATAAAAATCAGAATCGAGCTCCGATAGAATGCAGGTTTGGAGAAGGCGACTCAGTACTGCGTGGCACTGCAGCGCAATGTTTATTACACCTTTTCTTATTATAAAATTGTTTCAGGGTAGTTGGTTCGTCACTTTGACAAAGTGTTGATTCAGTTGAAACAATGGTAAGGTAAGTTCATCTCCATCATTTAACAATCGATTCGAAATTGTAATTGTTTATCAAAGGTTCTTTATTACTTATATAGCATTGAAAAAAACTTAAGAAAAAGAAACTTTTGAAAATAGTGGAAACAGAAAATTGACTTTCAATAAACACTTGAAAACAATATTATGGTTCGTTATAAACAAAAAGTAACTTTTCTAGCGCAAGATTGCTGACAATGAGTTGGAAAATTGTGCGCTTATTTGTTTCACTACAAATTGCCGTTAAATGCAAATGGATTACGATATTTTTCAGAGCTTCTTAAATATTTGTAAAGGAAGTCGATATATAGGTCAAATTCTTCGATCTAAATATGTAATACATTTGCACTCCACGGCAATTCGTGGTGAGACAAGTAAGCATGATTCACCTTCTCAGCCGTCTTACACTAGAAAAGAGATTTTTGGAATTCTAACGCTCCATAAGTCAATGAGGCGTCACAAATTGATTGATCTAATCCCGCAAAGCTAAGAATGAAGGCACGTGTGACCGGCTCCCGTTGCAGGAAAATTATAAACTTGGAAGAGGAAACGAACTAAATGTTCAAAAATGTTGTCTGAGGAAAATTTATGGTCGATCCGAGCAGCTTAGTTTCAGTGTTACGCTTAATACAAAAATTCCTCGTTTTTATCCTTATTCGTTCTCAGATCTGCGCGCACAATTACAAGGACCTGCCGAGTTTTCAAACGTTGGATGTTCTAAAACTGAAGAATTCTATCGTTTTTTTTTAAACCAAGCTGCCGATTCCGTCAAATGTGTTTTATTTGACTCTTGATGCACAGTTGGTAGCCCAATTATTCCGAACAGGACGTTGAGCCCATTTCATATGCCTAATCTCTCTGAAACCCTCCATTTCAACATTGATAGAGCGATGACTTACTGGTTAAACTACGACATATGACCTCAAATTTGCATCCTCTTCCATCATCTACGGCAGTTCTAACCGAGCTTGGCCGGTTATCTGTTCAAACCAAATTCTTTCGGCTACTTGATGTTCGAACAACCTCGTGTCATGCAGAAAGAAGCGTTGGAATATCAAATTTCCTCTCTTCAAGTATCCCTTTGCAATTCCAACAGCTGAGAAACAACTTTACTGTTGTTTCGGGATGTTGCTCAGAGCTTTCTCCCTTCGATGATTGTGTTCCGCAAATGCAAAAAACTTTGACTCTTTAAACATCAATAAACAATCGTATTTACAAAAGGACCCTTTTCCAATACGAACCCTCACCCTCAGAACTACTAAAGAATATTTAGTAAAAGCACAATGAGAATTGGAGGTGAACAATATCTTTAGCATCTTTTCTGGAGTGTTATGTGAACCACAGAACCTTAAAGGTTACATCTTTGGAAACTTAAAGGCTACTGCATTTGTTTTGAAACTAGATTGTTCTTAATCAAAAATATCTCTAAATGGAGGAGAAGTTAATACTAGATCTATGGTAGAATCTGCAGAAACCATGCAAGAATAGCAAGGAGATAAATAAACTGGAGACTTTGTCGTCTCTTCTCTCTCTCTCTCTCTCTCTACTTCCCCTCACTCAATCTCTTATTTTAATGCTCTTTCTCCATCTTTCTCTTCATGACTCTAAATTTCACTCACTTCTTTCTCTCTCTCTCTTTCACTCTCTATCTCTCTGCTCTATCGTTCACTGCTTGTAAGCCTCCAGCAGCATGCCGACCCCGTGTCCGCCTGCAGCACAGGCTGCAATCACTGCGTACTTCCCCTTCTCCTCCCTCAATCTGCCGGCTGCATGCGTCGCCAGTCGCACTCCTGTCGCACCAAATGGATGACCGATAGATAGCGAGCCACCCCATCTCAAACAAACACTCTTATTTTTGATGTCTTCTTACCATCATTTTCACTCGCCCTTCTGCTTTACTCGGTTGCATCGTTTTTCGACATACGAGACCCATCTTCTTCGTAACGTGCACTACCCATGGTTCTGGTGGGAGAAGCTTCTACCTCGCGAAAACTTCCCAACTTTATTCTTTTGATAACACCAAAACCTGTCTGCATTTCTACGAAATGAAAATCAAATGTCATCAAGATTCTGCATTCAATACAACTTTGGATCTAAAACCAACACTGACAGATTCATTTTTTCTATCGGAATACGGCCGAATTTTCCGCTTCTCCCCATGTGTTCCTTGCAGAAAACATCAGAATCCATTGCATTCAAATTGGCGAGCACCTCAAGTCAATTAGTTATAGACCGTCTTTGGTCATAACCAGTTGCATCAAAAGACAACTTATAGCAAAAAGTTCAAGCTAAAAACTTAAATGACGAAAAGCTTTAAGTTAGTATTAGTTGAATGCGTGAGGCAGTAAACAGAGTTTTTGATCATTCTTTGTTTGAACCAATGTTACATAGAAGGTTTGAAAAAAACTACACGAGTCAAGTGAAAATACCTGTCCAGCGAAAGCTTCGTGAATCTCGTACACATCAATATCCTGCATTTTGAGACCCGCCTGAAGATTCAAAAATCAAACGAGTTTAAGAACGTCGAAAACATATCGAATCTTGCATGGACAGGTTCGAGCTCTTCTGCTCTACTACATATAAAGCACTATTGACTTGAACATCAACTTAATTAGACGTCAAGTTGAACACGTAACTGCTTCTTCGAGAACGACGAGATAGGCTAAGAAAATTGTCTAATGTTTTGAGATACACAATAATTGAACAGTGTTTGAGTCGCAACTTACATACAAGGGCCCTGTTCGATCAGGTATAATATAGTGACCTGCCCCCCTCAACATACATACAGGGGCCCTGTTCGATCAGGTATAATATAGTGACCTGCCCCCCTCAACATACATACAGGGGCCCTGTTCGATCAGGTATAATATAGTGACCTGCCCCCCTCAACATACATACAGGGGCCCTGTTCGATCAGGTATAATATAGTGACCTGCCCCCCTCAACATACATACAGGGGCCCTGTTCGATCAGGTATAATATAGTGACCTGCCCCCCTCAACATACATACAGGGGCCCTGTTCGATCAGGTATAATATAGTGACCTGCCCCCCTCAACATACATACAGGGGCCCTGTTCGATCAGGTATAATATAGTGACCTGCCCCCCTCAACATACATACAGGGGCCCTGTTCGATCAGGTATAATATAGTGACCTGCCCCCCTCAACATACATACAGGGGCCCTGTTCGATCAGGTATAATATAGTGACCTGCCCCCCTCAACTTACATACAGGGGCCCTGTTCGATCAGGTATAATATAGTGACCTGCCCTCTTATGCGGCTGATACGTACACGTATAGGTAAAATGTTTTAATTTCTCGATAGGTCTGAAAAATGTCCCTAAAAAGAAGTTTACTGGATGCTGGAGCAGAATAGATAGCAAAGAATATCACCGAGAGGAAAATCTCGAGTTCAATTTTTTTTTCCGGGTTGAGTGGCGGATACTTACATACACCCATTTTGACCGACACATAATATCGCTGATTCCGATAAGAAGCGAATTTGAAGACTTTGACCTTGTCAAGTAGTTTAGGAATGACATATGCGGGTGAGAGCAGAAGTTGATCCTTTGGGTCCTGGGCGACATATTGGTAATGACGGAGATAGGCCTTTGGCTTGAAGCCATTCGCCAGTGCGAATTCTTCAGTCATCAGCAGAGCAGCTGAAGCTCCGTCGGTCAAGAAGGACGCGTTACCTGCAACAAGCGGATAGTCTTCCTCTTTCATCACAGTGGGTATAACAAGAAGCTAAAGATTTTCATTTCTTCCAAAAAGGAGTACGCAAAGAAAAGGGAAAAAAAGCAACAACATGCAATAGATCATAATGAGAAAGTAACCAGCAGTGACAGTTCCGTGAGGCTTAACGAATGCAGCCTTCAGACTCGAGAGCTTCTCCATTGTCGAGACACGTATTCCATTGTCTGCCTCCACAAAAAAATCCGATTATGGAAAATTATAAATGAAAAAACTATGAAATACCTTTTTTTTTTCATCTTAGAAATTTAGCTGCTAACAAAATTAGAGGCGTTTGCCGAATAATCTATTGATCTATTGTACAACTTCTCGCACGACCAACTACTACCAATGCCTGGAGACTTCCAAGCAACGAAATCGACGCCCTCCACATTGAGAGATAACGAGCGTACATAGGGAAAAAGGCAAAGTAACCTTAACTTAATACACTCTTCATTCTAATAACAGTCTAAATACGTCTCTAAAAATTGGAGAGATTGAGGCCGTTTTATTCAAATTATGTCCGTACAAACTCACTTGTGCTACTCGGATCGTTCGGGAGCACGGTGCCCCATATCAATACTTCATTATCAAACTCATGTTAGAAGTTTTGGAAGCTTAAGTGCTTGAGTGTGTTTCTCAAATCCGCACTGCGGGTAATATCTATGTGAAAATTTATGCGCTCTCTAAGAAAGCTAATGATGAAATGCTCTGATCTTCTGCATCCTCTCTTTCACATCACACCTTCGCGCTCTCTCAGAGGCCTGATATTTCCTCAAAAATAGTTGTCTTCAATTAAACATTCTTTCTGCGGGTTGGCAGTAACAACATGGTTTGAATGAAAACCTTGACGGTGACTGGCTTCTTGCCCTCGATAAAGACGGGCACGACGTCGGAGAGCTTCCCCTCCTTCGTTGCCTTCTCCGCGAAAGAATGTGAGCGGATGGCGAACTCGTCTTGTTCGCGGCGACTTACTCCGAATGCCGCTGCCAGTCTTAACTTCTTTTTTGATCTACCAGCCCATCTTTGTTTCTCATCACAAAAAATTTTTTTCTCTAACCTGCAGTTTGGGAAAAATTTGTTCGCAAATGTATTCAATTTCCAAGAAAAAAGCTAGTGATACGTATTATATGTTTGTATTAGATTTTATATTCTCCATCGAATGGAAGATATAAAATATTTCTTGAAAGCTTGTTCCTTGAATCTCATGTCTTTTTGATCTACATTCTTATTTCGAGCGTGGTGAGAAACGTTCTACTCACAGAGTAAAACATGGCCTTGTCGTGTGCCTTCTAAAACACTTTAAACCCTGAAAAAATAGTCTAAAAAATGTAGGGGGTAAAGGCGGCAAGACTTTGAACAATTACAGAGGTCCGCTCACCAGAGTATGGACCTATTTATCAAACACCTGATTTCAAACCCTGCAAGTTAATGAACTTCCTCTTTTTTCTATAAATTTTCTAATGAGGCATGAAATGCAATCAATAGCACATTTTGATTTTTTTCTTTAAAAAAACCATTTTGAAAATGAACAGCTTTGATTTTATGCAATTATCGCTGCATTCAAAAGGATGACATTTTTGGGGCCGGTAGCTAAAGTAGGTCATACGTTTCACTTTCAACTTGAAGAAACCGGTTGAGGCTCAGTTATGGCTAATACAACGTTCTATAATATTTATGCAAAGGAATGAAGAATTTTTCTTCCAATTTTAGCTGTGAAAACTCTGATACATTCATGTAGAGTGAGGGAGAGATTCCGTAGGTCGGTTGCCCTAGAACATGTTTTTGCCAACTGGTAGTTTAATTAGATAATCTATGAAAAACTTAGTTTGTCTCTTTTTCTCACTCGCCTAATTTGAATTCGCCAATTATTGTTTTATTCATCACGAGTACTCGATTCCTGTAAGAGAATGGGAACCGTAACCTGTCGCCCGAATGTCCCATCACTTCTCCAGACGTGAACTCTGCGACGGCAGGGAGTTCGGGTGCGAGGAGGTTCTTCGTAATCTGCCATCCGATCTTCATCTTCTCCGCAGGCGCCTTTGCTTTCTGGAGACCGAGCATAGCCTTTCGAGCCTTTAAAAGAGTGATGCATAACAAGAAGAGACATCTTCATTACTTCAAAACAGAATCCTCGGTACATCCTGCGAACTAAGAACCAGTGTCTTTCTCTAACCCGCACTGCGTATGAAATTTATGCGCAAATCTGTGCGCTATCAAAAAAAGCAAGTGATACAATTGCTCTATTTATCTGCATGCTCTCTTTACATCACACGCTCTCTTCTCTTCTCTCGAGGCCTGTCGTTCCCTCTTGATTAGAGATCTTGGCAGACATATATATGTATATTTGCGGGCAGGAAGGAACACCCTGTTTAGAATACTTCCTATAACTTCCGCTTCAGCTACTGTGTAGAAATCGCGTTTAATGTCGATCTCGAGATACTAATAGTTTGCGCTGAATATTGTAAACCATCCTTTTGTCCCGGAAACATTCACCGAAACAGAATGAAGTCAATGAAGAAAGGAGTATTACCAACCAGGCTTTTTCTCACTCACAACCCGATGACACCTGTTGAGAAAATATGTGTTTTAAATAAACAGCATTTTTGTAAAAAACAATAAAATAGAGACTGTCATTCCATAAAACAAAACGTTTTCCTGCAGTTTGGTTTAGAGAAAACCTTGTTCCCAAAACTTGTGTACCTACCTTCCTGTTGTATCTGATGGGTACATCGGAAAGAAGCTCGACGCCGCCCGCGATGACGGAGTTCGCGTATCCCGAGGCAAGCATTCCGATAGCATCCGTCATGGCGACGTTGGAGGAAATGCAGGCAAGAGTCACAGTGTGGCATGGGATCTGAACAAGAACAAGAACTCACTGCACGACTCTCGAAGTTGAACACTTGCAGTTACGAACGCGAATAGATACCATCAGTTATGAAAACAATTTCAACTCACACCTTTTGATATGATCGAATTTCAGGGAACTTCAAAGATTAGCCAGAAAAGAACCATTTATTCTCCGGCTCTACAACCGTACCTTCCATTCAATGCTCTTTATCTCTCTAATTGGTCGTCAATCTCTCCCCTTCTCCGCCCTTTGCGCTTCCGCCAACTTCATAGAAAAAAAAAAGCAAATTGGCGAAAAAAATTTCTAGGGCGACCGACCTACCGACCCTCTCCCTCACTCAAAATGATCTACCGACCCTCTCCCTCACTCAAAATGATCTACCGACCCTCTCCCTCACTCAAAATGATCTACCGACCCTCTCCCTCACTCAAAATGATCTACCGACCCTCTCCCTCACTCAAAATGATCTACCGACCCTCTCCCTCACTCAAAATGATCTACCGACCCTCTCCCTCACTCAAAATGATCTACCGACCCTCTCCCTCACTCAAAATGATCTACCGACCCTCTCCCTCACTCAAAATGATCTACCGACCCTCTCCCTCACTCAAAATGATCTACCGACCCTCTCCCTCACTCAAAATGATCTACCGACCCTCTCCCTCACTCAAAATGATCTACCGACCCTCTCCCTCACTCAAAATGATCTACCGACCCTCTCCCTCACTCAAAATGATCTACCGACCCTCTCCCTCACTCAAAATGATCTACCGACCCTCTCCCTCACTCAAAATGATCTACCGACCCTCTCCCTCACTCAAAATGATCTACCGACCCTCTCCCTCACTCAAAATGATCTACCGACCCTCTCCCTCACTCAAAATGATCTACCGACCCTCTCCCTCACTCAAAATGATCTACCGACCCTCTCCCTCACTCAAAATGATCTACCGACCCTCTCCCTCACTCAAAATGATCTACCGACCCTCTCCCTCACTCAAAATGATCTACCGACCCTCTCCCTCACTCAAAATGATCTACCGACCCTCTCCCTCACTCAAAATGATCTACCGACCCTCTCCCTCACTCAAAATGATCTACCGACCCTCTCCCTCACTCAAAATGATCTACCGACCCTCTCCCTCACTCAAAATGATCTACCGACCCTCTCCCTCACTCAAAATGATCTACCGACCCTCTCCCTCACTCAAAATGATCTACCGACCCTCTCCCTCACTCAAAATGATCTACCGACCCTCTCCCTCACTCAAAATGATCTACCGACCCTCTCCCTCACTCAAAATGATCTACCGACCCTCTCCCTCACTCAAAATGATCTACCGACCCTCTCCCTCACTCAAAATGATCTACCGACCCTCTCCCTCACTCAAAATGATCTACCGACCCTCTCCCTCACTCAAAATGATCTACCGACCCTCTCCCTCACTCAAAATGATCTACCGACCCTCTCCCTCACTCAAAATGATCTACCGACCCTCTCCCTCACTCAAAATGATCTACCGACCCTCTCCCTCACTCAAAATGATCTACCGACCCTCTCCCTCACTCAAAATGATCTACCGACCCTCTCCCTCACTCAAAATGATCTACCGACCCTCTCCCTCACTCAAAATGATCTACCGACCCTCTCCCTCACTCAAAATGATCTACCGACCCTCTCCCTCACTCAAAATGATCTACCGACCCTCTCCCTCACTCAAAATGATCTACCGACCCTCTCCCTCACTCAAAATGATCTACCGACCCTCTCCCTCACTCAAAATGATCTACCGACCCTCTCCCTCACTCAAAATGATCTACCGACCCTCTCCCTCACTCAAAATGATCTACCGACCCTCTCCCTCACTCAAAATGATCTACCGACCCTCTCCCTCACTCAAAATGATCTACCGACCCTCTCCCTCACTCAAAATGATCTACCGACCCTCTCCCTCACTCAAAATGATCTACCGACCCTCTCCCTCACTCAAAATGATCTACCGACCCTCTCCCTCACTCAAAATGATCTACCGACCCTCTCCCTCACTCAAAATGATCTACCGACCCTCTCCCTCACTCAAAATGATCTACCGACCCTCTCCCTCACTCAAAATGATCTACCGACCCTCTCCCTCACTCAAAATGATCTACCGACCCTCTCCCTCACTCAAAATGATCTACCGACCCTCTCCCTCACTCAAAATGATCTACCGACCCTCTCCCTCACTCAAAATGATCTACCGACCCTCTCCCTCACTCAAAATGATCTACCGACCCTCTCCCTCACTCAAAATGATCTACCGACCCTCTCCCTCACTCAAAATGATCTACCGACCCTCTCCCTCACTCAAAATGATCTACCGACCCTCTCCCTCACTCAAAATGATCTACCGACCCTCTCCCTCACTCAAAATGATCTACCGACCCTCTCCCTCACTCAAAATGATCTACCGACCCTCTCCCTCACTCAAAATGATCTACCGACCCTCTCCCTCACTCAAAATGATCTACCGACCCTCTCCCTCACTCAAAATGATCTACCGACCCTCTCCCTCACTCAAAATGATCTACCGACCCTCTCCCTCACTCAAAATGATCTACCGACCCTCTCCCTCACTCAAAATGATCTACCGACCCTTTCCCTCACTCAAAATGATCTACCGACCCTTTCCCTCACTCAAAATGATCTACCGACCCTTTCCCTCACTCAAAATGATCTACCGACCCTTTCCCTCACTCAAAATGATCTACCGACCCTTTCCCTCACTCAAAATGATCTACCGACCCTTTCCCTCACTCAAAATGATCTACCGACCCTTTCCCTCACTCAAAATGATCTACCGACCCTTTCCCTCACTCAAAATGATCTACCGACCCTTTCCCTCACTCAAAATGATCTACCGACCCTTTCCCTCACTCAAAATGATCTACCGACCCTCTCCCTCACTCGAAATGACCTACCGACCCTTTCCCTCACTCAAAATGATCTACCGACCCTCTCCCTCACTCGAAATGACCTACCGACCCTCTCCCTCACTCGAAATGACCTACCGACCCTCTCCCTCACTCGAAATGACCTACCGACCCTCTCCCTCACTCGAAATGACCTACCGACCCTCTCCCTCACTCGAAATGACCTACCGACCCTCTCCCTCACTCGAAATGACCTACCGACCCTCTCCCTCACTCGAAATGACCTACCGACCCTCTCCCTCACTCGAAATGACCTACCGACCCTCTCCCTCACTCGAAATGACCTACCGACCCTCTCCCTCACTCGAAATGACCTACCGACCCTCTCCCTCACTCGAAATGACCTACCGACCCTCTCCCTCACTCGAAATGACCTACCGACCCTCTCCCTCACTCGAAATGACCTACCGACCCTCTCCCTCACTCGAAATGACCTACCGACCCTCTCCCTCACTCGAAATGACCTACCGACCCTCTCCCTCACTCGAAATGACCTACCGACCCTCTCCCTCACTCAAAATGACCTACCGACCCTCTCCCTCACTCAAAATGACCTACCGACCCTCTCCCTCACTCAAAATGAATGTAGCGAATTTTCACAGCTAAAATTGAAAGAAAATACATAAATAGAACATTTCATTAGCCACAATTCAGCTTCAACCAGTTTCGTAAAGCTGAAAGTGAAACTTTTAACCTACCAGCGATCGACCTATTGAAAAATCAAGACATATTTTATCTATGACCATTATGTAAACTTGGCTAACTTTCATCTATGGCTAACTTTCATCATTTGGATCAGCCCTTTTTGCTATATTCAATAAGATATTTTCAATTTTCAATAACTAGCTTAGAAAAAAATACAATGAATAGGGCCACCTTGTCAGGGAAACCAGCGAGTAGCGATGCTTCTCTCGCGATGTTGCTCGTCTTGCACTCTTGGATTACTGTACCACATATAATGTGGTCCACTTTCTTGTAGTCTATTCCAGTCTTGCGGATCAGACCTCAAAGGTCATCTTTATCAAAAGATAGAATTTCAACTTCTTAGTGACATGGAAAAGGTGCTGATGCCACGGATCCATAGCTCAACAATGGTCCTTTGCAACACTTTAGAAATTATAAAAAACCCCAGCTCTTCGAGCGGAGTATGGTACAATAAGAATCGAGCTAGACGTAGAGGGTAGAAAAGAAAGAGCTACTTATTATTCTAGACTCTCCTGCTAAAAAACTGTCATTTGTACAATTTCTCAACAGTGCTGGTAATCTATGAACGTATCTATATTTACATGGATGTCGTTCCAACAATGAAGATTTTTAAAATACGAGCATAAAAAAGTGATTCTGGAATGAATTAGAGAAAATTCGATTAAAAAACCTTAGATTCAGTAAAGATCAGAAGTTTTAAATATGCGCACAGGCTTGTAGAGAGAGAAATAAAGGTCTCGAAAACTGTATCTGAATTTTAAAAACACGTCCCGAATTTTGAACGCCGGTTCTAGATTTGATACAAAGAAAGCAAGTTTTTACACTCCTGACTTCTTATTCTGTCTAACTCTCTCTACAACCCTTCATCTATTGCTCGCTTATCATCACTTTAAAACTTGGAATAAAGGTTTTTTTCAAAGCGCATGTGATCTTTGCTAAATCTTCAAGCACAGTGTGGTTGAAAAAAACTTTTTTGCGGAGCGAAATTCTTATCAGGAAAATTTTCACAATCTAAATTGAGATTAACGTTGACTTGAAGATGTACCTTTCAACGCTTCCTTCTGTAGGTCGACTGCCATGAGATCTTTGAAAACTGTTCCAGAGACTGCGAATGGTGTTCGCACCTCAAAAACATGTGGAAATTTTATATTTAAGACAGTTAAACCCACTTCTATTCGACCAAAATCAAAAAGAAAACGTGTTCAAAAAACTTCATACAAAAGTAACTATATTTTAAACTATTTTTAGGTTCGTTTCCGAGTTTTTTTCGGGTACCTACTATTTTCAGGCGTAAACCCTTTTTAAATATTTTTTTTCAATTCTATAAAACCTTTCTGCTCACCAAATTTTAGGCGCACTGTAAAAAAAACCTGATTAAATGTTCTGACCATGATGAAAAACTTCAAGAAGAGATCAGAGAATTAATGTCAAAGTCCCTTATTGCTTGCATCAGATTACTGAACAAAAAATCAGAGGTTGTGTTTTAGGTCAACGTTTGATGGCTTGAGCAGTTTGAACATGAGCTAAATAATATAAACAAAACTAATTTCTAAACACTGATCCCACATCCGTGGCAGTCATCCATTGTCATAACTTCTACATGTACAACTGGAATAAAGAATTGAATTTAACGAACCGACAGGGGTTATTTAGTCATGACAGATCTTCTGTCGGCGGGCCTATGTGTTCCAAATCTTTAAGAGGGGACCCTTATGTGAAAAAAAGGTAAGGGGGACCCTTATGTGACAAAAAATAATTTAAAAAAATTTTCACCCCTAAGGGGGGACCCTTATGTGAAAAAAAATTTTCCGCTTTCGGCGGGCCTCTGTTGTTCCAAATCGTAAGGGGGGACCCTTATGCGAAAAAAATTTTTCGCTTTCGGCGGGCCTCTGTTTTTTTATTTAAAAAATCGTAAGGAGGGACCCTTATGTGAATTTTTTTTCGGCGGGTTTTTTGTTTAAAAAATCATAAGGGGGGACCCTTATGTGCAAAAAAATTTTCCGCCTTCGGCGGGCGTCTGTCCCTTTTTCTTTCACACTAAAAAACCCCTGCGAACCGATTCAACAAGAACAATGTTGGGGCCCTTGCTCGAGGAAGCTGCAGTGGAAGCAGCTCTTCCCGCCCATCCACATTCTCTACCGATCAGACGGAGCATAGCGCACCTCAAAATGGTATTTTCTTTGTTCAATAATTTTTTGTTTAAAAAAAACAGAGCACGATTGCTTTGTTCAACTGATTTAAACAAAGATAGAAGCCAATAACAACGAGCCATCCAATTAAAAATGAATTAATCACTATGAGCTTAAAATGGCTGTTTTACTAATCATGGAAAAAAATAATTTTAGTCATAGATATGAGATTTGGCTTTTTAACTTGAAAGGGGGGCACTTCACTTGGGGAAGGGGGCTCTTTTTAATGAGTTCAAAGTGTTTTCAACAAAATACAAAAATGCAAATTTTCTTATGCGGTCTCGTTCGCCTAAGCGGTACGGCCTCGTTAGCGTAAACTTTTTCCTAAGCCTAAGCATTTTTTTATGTAAACAATCTTTTGAAAAGTTATTTTTAAAAATCCCCCCAAGTGAAGCGGAGCCCCCCAAGTGAAGTGCGCCCCCCTCAAGTTAAAAAGAACCTGAGATATAACTGTTTTAAACATTATGAAATTACCAAAACTGCTCAGAATTTAGATTTTGAAACGAGTACTGGAAAAAGTTAGTTAATTAGTCAAACTATATCTCAAACATTCTTTTTTAATAATGGATGGAAAACTCGAAAATAAGTGGTCCTTTTTCGGAAACTAAATTGAATTATTAAAAAAAAAGAAATTCGAAAAACTTTTTCTAGAATCAATAGAAAAAAGTTCGATACAAAGAGATTGAACGTGCAAGCGTCCGACCCACAATGATGTACTTTGTACATTGAATTGCTCATATCATTATTCCAACTACACAAGACACAGTTTAAACAACGGCTCTATATCTTATCCGGGAAAATTTGGCAAAATGTTTTCAGTTGTCATTTTATTTTATAAATGTATCAATCTGAAACTGTTGTAATTAGTCATATTAAATGTACAAACACGGCCAAATTTGCATGTCTGAGTCGAAAATCATGAAAATTGATGGAAACTTCACAAAACTCATTCAAAGAGTCTGGGCAAACTCAAAGTAACTACCGCATTGAAGACATTCTAGATTCTAGATGTAGCGAAAGCATACACCCACATTCATCTCTGAGCTATTTTGTATTCTCTTAGATTTTCCATGAAGGTGTTCGTGATTAGGCTCTATAATTTCGAAAAGACACCTTCTCCGGATTAGTTTTGAATCAAAAACCGAGTATTTCAAAGAAAATTGAACTATGAATATAAACATTAATGTCAAATTTGACTCGTTTAAAAAAAACAAATTAAAATTTAGGAAAACACATTTATCATGTTTATCAGTCAGGAAGCCTCTGGGAGCAGTTCCTAATTTGTGAAGAGCTATTTTTAACCTGAGCGCGATCTCTTTTCCAAATCAGCAGCACTGTTGTAAATTTTGAAAAACTACCTTCCTTTAAGCGGAAAGTCTTAAATGATGATAAGCTTCACTTCTCATTTTTAAAGACTCCTTCGCTCTAAGAGCGGTCGTTTTTCATAACTGCAATTGACGTTTTTTGAGCTAAGGTTATCTATCTGTATGCTTATCTTGTCGCATCCATGACTGCTGCAGGTTTTTTGTTGTTTGTTTTTGTATTAGCTGTCAACTCCATTGTTTTACTTGTGAAATTTCGCAATACGCCAGGCTTCTTCTCCTTCTTCTTAGCGTTGTCCCGCGCCGGCCGAGGTCGGAGTAGGGTCCGCTGTACGGTTTCTAGCTCTCCAGAAACACCTGTCCGTTGCGTCTTCCGAGTGGAGTCTTGCAAGGCGCGGGTCTTGGTTGAGCGTATCCATATATCTTGTCTTCGGTTTGCCTCGCGGGCGTTTGCCTGGTACTTCCATGTCAAGGGCGTGTCTTGCGATGTTGGTCGCGTCTCTTCGCATCACGTGTTTATACCATCTAACTCTCCCTTCTCGCATCGCATCTTCTCGCATCAAGTGAAAAGTATCGAGCCTTTACATGGAAACCGATCAGGAGGACGAGGAAAGGGAAGAATGAATTCTTTCGAGACGAACTCTCTCGAAACGAAAAAAAGGAAAAAGACGAACTTTAAATTGCTAAAAGCAAAGATATTATTTCCATTCAATAATGACAAAACTCAAGTTGAAATAATGGTAGATAAAATTTTAATGGCACTTTTCGCGTTTAGGGACCCCCATACCAAAGGTTCAATTAGTCATACGTCTGACTTTACTGTTACTGCGTACTAAACTGTTTATATACGAGTCTCTGGAGAGAGCTCCGAGTGTGACCACCCTTTTTGGTGGGAAAACATTCTTCCTCCTACTATTGGTCGTATGTTTTCTCTGAGCACTTTCCAGAAACTCTTTTATAAATAGTGATTTGTTATCGTGTGGTTATATAGCACCCTACATATCCAAGGGAGTAGGATTAGGCACAGCGCACCATCTGATCCATAGAACCCCTGGTGAGCCATTGAACTCATCTGACCCATTGAACCTCTGGTAGGGGGTTCCTAAACGCAAACAGTACCATTTTAATTTTACGTTCCACAACAGCAATATGGTCTTTTGAAATTAGGCCACGTGATGGAGTAAGCATAGTCAATGCTTCATATAAAATACGAACTTTCGATTGCTAAAAGCAAATATATTATTTCAATTCAATAATGAAAAAACCTCAAGTTTACATAATGGTCATAGATAAAATCTGTCTTGATTTTTCATTAGGTCGATCGGTAAAGTAGCTTAAAAGTTTTCAACTTTACGAAACCTGTTAAGGCTGAGTGATGGCTAATGAAACGTTCTATTCATGCAGAGTAATAAAGATGCTTTATTTCTTTCTTTAAAAATTTCAGTTTTCGCTGTTAAAATTCTGTTACATTCATTTCGAGTGAGCGAGATCGTTAGGTCGGTCGCCTTAGGAAGTTTTTTTGCCCTTTTTCAGTTAACCTATGATAATGGTAGAGAAAATCTTAATCTTTATCGTTCCCTAATAGAAATATGGCCTTTCGAAATTGAGCATAGTCGCTGTATTGTAAAAGAAAGCGGAAGGACCTTCACACTCTGACGACTGACCTGAACGACTTCGACTGCTGTCTAGCCGATTGTGTTTTGCTTTTGAGTAGCATAGCTGTTCTAGATGATAAACGGAGAATTTTTTTTTTTTACATTGCTGGAGTCTCAAAAATTCTAGTTAGTTTTAGTACAAAATAAGTTTTTAAAAAATCATTTTGTTTTTATAGCGTGTAAAAATGTTTAAAGAAAAAGTAAAGAATCGGAGAAATGCCTTGTTCTCTCTGTATCTTTTTCTAGCCTTTCTTTGATCATTCCCCGCAGTTCAAGGTGGAAATAGAACTCTGGCAATTATACTCATCTACATATGTAGTTCTTGTATTACTGCCTTTCAGTTTCGGTTTTTCCTCTGAATTTCACCGGTTAATTATGATTCCGCCTCGATTTCTGAAATTCGAAATTGTTATTTCTCATTCTTGATCAGTTTTGGTTCTTGAAAAAAGTACATTCCAATTTAGATTGATGAATAAATTTTTGAAATTTTCTGTAGTGTACGAAAACAGCGTTGGAAGAAAAGCTTTGATGAAATAATAAAAAGGATTACATTTGGATTACATTTGGATTACATTTAATTTACACAGAAAAGCCAATTCAAAAATTGGCGAATTTTAATCCATAAACTAATCTTATCTATTTTTCTGCATTAAATTAACTGTTTTTGATTTTCCATGTTTTCTTGAAAGAGTTAAGTGAATAAGAATACATAAAAATAGCATTTTACTACCTATTCTTATTCTGATTTTAGCTATTACGGTCTCTAGATAAGTAGAGGTATATTAATAATTAAACAGATTCTACCGAGTTCGCTTTGCAAATAACTCATACGGTATCACGACTATTCACTCCCAGACGATTCACTCCCGACAATTCATTCCGGACAATTCACTCCTACGACAATTCACTCCGGACAATTCACTCCTAGGACAATTCACTCCGGACAATTCACTCCTACGACAATTCACTCCCAGACAATTCACTCCTACGACAATTCACTCCCGTTTTTTTGTTTTTAATGAGTTTTTTTTGTGATTATGTTTTATTTAAGGTTTCTTTTTGCATTTAATTGTTCCGTTTGTAGTTTTTTTCAAAATTATATATTCTTTAAGGTTCCTTTTTGCATTTGATTGTTCCATTTGTAGTTTTTTTGTAATTGTAATTTTTGTAATATATATATATATATATATATGATAATAATGTACATATATATGCCTGACGAGACGACAATCAAAAAACTTTTGTTACTTCTGAAAAGATGCGGAAAAGAACAAGGAGTATAGAAATACAGTATTCAGTTAAACACAGAGAAGATGATGTTTAGAGAACTATTATTATTACAAAAAAACTATTGTCGTAGGAGTGAATTGTCTAAGAGTGAATTGTCCGGAGTGAATTGTCGTTGGAGTGAATTGTCCGGAGTGAATTGTCCGGAGTGAATTGTCGTCGGAGTGAATTGTCGTTGGAGTGAATTGGCGTAGGAGAGAATTGTCCGGAGTGAATTTTCGGGAGTGAATCGTCGAGAGTAAATTGTCTGGGAGTGAATATTCGTGATACCGTATGAGTTATTTATAAAAAACTACAAACGGAACAATTAAATGCAAAAAGAAAACTTAAATAATACATAATTACAACAAAAAAAACTCATTAAAAACAAAAAACAAAAAAAACGGGAGTGAATTGTCGTTGGAGTGAATTGTCCGGAGTGAATTGTCGTTGGAGTGAATTGTCCGGAGTGAATTGTCGTTGGAGTGAATTGTCCGGAGTGAATTGTCGTTGGAGTGAATTGTCGTAGGAGTGAATTGTCTGGGAGTGAATTGTCGTTGGAGTGAATTGTCCGGAGTGAATTGTCGTTGGAGTGAATTTTCCGGAGTGAATTGTCGTTGGAGTGAGTTGCCGTTGGAGTGAATTGTCCGGGAGTGAATAATCATGGAACCGTCATACCTGAGAAGAAAGAAGGGGGGTTTAACGAATACCAGAAACCACGCCCTCACGCCCGTTAGCTACTAATCTACGCCACTGCGCGGAAAATTTTTAAAACTTAAGAAATTTTGAGTTTTTTCAGGAAGAGATTTTATTTATAAAATCTCCCTTCCCCCTTTAGGAGCCCTCCCCACTAGGGCCCTACCGGGTAAATTTAACTTTAGGGACCCACCTGAAAGCAATTGCACTGTAAGAAAACCTGTTGTAGAACACAGGCCCACTTCTGCTATTTCTCTCTCTGTACTGCTGTCTGCTGTCTCTACTGACTATCTGCTCTCTCTCTCTCTACTGTTGTGCGTTCTTTTTGAGCCCGAACGCGTGTGAGAGAGAGAGAGAGTTTGAAACGTTTTTTTAGAGATAACACGCATGAGAGAGAGAGGGAAAAGTTTGGAAGTTTTTGAGAGATAAAGCGCATGAGAGAGAAAGAGGAAGTTTGTGATCCCGAACACGTGGGAAAAGATAGTTTGGGAATGGCTTTTTGGCGAATTACCGACACTTTGTACCGCGTCACTTTGTATACGACACTTTGTACCCGACACTTTGTACCCCGTCACTTTGTACCGCGACACTTTGTACCGCGACACTTTGTACCGCGACACTTTGTACCCCGTCACTTTGTACCGCGACACTTTGTACCGCGACACTTTGTACCGCGACACTTTGTACCGCGACACTTTGTACCCAAGGAAATTTTAAGACACTGTTTCGTTTGTAGTTTGTAGTTTTTTTGTATTTTTGTTATTTAAGCTTGTTTTCTTTACATTTAATTGTTCCGTTTGTAGTTTTTTTTGTATTTTTATTATTTAAGCTTGTTTTCTTTACATTTAATTGTTCCGTTTGTAGTTTTTTGTATTTTTATTATTTAATCTTGTTTTCTTTACATTTAATTGTTCCGTTTGTATTTTTTTTGTATTTTTATTATTTAAGCTTGTTTTCTTTACACTTAATTGTTCCGTTTGTAGTTTTTTTGTATTTTTATTATTTAAGCTTGTTTTCTTTACACTTAATTGTTCCGTTTGTAGTTTTTTTTGTATTTTTATTATTTAAGCTTGTTTGCTTTACATTTAAGTGTTCCGTTTGTAGTTTTTTTGTATTTTTATTATTTAAGCTTGTTTTCTTTACACTTAATTGTTCCGTTTGTAGTTTTTTTGTATTTTTATTATTTAAGCTTGTTTGCTTTACACTTAATTGTTCCGTTTGTAGTTTTTTTTGTATTTTTATTATTTAAGCTTGTTTGCTTTACATTTAAGTGTTCCGTTTGTAGTTTTTTTGTATTTTTATTATTTAAGCTTGTTTTCTTTACACTTAATTGTTCCGTTTGTATTTTTTTGTAATTATATATTCTTTAAGCTTCTTTTTCTCTTTTAGTTGTTTTGTTTGTAGTTTTTTGTATTTTTAATATTTAAGCTTCTTTTTGGCATTCAATTGTTCCGTTTTAAGTTTTTTCGTTTTTTAAGCACATGATTTGGTCTCATTAGGTAAATTGTTCCAAAAATTAACTACTCTAGATGTTGAGATGTTAGAACGCCAAGCTGATCGAATTATTGGTTCGATTAGTGCATCCTTTAGATCTAGTATTATAAACGTGGTTGTTGAACAAAAACATAGAGCAAGGATCGGTTGACGTTAACCGATTTAATATTTTGTACGTCATGAGTAAATCTGCAATAAAAACTTGAAACTTGAAAAAAAAACTTGAAAGATGCATAAGTCGATTACCAAGAGAAACTATTGTTCCCTCCTCTAAACTGAGACATGCGTAACTTCTTGTGTTATAACTAGGTTATTCACCGAACTAGCATCCAGTTTTTTTTCAATTGAAACGCTTTATCAAGATCAGCAAGCCACATCGGTAATATAACATCATCGATTATGGAATCTGTTGCGACATGTGACGACTCCACTCCTCAGCGTTCTCTTCCTTCCTTGGGAATTGGGGACTAACGGCTTTGACAAAGTAGTCCCTCCATAGTAGTAGTAGATTGCCCGCCGTAGGTCTCCGGCTGGGTAGACGAGGTCTTCTTTGACATGGCTCAGTAAACAATAACCTTACTTACATCATTTATCTAATTACATTATTTCTCTTTCTCTCTCGGGGTTTTTTTTTCCCTTTTTTTTAAAATTTTTTTTTACTCTCTACAATTACTCTCTGCCGCTATACCTTCCCATTCGCACTTTTTAGCCATGAATGGAGATCTGCGATGCTATCAGTTCAATTCAATTCAATTTAACCGCTTTATAAAGATCAACAAGCCACATCGGTAATATAACATCATCGATTATGGGATCTGTTGCGACATGTGACGACTCCACTCCTCAGCGTTCTCTGCCTTCCTTGGGAATTGGGGACTAACGGCTTTGACAAAGTAGTCCCTCCATAGTAGTAGTAGTAGATTGCCCGCCGTAGGTCTCCGGCTGGGTAGACGAGGTCTTCTTTGACATGGCTCAGAAAACAATAACCTTACTTACATCATTTATCTAATTACATTATTTCTCTTTCTCTCTCGGGGTTTTTTTTCTTCTAGACCGAGCCCACGAGACTGTTTCGTATGATCGACAACTGCAGTGTTTGGCCGGCCTGCTCAAACCCATTGAACCAAACCTGCCCTGTAGTTTACTCAGGCTGTTCAGACCGTATGCCTAAGCCTCAGGCAAGGTTAACAGAGTGGAATATTTTATTTTTTTTTTTTCGTGCCCTAGTACATTCCCAGCAATATTTTTCATTATTTCGTGCCCTAGTACATTCCCAGCAGTATAACTTCACTGTTTGATCGATACCAGATACATAGTAACTGGTTGACGATGCTATGCAGAACAATCATATATCGCTATTTAAATATCAATATTTGGATCTCTTTCTTTCTTCAACTCTTTCTTGCAATGCACACTTACCAGATGTCCCTTTTCACTACGATCATAAGAGATGAACACTTCTGTAGAAGGCATACTTAATGAATTATATGGACAACGAATGTCATTTTATGAAAATTAAATCATATAAAGTTTTTATTTATATGTATATAGTTTGAAAGAGGCAAAAAATAGTATTCCGTAACCATTTCCAAACTTCCTGTTTTGTCGCGGACTACTCATTAAAAAGAGTTACTCCAGCCTCATTAAAAAACTTCAATCTTGCTTCAAACTTGATATCAACATTTGTACACATTGTCTTCGGTTTCGATTGTAATGATGAGCAGAATAAATTGTGTCTCTTGACAAAAAATCTGAATGCAATCGTTTTGAATGCAATTTCAGGAACGACTTTGAAAATTTTGTTCCGAGTGTTTTTTTTCTGATTTCAGGAATGAAAAAAAATGAATGTTCTGTGTGTAGTGGGATGCCAGAATGTCATTGTAGTTCGAAGTAGTTGTGAGATGCCAGGAGGTTAAGACAGTTGAATGTTCGACGTTTTTTTTGTATCTAAGCTTCTTTTCATCATGTTTCAAGAAGTCATCTTGGATCGAATACATTTATTCTTTCATGATAGGTAATACTTGGTAATTAACTCATCCATTTTTATATTCACTGGTGGTGAAATGGAACATAAATGATCATTTTTTAAGAAGAAAAAACCCGGTTGAAGTGTATCTTGTTCGAAGTTTTATCTTTTTTTGTATTGTGTGTCACTGCTTACTCGAATTTTTTATCGGAAAAATGCAGATTGATTACAGGCCGAAGAAAACCAATTGTTTTTGAAACATTAAACTCCCATTTGCATCTACAAGTACCCCACTACATTCTCCTTGCATCCCGCTATTTGTTTTTGTAATACACACGAAAATCATAAGCAAACGTAACAACATAAGAATTTATTGATAATAATTAAACAACAGTGACGATTTGGGTAACTAAAGTTGATTCCAAACGAACAATAAAAATCAACAGATTAGAAGAATTTCATCGCAAGAAAAATTCGAATCTTCCAAAATATAACATTTCTAACAAAAATAAAGCGAGTTTCAACAGGAGTGCAAACCCAATACATTTAGGCGCCTCCACCCCCCCCCCCATCACATCAACAAATATGGGTAATTGTAATATGACATACTCGTTATTATTATAGAATGCAACCGGTTCTGCTCATCATAAGCAAACGTAACAACATAAGAATTTATTGATAATAATTGAACAACAGTAACGATTTGGGTAACTAAAGTTGATTCCAAACGAACAATCAAAATCAACAGATTAGAAGAATTTCAACACAAGAAACATTCGAATCTTCCAAAATATAACATTTCCAACAAAATAAAGTTTCAAAAGCGAGTTTCAACAAAAAAAACAATGATGACTGCTCGACCCTCCCTCAGTTCTTGTATCCTCTGGACGCTCTTCTTCCTCTTGCTTGCTCAAATTTACGGCCCTTGGAGCGAACAAACGGTTTGACGTGTGATCCGGGCAGTCCAGGAGCACCAAAGTGATGCTGTGCTTCACGAGATTTGCAGGGGCCCTGGTCAAAAAACTTTTATCTCTTTAATTGCGAAATCTAAAACACAGAATTAGTGAATCAGCTTCGTCGATGTTAGTGATCCTCTCAAGAGGACATGTGAAGCCTTGAATAAAATCTATAATTCGGCAAAAAATGTAGCCCTTAACTCAATA
Source organism: Allodiplogaster pararmata (assembly GCA_964056735.1). Taxonomy (NCBI): domain Eukaryota; kingdom Metazoa; phylum Nematoda; class Chromadorea; order Rhabditida; family Diplogasteridae; genus Allodiplogaster; species Allodiplogaster pararmata. The sequence continues at coordinate 3,184,203 of OZ057403.1, forward strand.
TTTTCAACAAATCTCTACGATAAAATCAAATCGTTCATGATTGATTATTCATGATCGTTCATGATTGTAAAAGACCGTAAACCGCAAAAAGGGAAAAAAATTCTAGGGCTACCGACCTGCCGAATCTCTCCCTGCCGACCCTCTTTCTCCTCGAAATGAATGTATCTTCTCTCTAAAAGTGAAAGTGAAAAATCTCCATTTCTTCACATAAATATAACGTTTTGAGTTATATTTCAGCCTCAACCGCCAAGTCTTGTCCTTACTTATCCTCCCTCTCCTCTCACATTGCCCAATCCCAACTCATTATGTGACCTAAAGAGACATTTATTTGTTTAAATATATATCTCACTTTCCCAATCGAAAACCAACCTCCTTTCTATTGTTGCGTAAGATGGGGAACTCCGCGCTGCTCGCCGCAAACGAAGATCCGACGACGTTTCAGACGAAGTCTGGAGAAGGTCGCGGGTTCTTGATGGTGTCCCACTTCTGAGGAATCGGCGCCGGTTTGTCCTGAAGGAAATGAAGTCTGAATGAAATATATTTTAAAAAAACATTAAGAAGTGAAAAAATAGTGTGAAGAAACTGCTGGAGAAAATAACTTTTGTTCGAAATATTTTTCGCACGAACTCAAATAAGAACAATCTCTGTCAGAGGGTTTAATTTTGAGAGGGAAAATACGATTTTCTAACATTGCTTTTTTTCTTACATTTTCGACACAGCTGGTGAGCTGAAGAATTTTTTGTTTGAAAGTAATTTTTCAAAACACGAGTTTTTTTTTTGGAATGATCGATCACCGAACACGATATACTAACGTATGAAAAACAAGCCTTGTTTTATCAACAGGTCAATTGCCCTAATAGATCAAATGTTTCCATTTTATACCAAGATTTTTCTCTGATCCGCCCTGCGAATAAAAAAATCTATGCGCTCCCCAAAAACTCCGAAAAAACATTGGAATCTATGCACTTGGAAAAAAAATTTCTCGGAATTTTCGTTGGGAAAACCCAAATCTTTGAAAAATTGAATTTTGAACTCTGAAATTTCGAAAATCTATGCACTCCAAAAAAGTTGTGCAGGTGCTGAGAAACACCCTGTTATATACTTGACAAAACCTGTTCAAATTGAATTATGGCCGATAGAACTTAACGAAAATGGTATTAATTTCCATCAGGGTAATTCTCTCATCCGCACTGCGGGTGTAAAAAAATCTATGCGATCTCAAAAAAATCTGGAAACTAAATACAAATCAATGCACTCGGGAAATTTTTGATGAGAAAAATTTCTAAATCTTTGAAATTTAGGGATCTATGCGCTTGAAAAAAAATGTGCTGGTAATAAGAAACACCATAATAAGTAATAAGAAACAGTGCTGGTAATAAGAAACAAGAAACATTCCATTCAACTTTACGTTAAGCGAGGGTTTGGTAGGTTGGTCACTTCAGAAGAATGTTTTGCCAGTTGGCAGTTTACCCATGTATAATTGTGAAAAGAATCATACAATTCGAAAATAAATTCGTAAACTTGATGTTCTCTTCAACTTCTTCATTTTTTCACTTACTCGAAATGATTTAACAATTCGTAATTCTATATATCAACTAGAATAGGTCTATAGACAATCTTTTGAGAGAATGAGCAACTTAAATCGATGATTTGGCCGACAAAATAATAACCGTTTTTTTCCGTGATTCTCTTTCCAATTTCGAAGACGAAGCTGTCCTTCCAATTTCGCAACTTTCTCGATGTACTCGATCCTTTCGTACTCCTGAGAGAAATTTTATATTATTTAGACCTCGAGCTATGCAAGAGAAAAACACAGGAAATACCGAGAGAACCTTGGAGACATAACGTTTGAGTGATCGACCGTGAAGAAGCAACTATAAACACAAGAGACGGGAGAAAGAGCAAAAATGAGAAAAGTTCGAAAAGAGAGAGAATAAAGCAAGCATCCCAAGGAAAGGAAATTTGCCACTTTGTTACTTGGGGGCCGCATTTTACTTAGGGGGACAGGTTACTTTTAAGTGATCTTTTCCGCTTAGGCTTAATCGAAATGTTTGCTAACGAGGCCTAAAGAACAATTAGCAACAATAGTGGAAAAGGGGAGGGTTAAGGCAAAAAGAGTGAAAAGAGAAAGAGAGAAAAATTTAAACAGAACGGAAGGAGAAGAGAATGTAGATAATTCTCGGCGCGAACATGTATGCGCCAACATAGCTGGTCCGGTAACCATTCAACCCCTGCCTACCGACCCTCTCCCTCACTCAAAATGAACGATCAGAGTTTTCACAGCTAAAATTTAAAGATAAAAAAAACCTTCATTCCTCTACATAAATACAACGTTTCATTAGACAATACACAGCCTCAACCGGTTGCGTAAGGTTAAAAGTGAAACTTCTAACCTAGTTTAGCGACCGACTTATTGAAAAATCAAGACGTATTTTACCTATGATTCAAACAGTAATAGCGTAACTGATTATGCTTATGGCCTAATTTCTAAGTGGTATGGTCTTGTTCCTAAACCGGCCTCGTGAGCGTAAAATACACCTGAGCCTTGGCGAAAAAAAGAGTTGAAAGTACATAGCCCCTATGAAGTGAAGCGTGGCCCCTAAGGTTAGAAAGAGCCTTTGATTTTATGGAAATTAGAGCAAGGTGGCTAAGAGGGCATTGTTTGCGTTTTGTCGGGGGCGGGCCCCCTAGCATCTTTATACACATTATATAATCGCCCTAGCCAGTGCGGCGTGTGCTAGCCACGCCCCACTGGCAGTGGGTGCTGGGCCCTTGACGGGGACCAGCCGGCCGACACTCCTCTCTCGCAATGCTCTCCGTCCCATTCCCATCTGTCCAAAGTCTACACCACACGACAAGGGAATGAAGAGCATCCCACGGAATGGGGATGCTACGTGGAGGTCCCGGAACCAACACCCGGAGCACCGCTACACGTCGATGCCCGCACAAAGGAGGAAGGTTATCTAGGGCCCGTGCGGAAGAGCTAAGAGAAGTAAAAAAAAGCTAGAAAAAAAGAGCGCTTTAGATCTCTCAAATATACGACTAGGTTAGAGCAGTCGTTTCCACGTGGAATAGGATAGGAAAGAGTTCCTCGTTAGGTAGAGCCTGACTCACTCATAATTTTTCCTCAAAAAACGCGCACATTTTTCATTTTTGGTGAGTCGGTCTCGAAGACCAACGTCAGGAACCCTCTCTGAGCAAAGGTTGAAAAAAAAAAAACAAACAAACCTGTTTAAAAAAAAAGATTAAGAGAGATAAAAAAGGAGAAGCGAGAGAGTCGAGGCGGACCCCACTCATTTTGTACATATTCATGTATATATTTATATATATTCATCTATAATCTTGTGTATCCCGGTAACAATGTTTTGTTATAAGGTTTTTTTTTGTTGTTGGAAGTTTTTTTTCTTCTCAATTTTCTGTGCTGGTTTGTTATTGTACCTATATTTTTGTTCTAAAGCAATAAAAAAAAAAAACTCGTTTAGAGTTTTGTTTTTTCAAGTACAGTGTTTAGAATGTTCTCTTCTGTCTTCTAAGTTTCGCAGAATGTTTTTTGTATGGTCTAGTCTAGATTTTACGTAGAAAAAAAAACCTCGAATCGTATAGACTTAGTGCTAAAAGTGAATTCGTATAGTTGTCGCAAACCCGCCTCGCTCGAAAATTTCTCTGCTTCTTGCGATTTTCCATATGTTATTTTGCCAGGCGTTATCATTCAGTGCGCTAACAATCAAGGCTAGTAATACATCGTACCAGGCAGGGTAAGGCTCTCGTAGTTGTACTATAAGAAATATAGAAGGTTAGACGCATAAAGATAGTGGGTGGAGTCTCTTCCTGACAGCCCATCGTAAAATAGAATATAAATGGCAAGAGAGTGTGTGAGAGAGAGAGAAAACAGCTTTACCTAGAAAAGGCTATGGAGATTGCTCTGAGAAAAGAGAATGCGGACCCTCGAGCTGCATTCGACGACATCAACGACGAAGATCTACCATACTATCATGGTGCAGAGGAATACGAAACGCCAAAATACGACAAAACGACTAATACAACGGTTCAAAGATTGAAAAAGAGATATGACGCGTCATTACATGCGTTCTCAGAATTCTTTAAGCTTCTACAAGAAAGACAGGTCAGATTGGAAAACCTGAGGAAAATAGATCCAAACGCAACGCTGGCCCCGATGTACCCGAATACAAATGGAACATCTTCTCCTCAGCAAACGACTCCAAAGCAGCTGAATCTGGAAAGAGCATCGGCCAGCACTGAAACGAAAACTGTTACTCCAAAACCTACTACGATCACCAAGCTTACAACTCTATTAACAACCTCTACCTTAAAACCGAATCCCAAAACAACAACACCAACAACAAGTACAACAACGAAATTTCCCTCAACCACACCAACGACCTACAAATCGACAATTCTGCCTCGTAAGATAAGATCAACCGAACGTTCTACGACACAACCCTACACGGGAATGGTTGGATCGGAGGCACACGTCAAGTTCATGAAGGACACCTATGACCACGAAGAAAACATTCGAAGGAACATGACTCACCAAGGCGTCAATCAGAAGATTCAATACGCCGTGGAAAACATTCAAAATGACAATCTTCTGAACTTTCAACAGCTTTTCTACAGCATATGCAACATTCAGAACAAACAGATTCAAATGTTCAACACGATGCTTCGAATCGAACCAACTATCACGATGAGAACGATATTACAAAGGGAAGACCTACATGCACGATTTGTCGGTACAAACGTTCTCCAAGTCACAAGATGTGGTCCAGTCAAAGCAATCAAAATCATAAGGCACAAAGAGATAGATGGGAAGTGCTTTCTATACACGCCCATCATCAATGACCAGAACACCACCATGTTCATCTTACCAGGAACGCATGATGTAACCATCACAAGTCCAACTGTGAACTGCAAACATGTTTTCCCCGATGTATGGCAGGACAGTAACAGGACATATCTAGCTGGAGAAGATTTCGCCAACGTCACTCAGTTAGAAGGACTCACCAACGACCACCAATATATTGCAACGAAAATGGAATTCAGTGCAGGAGACATCTATGACAACGCTAAAGGAAGCTCATTCCCATTGATGTTGGCCCTATCCTACGGTGCGAGTCTAGCAGCACTTCAACAAAACCAGAATCATCTTATAAACATCTTAGCAGGAGAAGGCCTTCTGGGAATTTCCAATATCTCGGTACAGACTGGATTTGACTTCGAAGCCCTTCAGGAAATGGGAATCGCGGAAATGGTGAAAGCCTACGCCATCAGAAGTCTTCTATGGCTTGGTCTACCCGCAGTGATAGTCATACTTATCATCATATTACTCATCATCGCGAAGGCAACCCTCCTGAAGTTCATAATCAAAGCCTTCACCACCTTGCCACGTCCGCAAATACATTTCGTGAGAACAAGGGAAGCCGAGACAAGGATAAATGTTGTCGAATCCTATCCTTTGACTGCGTTCGTCACTCAAAGGGACTTGGACGAAGCTCCTAAATTCTACTTCGCGAGAGTAAACAACATCAATTCAAGTTCAACTCCCCTGCCAATCATTCCAGTCACAATTGAAGATCGAGCAACGCATGCACTTTGTGACTCCGGATCTACAATCACCTATGTGAGAAAATCACTTGCAGAGAATGCAGGGATCGGTATACAGAAAAACAATCAGAAAGCGACAACAGCAAACGGATCTACTATGAAGTTCATCGGTTCATCCAATGTCCAAATCAACATTGGAGGAAACCTACTGATGCACGAAATACTCATCAGCGAAGACAAGGATTGCCCCGCTCAAGTACTCATCGGATACGACGTCATCAGCAAATACGCACACAACGGAGTATCATTCACTTTGGAACCTCACAAAGGAAGACTAGTGATAGGAGATAGCGCAGTTCCCCTTCTAAGCTGCGCAAGAGAAGCTTATCAACCCACAGGAGAAGTGTGGAATGTCATCACGGACGACAAAAGTTACAACATCAAACCGACAGAGACTTCAATGATACAGCTCATCATACCCAATTCTGACATATCGAGCCTAACCGACATCTTCCACATACAGCAGAAAGGCAATCTGGACACCATATCCATGCAACCTTTCCTGGTTCATGCGATGACGTCACAGAATAGTCAACCTACAGCAGTGAGGCTCCAGAACAAAACAAACCACACTATAGTCATCAAACCACATACGGAATTGGCAAAAGCAGAAGGAATGTACGCAACGAAATTCGAAAACGACGTGCCAGAAGAAGCAGATCTAGAACCAACCCTCTTAAGAATGCCCGATGACACATATGACTACATGGTAGATGTCAACATATCACCATCATTAGTCGAGGAGAAACATCGGAACCAAATACTCGAAATCATAAAGGCAAACGCGAACGCTTTTTACAACCATGATGGAATCATCGGAAAATTTCGCGGAAACATCGAACACTCAATCAAGCTGAAACCAAACGCGGAAATCCCAAAGCCGAGAACATACAGAATACCAATCGGAAAACAGGAAGAAGTGGAAAAGCAAGTCAACATGATGCTCGAACAAAATATTATCGAACCCTCCAACAGCCTGGTTCTATCCCCGCCTGTACTGGTCAGAAAGAAAGATGGCAGCTACAGATTCACAGTCGACTACAGAGCAATCAACGCCATCACGGCACCAAAACACTACCTGATACCAAGGATAGAAGATCTCATCGATTCTTCAGCAGGAAAAAAGATTTTCTCTACTTTGGATCTACAAAGCGGATTCTATCAGATACCGCTCAGAGAAGAAGATCGCCATCTGACAGCTTTTAAAACTCACATAGGCATATACCAGTTTAGAGTCATCCCAATGGGACTTTCAGGTGCGCCAGGTACATTCCAGAGATGCATGGAAATCGTCAGAAGAGCCTCTGGAGGAAAAATCCAAGTCTATCTGGATGACATTCTCATCGCATCGGACACACTAGAGGAACATCTCAGAGACCTCAAAGCCACCTTGGAAACGATACAGGAATACGGTCTGCGCATCAACACCAAGAAATGTGTGTTTGCAGCAAACAGCGTCACCTACCTAGGATTCATCATCAGTAAGGATGGAACTCAACCGAACCCAAACAAGGTGGAAGCCATACGAAAATTCCCGCGCCCAATCAACAAGAAAGGTGTAATGGCGTTCCTCGGGATGTGCAACTACTTCCGAAAATTCATCGATCATTTCGCAGAAGACGCAGCCCCGCTTACAGATCTTCTGCGCAACGAAGAGTTTGTCTGGATGTCAACACAAGAAGAAGCATTCGAAAGACTGAAACTAAAACTGAGCCAGGCCCCAGTCCTGGTCAGCCCCACTCGTCACGAACAATTCATCATGGAAACCGATGCGTCAGGAATCGCTGTCGCCGCGGTTCTCTACCAAGAAAAAGAAAATGAACTGCATCCCATCGCATTTGCTTCCAGAAAACTCAAACCAGCAGAGAGAAGGTATCCCGCTATAGAAACGGAAGCACTTGCGATCGTTTTTGGTTTGAAAGAGTACCGACAGTACATTCTTGGAGTTCATACCAAAGTAATCACAGATCACAAACCACTGGTCTCTCTTCTAAAAAGAAGAGACCTAATGGGCAGACTAGCGAAGTACCAACTAACGCTACAGGAATATGAGCTCGAGATCATATACCGCCCAGGCAAAGAGAATGCAGTACCAGATGCATTGTCACGGTACACCGAAAACGAAATCTCAGAGCCAAAAGGATTCGTGAAAGAAGAAGAAATCAACCCTAGATCAGTCAACAGTGTTACTTCAAATGAACTACGAACAGCTCAAGAACGATGTCATTGGATTCAAGAAACCATATCCGCTCTTTCTAAGCAAGAAGAAACTCCAGCGACGCAGAAACTCCACAACAGATACTTCGTGGCAGAAAGCCTTCTCTACGAAAAACCGAACAAAAACTCCCAAACACCAAGACTCATCCTACCGCGAGACAGAACTTTCACGCAGAAAATAATCAAGGAGTTCCATGAAGAGGCTAATCTGGCAGCTCATGCAGGAATAGCCAGAACCACGGAATGTATCAAAAGAAGATTCACATGGACAGGACTCAAGGAAGACGTCGAAGAATTCGTCAGAACGTGTCAAGCATGTCAGCAGCGGAAACCTAATCCCCACACCTACACGAAAGAACCACTTGGCACATACGAGACCCCTACAAGGCCATTTGCTAGAGTCCACGCAGACATCTGCGGCCCACTACCGATCACGATAAACGGCAATAGATATTTCATTGTCTTCATCGACGCTTTCAGCAAATACATCATAGCTGAGCCCATACCGAACATTGAAACCAAAACAATTGCGGACATCTTCATCAGCAGAGTCTACTGTCTACACGGAGCACCAGAAACTTTAGTCACTGACAGAGGATCAAACTTTACCTCGAACACATTCAAGGATACAATCAGCTCCCTCGGCATCACACTAGCCACCTCCCTTCCCTACCATCACAACACAAACGGGCTGGCAGAAAGAGCCATCAGGACCATAGAAGAATCGATCTCCCAGTACACCAACAACTCTCAGGATAATTGGGACACAGCCTTGCCACTAACAATCATGGCAATCAACTCATTAAAATCGAAAGTCACTCAGGAGGCCCCCTTTACAGTTCTTTTCGGCAGAGATGCGCGAATCCCCGCGGATGCAAAATGGAGAACGCCTCAAAGAAGCTACGCGTCACCGGAAGAGTACGCAGCACAAATTCGCGTTCAGCATCGCGAAACTTGGGAATCAGTTCATAAAAACATAGAAAAGGCATCGGAACAGTACAAGGAATACTATGACACTAGAAATAGAATCAAACCGAAGAAAATTTCTGTATCGGACGAAGTACTCATCAGAGGAGCCCCACCGAAGACTAAGCTGTGCCCGACTCGCGTCGGACCAGCAAGAGTTGTTGCAACCGAAGGAACAAGTGTTGAGGTACAAATTGGCAGATCCAGACGATCGTATCACCCAGATCGCCTTCAGAAGTTCTACAGACGAGAAGAGACACGAGTCCGAGACGATGAGCCCAGCAGTGCGAGGCCACGAGCGCAGCAGATGATCGACAAGAGACACGAGTCCGAGGCGACGAACTCAGCAGTCCGAGGTCACGAGCCCAGCAGACGATCAACAAGAGCGAAAAGAAGAACTGCAAGATACGAATATTGAAAAAAAAATAATAATAGTATAAATTTCTACATATGCCTAATCGGTGTGTGTTCCAACCTTTACTATAAGTCATGTTATTTTTTTTTCAAACTAAATAACTCGATATAATTGAAATATGTACGTGAGTGTAAACATTATTATTACTATTAAAATTCACATTGACAGGATGTTAGATATCGTAAAAACAAAATCATGTAATATTCAAAGCCTATTTTCGTAATATATATGATTTTCTTAGTGTGCGTCTTTTGTAGAAAAAATTGTAAATAATAAGATTCCGTTACATGTATTCTTATTTACTGTACTGAAAAATAGTATTTTCGTTACTAATATTCTTATTTACTGTACTGAAAAATAGTATTTTCGTTACTAATATTCTTATTTACTGTACTGAAAATAGTATTTTCGTTACTAGTATTTTTATTTAGTTCAAAAAAAAAAGTAAATAAGTCTAATTTCGTTGCTAGTATTCTTAGTTAGTTTTGATATTATTTAAAAAAAAAATAAATTTTTTTTTGTTTTGGATAGAAAAATAAATGAAACGCTCTATAGTTTAGAAAAGTTTCTAGAACAAAAAACGGATTTTAATAACTCAATACACGTTCTTAGTCACGTATGAAAATGTATCAACTCGAAGCTATTTTAAAGGTTTTGAAATAGCTATCTATTCTTAATTTAATTTTCTCAATCGGATTTGTAATTAATTTAATTTTCTCAATCTGATTTGTACTTAATTTAATTTTCTCAATTTGATGTGTGATTAACTGAAAAGATATGTAGGGTTTTTGTCGCAGACCCAGTGGAAAAAGAAGTACCACTTGGTCTGCTTTTCCCTACAGCAATGAAAACGAAGATTTGATAAACGAGGGCGGAGAGACTTTTTCGGAGGGGGGATGTCGGGGGCGGGCCCCCTAGCATCTTTATACACATTATATAATCGCCCTAGCCAGTGCGGCGTGTGCTAGCCACGCCCCACTGGCAGTGGGTGCTGGGCCCTTGACGGGGACCAGCCGGCCGACACTCCTCTCTCGCAATGCTCTCCGTCCCATTCCCATCTGTCCAAAGTCTACACCACACGACAAGGGAATGAAGAGCATCCCACGGAATGGGGATGCTACGGTTTATGCCCCCTCCCCCTACCAGAGGTTCCATGGGTCATACTTCTGACTTACTTACATTTACAAAAAGTCATTTTTGCATTAAAAAAATTATTTTTAGATTAGAAAACTATTTTTACATTAAAAATTTTGGCACTCCCCGTCAGAGGACTACTATACAAGGCCAGCCGATAGACAAGGCCAGCCCGCGATGTTTTGCATAAGATACGCATGCATGCACGCACGACGCACTACTCAACTTCAAAATATCTCACTACAAACGGAACACTTAAATGTAAAGAAAACGAGCTTAAATAACAAAAATACAAAAAAAATACAAACGGAACAATTAAATGTAAAGCAAACAAGCTTAAATAATAAAAATACAAAAAAAACTACAAACGGAACAATTAAGTGTAAAGAAAACAAGCTTAAATAATAAAAATACAAAAAAACAACAAACGGAACACTTAAATGTAAAGCAAACAAGCTTAAATAAAAAAACTACAAAAAAAACTACAAACGGAACAATTAAGTGTAAAGAAAACAAGCTTAAATAATAAAAATACAAAAAAACTACAAACGGAACAATTAAATGTAAAGAAAACAAGCTTAAATAATAAAAATACAAAAAAAAACTACAAACGGAACAATTAAATGTAAAGAAAACAAGCTTAAATAACAAAAATACAAAAAAACTACAAACTACAAACGAAACAGTGTCTTAAAATTTCCTTGGGTACAAAGTGTCGCGGTACAAAGTGTCGCGGTACAAAGTGACGGGGTACAAAGTGTCGCGGTACAAAGTGTCGCGGTACAAAGTGACGGGGTACAAAGTGTCGGGTACAAAGTGTCGTATACAAAGTGACGCGGTACAAAGTGTCGTGATACGCTTTTTGGCGGGGAACCTATCTCGAAGCTTTTGAGTGAATCTAAAGTGATTTCGTTTTTTGTTATTGTTTGTTTTTTTGTTATTGTTTGTTTGTATTGTATTTTTCTCTCTCTCTCTCTCTTTCTCTCTCTTAGTTCTATTATTTCTAACAGTTTAAATTTAAAAAGTGTTTGGAATGTTGGAATTCACGATATAGCTTTATGGATGTGAGGGTTATAACTCCCCGCTATTTTGATCGTCACGAACTAAAATGGGTGGGAGTTAAAGTAAAACAGGGGGGAGTTAAAGTAAAACAGGGGGAGTTAAAGTAAAACAGGGGGAGTTAAAATTAAAAGAGGAAAGTTGAAGTAAAATGGGTGGGAAATAAAGTAAAACAGAGGGGGAGTTAAAGTAAAACAGAGGGGAGTTAAAGTAAAACAGGGGGGAGTTAAAGTAAAACAGGGGGGACTTAAAGTAAAACAGGGGGAGTTAAAGTAAAACAGGGGGGAGTTAAAATTAAAAGAGGAAAGTTGAAGTAAAATGGGTGGGAGTTAAAGTAAAACAGGGGGGAGTTGAAGTAAAACAGGGGGGAGTTAAAGTAAAACAGGGGGGGACTTAAAGTAAAACAGGGAGGAGTCAAAACTAAAAGAGGAAAGTTGAAGTAAAATGGGTGGGAGTTAAAGTAAAACAGGGTGGGAGTTAAAGTAAAACAGGGGGAGGGAGTTAAAGTAAAACAGGGGGAGGGAGTTAAAGTAAAACAGGGGGGACTTAAAGTAAAACAGGGGGGAGTTAAAATTAAAAGAGGAAAATTGAAGTAAAATGGGTGGGAGTTAAAGTAAAACAGGGTTAAACTTTTTAATGAACTTTTGAGTGCTTTCTCTTCATGTTTGAAAAAAAGAGAGATTTATTCAATAAACGAAGTGATTTATTCAATAAACGAATTACAGTAGGTTTATTCAATAAACGAATTACAGTATTTTAGAACCGAGAAACTTTTCTCGTCTCCACCAAACGACACTTAAGTCCCAAAATTTCGAAACGTTTTCTGCTAGTTAGTGGCAAGTATAGCCAAATCATGAAGTTTGAATGATATTAGTAATCTTTGTCACAGCTCATGCCACGTACTAGCCATGCCACGAGATCATTTTTTTCTTTAATCAAATAAATTACTCCCCTCTGACAAATCACTTATATGAAAATTTAAACCTGTGCTGAATAAATTAGATACAATTCTCAAATAGCAATAATGATCCATTTTCGTTGAAAGTCGCTTTTGCTATTCGCAGAGGCGATAACGTGATAAAGAATCTTTTTAAAAAAAAAAACTTCATTTAATAACCTTTCTTAACGTTTTAATTCGAAAAGTCCACATGATATGGAATCTAACAGGTTATCTTAACAAGGAAAGAAAAAAATCGAGAAAATGACCACGTGAACAAAAACTAATCAATCAGAGTACTATCTACCTTTTACGAAAATTCCTTTATGTTGTAGCGGCCAAGAATTATCGATCGACCTCTACTTTTCGTTTCTGTGACTCAAAAAAGTTTTCGGTTCTTCGCCCAATTTGTACACCTTTGAGCCATAGTAACCGAATCAGAACGATAACTCAAATTTACTCTCTCTCTCTCTTTCTTTCTCTCTCTCTCTTTCTTTCTCTCTCTTTCTTTCTCTCTCTCTTTATTTCTCTCTCTATCTTTCTTTCTCTCTTTCTTTCTCTCTCTCTCTCTGCCTTATAATTCGTATCAAAAAACGTAGATTTTTTTAGCGTAATGGTTGGATTCAATAGCGCTTCAAGCCCCACAAACGAGATCGACAATAAAGCGTATGAACTTGAATTGTGTTTCGCATAATGTAAGTTTCGAATGAGAGATCGAGACGGAAAAAGATCGGCTCTAATCTACTTTAGCCGTCCAATGAAAGTTTAGCCATTCAATGAAAGTTCAGCCGTCCAATGGAAGTTTTAATGACAAAAATTAATATGAGACATTTTCTTATGCCGCACGGCCTCGTTAGCTAAGCCGTACGGCCTCGTTAGCGTAAACTTTTACTTAAGTCTTAACCTTTTTTGATGTAAAAATATTTTTTAATGTAAAAAATAAGCGAGTAAAATTGTAAAAGTTTGATTGGACGGCTAAAGTTTGATTGGACGGCTAAAGTAGATTAGAGCCCAAAAATCTTCGAAGAGGTGAGATATTTTCAAGAGCTGAAGGGTATCAGAAGTGGTTGTAGGTCTCCTCCCCTCGCCTTCACATGACTCGTCTAGTCTTCCTTGAGCACTGAGAAAGTGTGCTGCATATCCGGTCCCACAGTCTCTTCTCCACATTCTTCAACCATCAAAGTAGACTCGTTCCCGACACGATCAGCTTGCAACCTGACAGGGTTATACGATAACTAAAGTAAGACACTTTTAGTAATTGTAAGCCCACCATCACTCTCATAACGTAATTAATTTAAGTTTTTATTAATAATCATGTAATAAAATTAAAGATAGGTCATTGATTTCATTTTAAAAGTGCAATAGGAACAATCACATAGGCAACAACGAAATCAGTTGACTCCCTAATCTCTCAGTGCTCCGATGAAATCAGCTGATGGGCGAGATTAAAGTAAGCTATTCTCAAAAATTGGAGACTTTGATGCCATATCTACTGGACCATTTCCCTTTCTCCTATACATCACCGAGAAGTATCGAATTCCCGCTCGATGTTCCAAAACATTGACACACAGCCATATTTTGAAAAATTGAACAAAAAACAAACGTTTTTCGAGCTTAGGAGGATCTAGAATAGTCATAAGTTAATGACTCGAAAATTAATGACTTAGAAAAAAAGAGGTTTAGCAAGCGGTCAAGACTATCACAAACTCGCGAATTCTATATTTTTCTCCTCTTTCATAGGTAAAACATATCATGATTTATCAATAGGACTTTAGTTCCGGTAGGTCAAAAGTTTCCATTTTTAACTTTTCGGAACCTTTTCGGACTTTAACTTGACGAAACCTTTTCGGATCGCAAACTAAACTTTCTGTAGCTACATTACCTTAGACTACAAACTATATTAAGTTTAAATAGTTTAAAGGGCTTGCACATCATACTTTTGAAGATACGGTATTACATGGCTTACGCCATCCTTAAAGCTATTTCCAAAACATTTTAGCGCCGGTTCAAGTTTGTTTGTTTGTGTGTTTTCTTCGGTTCTTTCTGTGTTTTCTGTATCACGTTTTCAGGCTATCTTTAAGTTCTTCTTATCAAACCGATTGATCTGTTAGTTACTGATACACAAGGAGTTACAAGACAGAGCATTTATCATTGAAATGGTGCATCGGCTTAAGTGCTAAGGGCTATAGTATTATATTAGTGATATGGAATCAGTCAACATGTCAAAACAGGCGGAGAAGGTAGTTGTTCTCGAGAGTTACCAGGAGTTGAGTGTCAGCATCAAAATCGCGCAAGAAATCTTAGATGGAAATATCGCCTAATATGAAAAAGCTTACTTGAGAGTAACAGCCGCGAGAAACGCAGGGAAAGACTTTTGCTTTCCGAGTCTTTCCTCCATTTCTGCAGTGAATCTGAAATTAAAACTCTTTATTTTTTTCATTTATTACTTGTTCTTCATTTAATATTTAAATATAGGGCACTAGTGCAGTTCCACTAGTAAGCATTTACGGCAAAACCACGCTTTAGATTTCGATTTTTTGAGTTTCTGGGACATAACGTGACCTAAGTAAGCGAATTATGCACACAGTATTTTTTCAAAAATTTTTTTTTCAATTTTTGAGAAAAGTTTTTTTAAATAACAAACTTTTCGTATTTGATTTTTCTTGGCCCTATTTTACTTGAAAAGCAATTCGTGCCGGGAAGTAGCGGGATAAATCCCGCTACCTGGGGTAGTATAGCTCGTCAAACGAGGGCGATGCCGGACCGGCCTGGGCCAACCACCGGACAAAACATCAGCCGATACTCCGCTATACTTATCAATGACGAGTCGAGGCGCCAGTCAAATAGCCTCTTACCTATCTCCGGTCAACGACAGGCGAGAAGTCTCTACTCCCAACTAAAGCGATGCTAGGCCGGTTTGACCACCCACTCACAAGGCCTATAGCACGAACAGGTTGCTACAACGATGTCCGCATTCACAAGGTGCAGCATGACAGTCTCGGGACTGCAAAGGACATCAAAACCCTTCTCCGGACGCCTCTCTTCCGAAGAACACGAGAACCTCTCTCATTAAATAGAGTGTTTATAACCAAAAGTCTTCGATGCAGGCTGCTTGCCGGCAACAACAACAACTTAGAAAGCATTTTTTTTTTAAAAAAAAGAAAACCACTAACGGACGGCCAAGGGTCAGATTTTTTTCACACTCAGAGTTTCGACCAGATCGACGTCGGCTCCGATCCGCTCCCCCTCGGGAGCGGAGTTACGGATTCATGACTAGTTTTTTGATACGGTCTCGTTAGCCTAAGCCGTAACGGTCTGGTTAGCGTAACCTTCGCCTAAGCCTAAGCGAGAAAAAAAACAGTGAATAATAGCTGAAAATGGTCTATCAGAATATTATAAAACTTGTTCGTGAGTTAGTTTATGGTAAGTTAAGCCCACTAAAAATACCGCAGTTTGTGAATGAAGCAGTATTGCTAATTTAGGTAAATTTCAGCAACTATTTTAACATTAAAAAAACGCTTAGGCTTAGGCAAAAGGTTTACGCTTACGAGGCCGTACGGCTTAGGCTAACGAGACCGTTTTTTCTTTCAAATTTTGAACCGTAATTGCTCTACCTAACCTTTGATAAAATTTGAAGGCAAAACTGAGTTTCCTTCGTTTCGAAAATTGTTTTCAGGTCGATCCGGAAGTTCTTTTCTGACCCCCCTCGGTTAGTAGTTTTTATTCAGATAACATGCTTTCGGAGTAGTATAGGGCCAAGAAAACTCTAAAAAAGTTTTGGAAAAAAACTTCTTAAAAAACTGGAGAAATTTTTTTTTGGAGAAAAAAAAACTGGAGAAAAAAAAATTTTTTTTTGCCGCCTACGTCGCTTACTTAGGTCACATTATTTTGAAAAAACTCAACAAAAAACGAGTTTAGATCGCTAGTTTTGCCGTAATTGCTTACCAGTGGAACTGCACTAGCGCAGAATATAGTATATAAAAATCATTTGGTTTGGAGCTTGGGCTACCTTAAACGCCGTTTGTTTGAATAAAAACCGTGCCTACGGTAGCCAAACCTATAGCTTTTTTATTTCGATGGTTTGGGTTGCAAAAACTGAGGTGATTACAAGCCGAGAAGTTGCTCAATAACTTCCCATCAAAGGTCACTTTGTGATATGTCAGGGTTCCGTCGCTAATGCGATCATACGAGAGTAAGGGGTAAAAATCGGGACACTTTTGAAAACGCATTCAGGTGAAATGAATGCGCTACACATTAAATTGACTCCTATTCTGTGTTTTTGCAGTCTCCCACTCGCTCAATCTCTCCACAAAGCGTGCCGCTACCTCATAAATAGTCTTTTTCGATCTACAAACCTGTTTTGCGGTTAGTAAAAATAGTTTGGTGATAATACTCCATTTAAGTAGTTTTTGAGGCTCATTCCTCCCTCTGAGCTTTCAGGCGGACTTTCATGCGTATTCCCTCTTATCAGCACGTGAACGTAATCTCGTGCTTTCTGTGACTACTCATTTTAGACCCATGTTTGATATAAACAAAATAGGACAACTTCATATGACTCTTCACTAATTAAAAGCTCAGTCTCGATCTTAATGGAGAAGCTCACTTCAGACATACTACTAATATTGACATCTTTACAATTCACTCTAAAAATAAACTTCAACTGGAAACAAATGTATGAAAATAAGAGATATTCATAATCGTTCCAGCCATGTTTCGGAAAATTTCGGTACGTATCGACTGGTATTACCTCAAGCTCCCGACGACTGTTGACTCAACCAGTGACTCGAGCAGATTCAAACTGCCGTCTGAGTCAACCTGCAACTATTCCAACCTATTTTTTTCGATTCTCCTCTAAAATAATCCATATCAACTAGCCGTCTTCGCCTTCAAACTTTGTAACTAATTGTAAGCATAGATTCCTTACACTTATAAAAAAGAACTGGAGTAAAAAGCGCGCACTTGAGTGGGCCAATAACATGATAAACGAGTTGAATGCTTTAAATGGCCAATCTCTCTCTTTTCTCTGTTCTTTACCCCTCCTTCACTTCGCATCAATTCAGGCCCTCCACTCAAAAAGCAGTAGTTTTTTGTTGAAAGAATTGTTTTTACAAGGCAGTCATCTATGCATCTGAGCATTTTTAAAAAATTTATATTGAATGCTGCATCTGAAAAGATCTAAAAAGACGCCTTTGTCAACATCATTAAAAATTCGGGAGTGAGAAGATTTCTCAAAAACTAGAGGTTTTTCGAACTAATAACCTTAATGTGGAATATTTCCTGGAGGGGGTCGAGCACCGAGACGACTTCTACCGATTCTTCCGCCTTCATTTTTATTTGCATGCCAGTAAGAGAGGCCGACAGCTCTCTCAACAATTCATTCTTCCTTCTTTTTTCAAAATAAAAAGATGACTTCGGAACAATAAACATAATCTTTCATATATTTTATCTACATCTTTCGATGAAAAAAACAGAACAACTACAATTGAATCAATGAAAAAAGCGAAACATAATTGAGTAATCTGATGAACTAATTGAGTGATCTAGAAAGCTAGTTAAGTAATTCAATACCATCCCCGAATTCTGCTGCTTCAGGTTTTTAGATCAGATATCTGAGCTGTTGCTGCAGAGGGGAAGAAGTGGAGAAGTTTAATTATTCGGGATGCTACTGACTCGAATGTTTCTCCTACTCGCGCTGCGAATACTATTCATGCGCAAATCAATGCGCACCCCAAAAAAACCTAATTCTACGAATTCTCGGTAAATATTATTTTTGTTTCAACCTATGCTCTAAGCAGGGGTTAAATAAAATAGTTACCGGACCAGCTATGTTGGCGCATACATGTTCGCGCCGAAAATGATCTACATACTCTTTGTTTTCCGTTATATTGAAATTTTCCTCTAGTTCTTCTTCCAGTCTTTTTCCCCCTTTCATCTACTCTCCAACTCGCTCGGCGCGTACAAACATGCCTTAGACCGGTCTCATTTAACGCCTGGCTCTGGGTGTCTTTTCCAGGTCTCTATTTCTATCATTATAAAAACATTTGATCTACAAGAATCTCTTGTGGGTAATAAGAAACAGGAGGTTCTTAATATCATTAACATCAAATAC
This sequence comes from Allodiplogaster pararmata, assembly GCA_964056735.1. Lineage (NCBI taxonomy): Eukaryota > Metazoa > Nematoda > Chromadorea > Rhabditida > Diplogasteridae > Allodiplogaster > Allodiplogaster pararmata. The sequence goes on from OZ057403.1 coordinate 3,202,662, forward strand.
TCCGAGCTCAGTCGGCACGAGACAATTCTAAGCAAAAGGAACGAATAAGAACTATTCACATTGTCATAACGCCTTCTTAAAACCTGTAATCATTCGAAAGGCACCTGTATTTTCTGGCCAGATCACTCTGGATACTAATCGCCCTCTGATTCTCCTTTTCCTTCCTTTTCAGCTTCGATTCCAATTCTGTATACGGTTTTTTCAATTTTAAAAAAATTGCAAATGAAAGTTTTTCTACGAAAATAAGAAAACAAAGGAATGGAAAAAACGTTCAAGAGAGCAAAAAGAGAGGGGAAATTAAAAACCAGACGCGATTAGAAATAGAAAGCGAGAGAGAAAGAGATATAGAGAAGAGATAGAAAAAGAGAAAGATATAAAGAGAAAGAGATAGGGAGAGGAAGATAGAGGGAGAGAAAGATATAGAAAAAAGATATAGATAGGAAGCGGGAGAGAGAGAGAAAAAAGAGAGATACAGAGAGAAAGAGATAGGGAGAGGAAGATGAAGAGAGAGAGAGAGGAAGATAAAGAGAGAGAGGAATATAAAGAGAGAGAGGAAGATAAAGAGAGAGAGGAAGATATATATATATATATATAGAGAAAACAGAGAGATAGAGAAGGAGCGAGAGAGAGAGAGAGAGAGAGAGGGAAAAAAGATAGAGAGGAATCGGGAGAGAGAGAAAAAAGAGATAGATAGTGAGAGAAAAAGATGAAGAGATCTCACCCGCGATCCTACCGATGAATTCTGATTCCTCGCCCTCCTCCCTGGCCCTTTTTTTGGTGGTTGTCCACCCTCTCTCGCTTCTTCTTCCAATGCTCTTTTCCGAGCCAATTCTTCCTTGAAAACCAAATTTGAGAACTATGATACTTGTTATTCAAGAGTTGAACAATACTGTCCGATCATCCACTTGCGACCATCCGTTCCCTTTACAAACTCGGCAAAACCAATTTCTTCCTAGCGTTGTTTCGGCCCGGCCGAAGCCGGCTTGGGCTCCACTATTCGACCCCTAGAGTTGTGAGTCATGGTTTTTAACATGTGGTATCTATACGATCGGCGTGGGGGTGGTCGGTGCAGCCTCGCTTTGTTGACTGGGGAAGGGCAAGAGGTTATTTTAGTGGCGCCTCAACTCGGCATTACAAAATATAGGGGAGTATCTGCTGATGTTTTATCCGGTGATATGTCCAGGCCAGTCCGGCAACGCCCTCCTTCGACGAACTATACTATACAAATTTATTTCGCGACAGGCAGGACCGCTATCTCCAATCCAGATGTGCATAAAAACATCCCTCTATCCGCCGCCTGAGGACGCGCTCGATACCGGTGAGAATGAACCTGTCCCTTGTAGCAACGTTGCTAAAACGATGCCCGCCTTCAAAAGGAACAACATGACAGTCCCAGGACTGCAAAGACATCAAAAACGTTCTTTAGAATCATATCGCTCAGAAGAATCAATCTTCGATGCAAGCTGCATCCCGGCCACAACAAAAACAAACCTGCCCCTTGCGATGAAAACAAAATTTGGACTGTAAAACCATCGAAGGCGAGCGGCGGTAGAACCAAGTTGATCAAGCCTTTTTTCTGCCAATTAACAATCGCCCCTCCCTTCCTTTGCTGACCCTCTTACTCTATCTATCTTTATCACCTGCTCCATCATCTCTTCTCTCGCCATATCCAACGGATTGCCACGAAGATGTACTATTTGAGTCGTATCTCCAGCATCTGTGGGTTCGGCCTGCAAGTAATATCATGTTTTTAACCCGGAAAACTTTATATGTTCTGCCGCCCAAGTCTCTGTTTTTCTCTCTCATTCTCTCTTCTTCGCTCTCTCTCTTTCTCTGTCTCTCTCTCTGTGTCTCTCTTTCGCTCCTATCTCAATAACGATCTTTATAATTTCTATCAGCTTTCTCGCGCCTTGGCTGGAGTCGGTCCTCCATATTGTTCTCACTTATCTCAATGGTTTCTGTTGACCGAGTCAGAGAAAACTGTAGCCTAGGGAACAGAAATGGGTCGCTATTACTCTTCCAGCAGTTCCTCTTCCTCTCACCTTGACTGTTGTTCCTTTCTCCTCCGCAGCTCTTCGAGTAAATTCTGCAGCCTCTTCCTCGAGTTTTCTTACCAAAGCCAACCTAATTAAATGTTAATTCACCGAAGCAAATTCCAGTTTAAATTTGATAACTTTGAAGACAATCTTGCTCGCTGGGAGATGAGTTGGAAAAACCGGATGTTACAGATTCGGAACTCGCTTAGCTTTTCCGTTGCACACATTTTTCTGTTACTTCGGTTGAATTTCGAGTTCTCGACGTTTATGATAACGATTGGAGTCCCGAAACGTAAATGCATCAATAGTGAATTTGGACTACAATAAAAAAATTTATATGAAATTTGTGAAACTTAACTCCTTGTTACTTCATTTTCACGCTATGCCTCGTAAAAATTATTCTGACTAGAAGAAACAAACAAATGACTGGTTCTTCAGAACATGACAATAATATTGGCTGAAGGATACGATTTTTATTGTTATACAGTACTAACTGCTATTGTTATACAGTACTAACTGCTATTGTTATACAGTACTAACTGCTATTGTTATACAGTACTAACTGCTATTGTTATACAGTACTAACTGCTATTGTTATACAGTACTAACTGCTATTGTTATACAGTACTAACTGCTATTGTTATACAGTACTAACTGCTATTGTTATACAGTACTAACTGCTATTGCACAACACTGAAAAATTCTCTCTCATATAACCAAAAACGCACTGATTATTAAGCTCTTCTTCTGCTTCCTGCTTTCTTGCAGTTTCTGTCTTCAAAGAATATTCTAGCTGGGCGATTCTGAAACAACTCGTCATTACCAGGGGTTGTTGTTGTTGCCGGCAAGCAGCCCGCATCGAAGACTTTTGGTTATGAACACTTTCTTTAATGAGAGGTTCTCGTGTGCTTCGGACGTGTTCAATTACCAGGGGTTCAATAGTCATGTCAGACCTTCTGTCGGCGGGCCTATGTTTCTACAAATCATAAGGGGGACCCTTATGGAAAACAAAAACAAAAATTTTCGCGGGCCTCTGTTTGAAAAATCTTAAAGGGGGACCCTTATGTGAAATATTTTTTCCGCCTTCTGCGGGCGTCTGTACCTTTTTCTTGCACACTAAAAAACCCCTGGTCATTATCAAGTTACCGGAAAAGTTAAGTTATCATATGTTCACATTTAACGATGAAATAATAAATGAAATGAAATGATATAATTTTCACCAAAATTTAATTTGTTTTTGAAGAGTGTTTTCCCAAATTACGATTTCAATCACGGTTCTATTTCTGAATCATGCATCGAATAGAAAATGCAGTGTTTGTTTTTAAAAAAAACCTTTTTCGTTCTCAGATAAAAAAAAATCCGTAAACGAGCAGTTTTCGCATCAACAAAACACACGTTGAAGCAACCCCTGAGCAAGGTTTTTTCTATTTGAAGCTGTTACGGATAATGATGTTAATCTTCATTCTGTACTAACTGTTTGTGTAACTCGGCCACTTTCCGGATGAATCTGTTCATTCCTTCTCGATCTGATCTACAAGCATCGTCGACATCCTTCACTAGCAGACTACGTACTGCATGTACTTCTTCCTTGAAAACGAACCAATATTTTCTTATACAATGACTATGATAGTTAAGAAATTTCATGAATTGAACAATTATGTATAATCATGAAATAACCTAAATTCAACGAGTTGAAAATTTCTACAAACGACCTTTCTTTGAACGAGGTTATTCTGTTATTCATTTTGGAATACCAACACTTTGTGCCCACGACACTTTGTACCCACAACACTTTGAACCGCGACACTTTGTACCCACAAAAAAATGGTAATGTGAGAAATTTTCTCAAATGGTCTCGTTTATAAGCTGTACGGCCTCGTTAGCGTAATTATTATCTGAGCCTGGCGAGAAAAAAAGAAAAATTATTATTAAAAAAGAACATTTAGCGGTACAATGTGTCACGGGTACAAAGTGTCGTAAAACACTTTATATCTAGTTCGGTTCTCATTATTATATCCATTATTCCAAACTCCATTTTTAAAAATTTCTAAAATTGTCGGTGAGCTTTCTTGAGTCATGCCACCAACCCAATGAATCTTTTGATAAAAACCTCGCCACGCTGAGAATGTTCTTTTCTCTTATAATACAGAGCCGTCCCGGCTCAGTTACATTGCAAGCACACATCTCGAGCGGCTAAATGGTTACTCGACCCTCTTCCCAGTCCAGAAAACCAACCAAAATAGCGTCCAATGATCCTTGCAGATTTTTGAACTTGAGCTGCCAAGAAAGTTTTTCTTCGCGCTCAAATACAAACTTGTTGGCTCGTTCTCTGAAGCGAACATTTAGTCTTTCTGTTTCAAGAGAAGAAAAAAAACTAGTATACAAATTTGAACAAAGAACGCACTGTGATAAAAGAAGAGGCGCTAGAATAGTTACAAGCGAGTGGTCTAAGACAAGCTGTTTCTTTCCATCCACAAAAAGTCAGCATATCGAGATGACTAATTATGAAGAAACAGAAGACCTTTTAGAGAGTGCCAGAGCGTTTGATGTAAAAGGGAGGATAAAGACGATCAGAGCATTTTTATTGTCCAAAGTTTTCGAAAAAAATTCTAGCGAATTTCTTATACTTTTGTATTGAGAAGAATGGTTAACTGTCCCAATTCCAATGCGGGTTTCGATCTTAACGTTCAATTATAACCTCACTCGCTGAATCACATTCTTTCATGACAAACCATCTAATTAAACAATCTCCCGTCGACGTAATATTTCTCTATACTTCCAAAGCTTTCGATTGCGTTGATCATAGATTTCTGACATATAAGCTTAAATGTTTAGGTATCAGCGAGTCCATTGATAAATTGATATCTCTTCTTTTTAGACAATCGTTAACAATCTGCATCTTTTGATGGCGTTTATTCTCACCCCGCAGTAGTATCCAGTGGGGTTCCTCGAGGTTTTCATTGACGACATTACTAAAGTTATTCCTACGACGATTCGATATAGCATTTTCGCCGACGATCTCAATTTGTTTGCAGAAGTCCCAGTGACTTGCAGTTAGCCATAAACAACATTTGCGACTGGTTCTCTACCAAATGTACTGTTTTCTCCCTTGGTAAAGTACATTTGGTAGAGTAAAGTACATTTGGTAGAGAACATTTGGTAAAGTACATTTGGTAGAGAACAGTACATTTGGTAGAGAACCATTTGCGACTGGTTCTCTACCAAATGTACTGTTTTCCCCCTTGGTAAACAACCTGTTGAGCTTGATTATAAAATCAATATGCCTATCCTGAGAAAATCTTCTTCTGTTAAAGATTTAGGTGTAACGATTGATGGTAATATGTATGAGCTACAAACTTCATATAAAGATTATTTGCAAAAAAGCATCTTATTTAGCTAATATGATCCTCAGAGCATTCAAGTCTAAGTCTCATTCTCTCCTCATGCAGTCTTTCAATGTTTATGTTCGTCCGATACTCGAGTATGTTACAGAAATTTGGTCACCTGTCTCCAAACAACTAGTCAATGATAATGAATATGTGCACCGTAATTACATTAGAAGAGATGTGGCCTCGGCAATGCTTCCTACTACGAAAGTTTGAATTTTCTTGGTACTGAATCACTTGAACTCCGTACGGGAAAAGCGTCGCCAACCGAGTCCACACAAAAATGGTCTCAGAAGAAAAGGAAACCATCCAAAGTCCAGTCATACTGGGCGGCCGACCACCACCAGACATAAATGAAGAAGAAGTGGACCTCTCCAGAAACACCCGCTGCACGCTGAGCCAACTCCGCTCAGGCTACAGCAGGTACACCAACCACTACTTACACCGGATCGATGACTCGATACCTGACTGCTGCCCAGACTGTCTCAATGGACCACACGACGTAGCCCATCTCTTCAAATGCGCTAAACGTCTAACAAGAGTCACGTTGGAAGATCTCTGAATAAAACCAAAAGAAGTAGCCTCATTTCTGAGACTTTTGTGAAGGAAAGAAGAAAAGATGTATTAAAAAGGAAAAAAGAGAAAAAAAAGAGAGAGCGGGAGAGAGCCGCTCTCCATAGCCGACTCTCTTCGATGCGAGACGTTTGCCGGCAACAACAACAACTTGAACTCCGTCGCAATATAAGAGATCTATTTTTTCTCCATAAGAGCCTTCATTCAAACTTATCCATCGACTCTTCTCATTTGTATATACTTAATCCACACCAGCACAATACACGGCATGGTCACCAATTGAACATTAGACTTCCCGTTCTCTATCCTGCTAGATTGTCTACTTTTTTTTCAAGATCGATTCCTATATGGGAATGTCTTCCTAGTGAAGTCAAGTCATTGCAAAGCTCTGCTATATTCGAAGAAAAAATTGAAAACTTCGATACTTCACTTCTTAGCCTAAACTCCTTGGTTCATCTGTAGCCTTCTAACAATAGAACATTTGTTTTTATCTTTTATTTTGTAACTAGATTATCTCCAGCATCAGTGTTTAGGCGATGTTCTTTTTTCAGTTAATTTATATATCATAGTCCATGCTCTGATTTGTCTCATTCAATACGTGATATTGTTTATAATGTTGCGTGGAACAATAAATGAAATTAAATGAAAAATCGCTAGCTTTTTTGGATAGCGCATAGACTTGTGCATAGATTTAACCCTCACTGCTGTTTGAAGAAACAAAATGGTTTGAGTGTCTGGATCACTTACATTGGCTAATCTCTTTCCCTTCTATGCCTTCCACCCTCAGCTCGGTTCTCTCTATTATGAACCACCCCCGCTCGAAGAGCGTTGGTTTTTACCCTCCAAGTTTTCAAAAACCATGTACATGGTGGTGGTGAGTGACCTATGATTACGCTATGGTGAGCAATGGAACCAACTCACTTGGCAATCCGGAGCTGGTCTTTTAGCTCTGCAACTTCCAGTTCCAAATGCATGAGTTGGTCCTCGCTCTCTGCGAGCTGCTCCTCCAATGCTGCATTTCTCTCTGCAGCTGCCGACTCTTCTCCTCTATCTGCAGCCTCCCGGCATTCTGCAGCGAATTTCTCTTCTACTTCGACAGCCTCTTCTGGTGCATATTGTTCCCCACGGAATGTGATATCTTTAAAAGAAAACTTCTTCACCTGCAGGCTGTTTTTCATCACCCGCTAAAGAAGCTAATATATATAATAAAGACTAACTAATAAGTAACACTTTAAAGAAAAATTAGAAATAATGTGTTTTCTGTGTTGAGTCGTTGAAAAGATGCAGTTTGGTTAGTCGTTTATTGGACGTTTCGGCTATAAAGCCATCATCAGCAATTACCTCAAACTTGGGTTTAATTACCCAAGTTTGAGGTAATTGCTGATGATGGCTTTATAGCCGAAACGTCCAATAAACGACTAACCAAACTGCATCTTTTCAACGACTCAACACATTATTCAAGAACTTCAAGATGCGAGTAACTCAGATCAACACAAAAATTAGAAAGTTTTGAACAAAGTTGCAACATTTCTTGGGAGAATTCATTGTTTAATTAAAACCCTCAATCCGGCAGATCTTTTTTCTACACCCAGTAAAAATAGCGGACATGGGAGAGTTTTATCGGCAGTGCGTCAACCAGAAAAAAACCGGTTTTGGTCGAATTTGGTATGGTTAGATGAACTAGCCGTTCAAACTTGTCTCCCCTTCCTCTGCCTCGGGAGTCTCTACCATCAGCTCCTCTGATGCGTCTCCTTCCAAGCCGTCGATCCCTTCAAACTCTTGCACTGAACCCGGTCCCAGTTCTTGAGCGAGTTCTGCAGCAAAAAAAAAAACCTTTTTTCTCGCTGTATTCAACTTCTCTCTTAAAAATTTCTCATATAATTCTTTCCCTTTGTCGTTTCTAATATGAAATTCCGCTAATAATGGAACCGCAACTTGGAAAATAGTCCTTGCATATCGACAAAAATTTTTACTCCCTACATAAATCAGCTGAGTTTAGCAAACAAGGTGTTTCTCTAACCCGCACTGCGGGTAGACAACATCTATGCGCTCTCTAAAAACCCCGAAAAACATTGAAATCTATGCGCTTGGAAAACAATTTCTGTCGGATTTTCATAGAGAAAGTCCAAATCATTAGAAAAATTGAATGTTTGAACACTGAAATCTATGCGCTCGAAAAAAGTTGTGCGGGTGCTAAGAAACACCCTGTTAGCAAACAAACTCCTGCTCCGTCGTTCGATCAGAAGCCAAGAATTGAAAGAAATACTCGAGTCTCAACAGAAGCTCTCAAACGCTCGGTTTTTCTTCCTCTCTCTATGCTCCGCGCTTCCTATTTCCCCTCCCCTTTAACTTGAACGATAACAGTTTTTTTAAAAAAAATTTGCCAATTACCAGTCCACTTAAGGTATTTCGTTATTATATCTGAAAGGAATAAATAAAATAAAATAAACTGAACGCGCGAAAATTCTTGACCTGGAAAATAAAACCGAAATTCTTCTTTTTCATTGTTTTACCCATTTTTATCGCGCCTATTCGTAGTCTTTTTGCAGTCATTGGACTTTTTTGTGATCTACGCAAGTCAAGATAATCAAACTGACGGAACCACTCAAGCCTAAACTATAATAAATCTTACCATTGGTCAGGGATTCTGGGTGGATCAGTTTGTACGCTTTCCGAACCTCAACACGTTTTAGTTGAATGGAAAAGAATACATTTTGTATTAGATTAACGTTAAACCAATTTTTGATAATAAAGTTTTTTTAAATTCAATTATTACAGGGTAGACGCTCAAAAGCTTGTGAACCTGCAGAGTTGGAAAGAATTTTTGTGTAGCAGAGTGTGATCACATCTTAGTTTAACAGAGGTCACTCGTAATTGATGCAACTTTTTTGAAAAAGACCGCTCTTCGAGCGAAGGAATCGGAAATAATGACAAGTTTTGCTGTAGTTGTTAAGAAGACAGAGCTTCTCGTTATTTTAGACTCCCTCGCTCAAAGAACGGTCGTTTCTCAAAATTCTCAACAGTGCTCATGACCTATGAATGTGATGGAAAGACTCGTGTATGGAAATCTATCCGAATAGTGCACCTAATTTTGTTTTAAATCGTGATTTCTATTATAGAAATTGTAAGTGCAAGACTTCAACTGCTCGTGTTACACGAGCAGTTGAATCAATGTAATAGAAAACTTTCAATAATTGATAAAATAAAGTAAGCAATTCTTCGACTTCTCAGTTAAAAGTTGTAAGTCAGTCAGTCCTGACAAATAATTCAACTATCGCAGGTTAACAAAAAGGATCGAACCGAGCCATCTCTTATATCTCTATCCGGGGTGAGCATTTCACCACTACACAACAGGGTTAGTTTGGTCAATAATAAGCTAGTTTTTTATAGAAATTAAAAAAATGCTAATTAGTACCTGGAATCGATTTTCTCGAGTCCACATCTTACCACGAATCAGGAGTTGGGCGCACATTGATAGTTGTGCATCCTGTTGTCAAATTATGGTTTCAGCTCAAATTAATTATCGAAAAGAAAAAAACATATTATATCATAGCTCGTCAAAACACACTAAAAAAAGTTCCGAGCGGGTGACCGAACGACTCGGCGATCAAAGGAAGGGGAAATGCGAGGGGAGAATTCATCAACTTTTTTGTCGTTTCTTCTGAGTCAATTGCCTTTTCATACCGCATATCCAAGGCCGAAGTTCCTCATTTAAAATTTTGTTGACTTCCATCAACTTATTCGTCCTCCTGAGCGGCTGCCATCTGATAATTCTATCCCCTTCTAATTATCCTAACCTGGATGTGATGTTATGAATATCTCACTTTTTATTTCCGTCTTCGAATTTGTCCGAAGAAATATCATTCAACCGCGCTTTTGAACCCCTAAAACTTCGGAACACACTGGCAACCGTGGCCATTCGTGACTCTACAGCCTTAAGAGCCTGTCACGGATGGAGCCGGATCATCCAGTCCAGAATCGAGCGCGACCTCAGGTGGCGGATAGAGGGACGCCTCCCTACAAAGAATTCGTGCTGGGAGGTAGCGGGAGAAATCCCGCCGCGGACCAAAACTGGGTAGTATAGCTCGTCAATGGAGGGCGATGCCGGACCAGCCTGGGCATGCCACCGGACAAAACATCAGCCGATACTCCGCTATACTTTTCAATGGCGAGTCGAGGCGCCAGTAAAATAACCTCTTGCCCTTCTCCGGTTAACGAATGGGTCTCGCCAAGAGGATCGCCGATTGCGGTGCACGACACATTACAGTTGTGTCGAGCTCTGGGTCAAACTAATGCTTGTGTGCTTGTATCTTCTTCTTCTTCTTCTTAGCGTTGTCCCGCGCCGGCCGAGGTCGGAGTAGGGTCCGCTGTACGGCTTCTAGCTCTCCAGAAACATCTGTCCGTTGCGTCTTCCGAGTGGAGTCTTGCAAGGCGCAGGTCTTGGTTGAGCGTATCCATATATCTTGTCTTCGGTTTGCCTCGAGGGCGTTTGCCTGGTACTTCCATGTCAAGGGCGTGTCTTGCGATGTTGGTCGCGTCTCTTCGCATCACGTGTCCATACCATCTAACTCTCCCTTCTCGCATCTTGTCTTGTATTGGGGCAACGCCGAGTCTCCCTCTCACAATCGTGTTACGCACACAATCTAGGCGAGTCAGTCCTAGTGTCCAGCGTAACATTTTCATCTCATTCGTGTGGATAATGTTCTCGGTTATACGCGTTGTAGGCCAGGTCTCCGTCGAATAGAGAAGCACGGGACGGATTGCTGTTTTATACATCTTTCCGCGTATGCCAGCTGTGATATTCCTATCACAGAGGACACCTGCAGCTTCTCTCCATTTCATCCAAGCTGCATTTACTCTTTGGCGTGCCGCTGCATTTGTTGACGTGTCTGAGGAGATGACAGAACCAAGGTACTTGAATTCGGAGGTCTTCGGGAGCGGTTCACCGCTGATGTGAACAGCTCCCGTCGTTTGCACTCCGATTTCCTGGTACTCGGTCTTCTTGATGTTGAGGCGTAAGCCATGCCTACTAAGAGCGTCATTCCATTCTTGGGTGCGTTTCTCGATTTCGGCACGTGTAGGAGCAGCAAGGAGAATGTCGTCGGCGTATGCGATGGTTGACGGAGCCGGAGTCAGTAGAGGACGCGTGACGGTATCCATAACCAAAATGAAGAGAAGGGGAGACAAAGCACTCCCTTGGTGCACTCCAACGTTTACTGCGAATGGCTCTGTGATGCCGACCGGAGTTCTGACAGTACTCTTTGAATCATCGTACATCGCCATTGTCCATCGAATGTACTCTTCAGGAACCTGATGATCGCGCAATGCATATGAAATAAGATCATGGGGGACTCTGTCGAACGCCTTTTCCAAATCGAGGTAGGTCAGATGGAGAGGTGATCTTTTCTCTGCGTGCTTCTCGACAAGTAAACGGAGTGCAAATATTGCATCTGTTGTGCCTCTTCCGTTCACAAACCCGCATTGCTGAGCTGGAATATCGACGATATCTCGTATGCGTGAATCCAGTATCCTCTCAAATATCTTCATAGTGTGGTTGAGAAGGCGTATTGGACGGTAGTTGCTGCACACTCTGGCATCGCCTTTTCCTTTGAAGACTGGAACGGTCGTGGAGTAGCGCCAGATATGTGGAATTTGGCCTTGCTTTACGATGGTGTTGAACAGGTGCACGAGATGTGCTAGTCCAACATCACCCGCAAGTTTCCAGGCTTCGGTGGCTATGTCGTCCGGTCCAGCCGCTTTCCCAGTCTTCATCTTAGAGAGTGCCTTCTTCACTTCCTCGGCCGTGATGGTTGGCACGGGTCCTTGTATGGCGTGGGAAGTAGGGATGGGAGGGTGCTCAAACTCTTGGCCGCTCATTTCTTCGAAATGTTCGCGCCACCTGTTTCTGACTTTTAAAGGGTCAAATACGAGCTTCCCTTGTTTGTCCCTTATCGTGGCTGCTCTCTGGATGTCCAAGGTGTTGCGGTGTCGAGCCTTGGCAAGCCGATAGATGGCTTTATCGCCTCCTGGTTGGTTCATCTTCTCATAGAGATCGCGGAAGTAGGAGGCTTTTGAAACTGCGACAGCTCTTTTGGCGGCTTTCTTGGCTGAGCTGTATGCAGCGCGGTCGTCAGCCTCATTTGACGTCCTCCATCTCTTGTAGGCATTCTTTTTCGCCTTGATCGCATCCTGAACTTCGGAGGTGAAAAACCAGGTGTCTTTCTCGATTCTTGGCTTTCCGGGTTTCGTCTTTCCGAGGATGCTTGCGGCGGGTGCTCTGATGCTGTCTTCAAGAAGCTTCCAATGTTCATTTATGTCCTCTGGAAACTGCTTGTAGAGAGCAGGAGGAAGTAGATTGCGATGGATGATGTGCATGAGAGAGAGACGTTCTGCTTTCCCAGTCGAGCGCCACCATTTGACACGTGTGCATTCAGGATTACGAGAAGGCTGTTTCTTCGACTTCAATACGCTGTAGTCCATAAAGAGAGGGTGGTGCTGAGATGCAACATGGTCTGATGGAATGACCTTTGCATCTTTCGCGTTCCGCAGCTTTGCTCTCAGGATTAACCAAAAGTCAATTTGACTCTGATTTCTTCCGCTCTCGTATGTGAGTCCGTGAGATCGTCTCTTTTTGAAAAAGGAGTTCACGACTGCTAGATCGCATCGAGCACAGAAGTCAAGTAGCCGTTGACCCTCAGCATTGATCGTTCCGATTCCATGTCCTCCATGTTCTCTCTCCCGACCTTGTCGATCTGAACCGATGTGAGCGTTAAAATCTCCGCCGATTAAGATGTCTTCATGAGACTCTCGGAGTTTGATAACTTCCTCTAGAGAGTCGTAGAAGTCCTCCTTATCAGCGTCGCTACATCCTTGTTGAGGTGCATATGCTGAGACGACAAGGAAGTGATTGTTGGACGAAGAAATTCGGACGGCCATGACTCGATCTGTAGAGCGAATGACTTCGGTTACATCATCAGCAATTTTCGAGGAGAGGATAATGCCAACACCATTTCTTGTTGATGACGTGCCATGGTATATCAGCTTGTATCCGTCTCCTATCGGCTTCGACTTGCTTCCTCTCCATTTCGTTTCCTGTACAGCAGCAATGTCAACCCTTCTTGCTTCTAGCATTGCGGCCAGCTCTCTACTGCGTCCCGTCAGTGTTCCAACATTCAATGTGACAAGGCGAATTTGGGCTGTACGCCGCGCAGACATACCCCGCCCATGGGTAGCTGCCTGTCCTCGCATATTTGACGGTCCTAGCGGACAAGGTAAGACCGCGTCGCTTCCGGGGGACGCCCTAGCTTTGGTGATATATCTTGAAGAACTTGAAGCCATGGTTTACAACAAGGGTATTCATGCGATCGGCCTGTTGAGTGGATGGTCAATCCAGCCTGGCATCGCGGAACGTGTTTGTCGGGAGTTCCTGCTAATCCTTGACCGTAGAAAAGCAGAAGATTAATCGAAAAGACGCCTCGACTCGTGTGGCCTGGACTAACCCCTCTCGGCCTGGCCAACTGGCGGATAGAACCACTGCCGGAAGTGGACTCGTCCAAAGGGGGCCCAATTTTAGCCTCACTCAGAACGTCGTGATTCCGGCAATCACGGTAGTAGGGCTGAGTGAGTTTACACCTTCCCACCGACTTTGAGGTATTGGGGCTAGGGAAGGGTGTGCTTGTATCTTACTCATTTCAAAAACAGTTTTAACTGGTTTTGATTGATATAACGATTTTAATTTCCACTCAGAAATATGTAATTAGCTATTCTAAGCTTTTCCGGCTCGAAAATTTTTCAAAATTCTAAAAAAAATTTTATTAAAATTTTTTTCAAAATTAAAAACCTTAGTCGAAATAAAACTTTTTCGAAAAATCGAAAATTAAAAATCGGAAAATTTTTTTAGAAATTTGAAAAACCAAAATGCCGGAAAAATTTTTTTGCGACATTTCGCAAAAAGGTTCAACAAAAGTTTTTTCGAGGTGTCGAAAATTTTTTCGAGAGCAAACCAAAAAAACCGAAAAACTGCGCTCCAAATTGAACTTAATAGCTATGCTTGTGTACTTGGTATACTTTTAGTGTTCAGCCGCCCTGCTCAACTTATAGTGTGGAATGAGTTCTGGTTTTGATTATAAACCTTTTTAAAGCACAGATACTTTTGAGAATGGCCTTAATACGTCTGGGTTTTTCTGCGAGGTGAACACTTCATTTGAAGGAGGTTATTAGAGGAGTTCTATTAAAAAAATTTCTTTCGCTCTTGTATCAGAGATTAATAAATAATTTATTTATTATAAATTGTTTATTGTGGTTTTTGCTGAAGGAGTCTTTAGCTTTCAACGGTGATTTTCATGATGTATGATTGTTGTAAACTGGTAATTAGAGACAATTATCATCTGAGATGAGTGAATGTATTACAACTTTGAGAAGCATTATAAAATAACCCAAATAACTCTAAAATAAGGTTTCTTTCAGACAAAACAATTTTTTCTTTTTTTTTGGTTTTTTAAATCGAAAAAAAAGTTTGAAAGTTTTTTTGGTTTTTAAAATCGAAAAAAAAGTTCGAAAAAAATTTCTGGTTTCTGAAATCGAAAGAAAAACTCAAAAAAAAAGTTTTTTTGGTTTTTTCGCTCAGCCCTGGTTACTATCGCGAAATGGTCTTTGTGCCTTCCGTTAGTCCATGTCAAATATTTTAAAAAATTGGCTGGCTCTTCTCCAGACCTAGGTGTAGTGAAGCGTCAGACAGTGCAGAGTCGTCTGCTGTCCACGTAATATCTTGACTAGAATTTTTCTCAGCTTGTCACTATGACACTCGAAGCTCAATATCTCGTCGAGCCTGACCTCAATGTTTCTGTTTTCTGAAGCTATGCGCTTGAAAGTGTTTTGAATGAGCTCGAGTATTAAAGGGGAATAACATAGCCTCTACTTTTTCTCACTGAGTACGTTGAACCTCAAAGACAACACCTATGATGAGGCTGATTGAGCCTCAACTACTAATCAAGAAGCTACGCGACCTTCGAACAAAAAAGGACCATGCACGTGCGTCTAGTGAGCGGGAAACTTCTGTATACCAAGCCATGCAGTGTCGCTCTTTAATCGTCTCAGACCAGGAATTACTATTTTCGGAGTCTCAATTGATATTTTAAGTTAGATCTCAATCCGCCGCAAAAAAGATAGTGACTAACCTCGTCAAATATCCCGAAAGTTTCTGGAGATTCTCATTTAAATCAGGAATAGATTCCGCACTTACACATATACTGCGCCTTCATAAAAAGTGCCAAATATTGGAGGTTTGAAAGAGAGGGGGGTTAAAAGCTGGAGGTTTTTGTTGGGTTACGGCTACACGACAAACTTGTCATTTGTCGTTTGAGAAAAAAAGGTGCCCCTTGTCATGTCCTTGTCGTTTTGCGATGACATCATCAGCGATGATAAAGAGCAACTGAGAAGTCGATAACGACCGAATCATGAAGAAACACCGCGTCTTGATGATCAACCGACTAATGAAACTTTTTGATAAAGAGCGAACGATTGAAGGAGCCTAGAAGTGAAGAGAAACCAAGTAGGGAATAGAAACCGGGAGAGAGAACGAGTAATGGAGAGAAACCGAGTAGAGAAGAACAAACAAGTAACACAGAAGATCATGTTATTAAGGAACCACTAGTATGGAACCGAGTTTAAGGAGAAACTGAGTAATAGAGGGCGAACTAGTTAGGAACCTAGAAGTGAAGAGCAACCGGTTAATGATGTGCAACCACGTAGAGAATAGAAACCGAGTGGTGAAGAGCAAACGAGATATGGAGAGACAACGATTAATAAAAAAGGGAGTAGTCATGAGTTACACAGTAATCTCGAAACACACTGGCAATAGTGGTCATTCGTGACTCTACAGCCTTAAGAGCCTGTCACGGATGGAGCCGGATCATCCAGTCCGGAATCGAGCGCGACCTCAGGTGGCGGATAGAGGGGGAATTCGTGCTGGGAGGTAGCGGGAGAAATCTCGCCGCGGACCAAAACTGGGTAGTATAGCTCTTCAAAGGAGTGCGGGGCCGGACCGGCCTGGGCAAGCCACAGACAAAACATCAGCCGATACTCCGCTTTACTTATCAATGGCAAGTCGAGGCGCCAGTCAAATAGCCTCTTGCCTATCTCCGGTCAACGACAGGCGAGACGTCTCTACTCCCACCCAAAACGATGCTAGGCCGGATTGACCACCCACTCACAAGGCCTATAGCATGAACAGGTTGCTACAACGATGTCCACCTTCACAAGGTGCAGCATGACAGTCTCAGGACTGCAAAGGACATACATCAAAACCCTTCTCCGGACGCATCTCGTCCGAAGAACACGAGAACCTCTCTCATTAAAGAGAGTGTTCATAACCAAAAGTCTTCGATGCGGGCTGCTTGCCGGCAACAACAACAACAAGTTACTCAGTAATGAACCGAGCGAATGATGAATAGTCATCAAGTAGAGAAGATTCTAAACAAACTCTAAAACTTGCATGAAGAGTTTTGATTAGATACAGAAGTGAGGCTACAAACTGGTTGACCGATCCCTTCGCGGCTTATCTTGAAGTTCATCATTGAGATCCGAAACATGAGTTTTATATCCACACGTAAATAAAGTTCGGATTACTGATTACCATGATTTAGCAAGGATTGAACATTTTAAAACAAGGAATGGCTGTGTTCGAAGCGACCACTCCATCCGACTCCACCCAAGATGCAGCCCAGCAACTACTCAACTAAGACAGGGCGCAACTTCTGCTAGTTAACCTGAATTCTTGGCTCCCTGCCTGTTCTCAACCTTCACGTCTCTAATTAACGCAACTCACACCAACAACTCTTTCGTGTTCGCATGAAGGTTCAGTGAGTAAGAAACCGAGAAGTAATGGCTGCAAATATGACGGAGAAGAGAGAAAAACTGCTTTGTTCGGAAGAAAACTCTTGCGGTTAAACAAGTCACACGCCGGGAAATTGACAAATTAAATAGGCTCTTGACCATGAAGTTGTCGAGGTATGCAATCGACAGGCTGTCCTGTAAGTGTTCGAAAAACACTTTGTATTCTCTTTTTCCTTATTCTTATTCTCTCATATCCTGTCTGCAATGCGAAGCGAACACACCTGGGGGGCCTATGAAAGAAGAGCCCTTGCCCCAGTTGCATGTGAGCACACGCATTGTGCCTGCTCAGGCTGTTTCTGACACGACAACGAACAGGATACAAGAGAATTCTTCGAATGTTATTTAATTGCTAGACTTTGTTACTAGACTTTGTTAGACTTTGTCAGAAAGAATTCCTACAGATCAAGAGCCCATTGTATCTATCATTTTTTCGCGTTGCCAACTTGTTCACCCGCTTGAAATTTTTCTCAAACAATTAAGTTTATCCTTCCACTCAATGAAAGTTGCAGTCAATGCATCAACAGTTCTCTTCTCATTGCCTCTAAACGCGAAAGCCAAGAAGGAGTCAACAAAAATCGCGTTGCTCAGAATTACGAAAGTTAGTAGCAGACACAGAAAGCTAAGAACAAGTTATCTACCAAGAAGTGGAGCTCGGTCTCCATCGAGTTTTTGCCACAGTAGCTTCAGAGGTGAAGGTAAATGAGCTGGTCAGGTCGAGCCTCACCCTTCCATGTTATAATGAAGTGGAAATTCCATCGACTAATGGCGAGGATGGGTCAAGATTCCATATTCATGTGGATTAAATAGCTCATCCTTCAGACCGGAATGATATAGCTCAATGAAAGCCTCAAGTGCTTGTCTGATCGAGAGCAACATGTAAGCAAGTAAAATGAGTTGTTCTAATCTTTGATCACTAAGAAATGCGAGTAATTCAATACAAAAATACAAGTATTAATTCACTCACTAAGTCACTTACTTACTTACTCACTCACTCACTCACTCACTCACTCACTCACTCACTCACTCACTCACTCACTCACTCACTCACTCACTCACTCACTCACTCACTCACTCACTCACTCACTCACTCACTCACTCACTCACTCACTCACTCACTACCTCACTCACTTGAGAATGGAGGCGGTGGAGGCGGTGAAGATTGCGCGGAAGGCCTTCTCCGCGCCAGCCTTCATCTCCATTCTCGCGGCAGCTTTCTTCATACCTGGCGTCCTCTCGTCCCGGTTGCGGCCGGCCCGCACATTTACATTGCCAACCTGAACAATTGATTCCTTATTTTCAGTAACTAGAACTTTTTTCAACTGTGAAACACCAGCGAAGGCGGCTTTATGAGCTCACAATATCTACCAACTGGTAATCAATACAAAAACGTCTATTTCATTTAGTTTATACATCGTATTGTGAGGAAGCTTTTTTTCTCAAAAGCTCGTGGATTTCATAGAGTGGGCAAACCATTAAAAACTTTTTGAGCATATTATTTCAATGATCACCACATACAAGAGGAATGTTTGTTGTTAAGAAGTATGTAGTTTAGTAAGTAGACAAATTCTAAGTTTTCGCTTTCGTATACACTTGTTTGGGAAGGTACAAAACTTCACTTTTTTTGAGTGAATAAAGTCAATCAAAAACTTTTCTGAATTACTCACCTCGATGACCGTGTCGACGGCGTCACGAAGCTTCTCGTAAGCCCGGAGATGACGCCTCCTGGCTTTCTCCATGTACTCGAAGTGCGGGAGGTACTCGACTCGGACCGGCAGCCTTAGCAGGGCCAGCTGATAGGCCGTGTCTTGCTTGGCCTGGACAATCAAGTGTTCGTATGCTGATTATTTTGTTTCACGACTTTCTTTTATTCATTTAGTCTCTGAATCAAATCATAATAAAGAGAACACATCACAGTTGGGATTTTTGTTAACATTTATACTGCTCCTTCTTTCGGAACACGAACTCTATCACAAATTAGACGTTGACAGCGTTTTGTTCCTCCATGATGTCGATGCAGTGAAAAAATAATTTTAGATACAATTGAGGATCGCCTTCGATGATGCTACAGCCCAAGACTCCACATCATCGCAAGGGACTGATCCACCAGATCCGGTATCGAACGCGTTTTTATGTGGCGGATAGAGGGTCCTCTCTATGCAATTGTGCATGGGAAATATAAGGCATGTCCGTCACGGAATGAAAACGAGTGTAGTTTGTAAAAAGAGGGCCATGCGGGACAGGCCTGGGCATGCCACCGGCTAAGACATCAGCCGATATTTTCCCTTACTTTGTGATGATAAAATAGCCTTTTGCCCTTCTTCGATCAACGAATGGGTCTAGTGAAGAAGTTCGCGAACTGGACAAGTGAGAAAGTTTCTCCGTAGGTCGCACTCAAAAGGATCTTCATCGAACTATATCAAAGGATTCCCCTCGACAGGACCTTTGGGTAAACAACAACAAATTTCATCTTGGGAAGCCTACCTTTGCTGCTTGGGCTGCGTTCGCGATCGCCCGAGCCGACCTCGTGATGAGGACCTCCCCCTTCTCCAACAACGGTGGTGCGCGGCCGGGGTACCGGGCCGAGGCAGTGAGGACCCGAGCCGCTGGCTCGAACACTCGACCTTTTTTCACACTGCAGCAAAAAGAATATGTCATAAACTATTTTTCGGTTAAGTAGCTTGAGCTATCATTACAAACGTTTGGTCATCACTCAGAGACTTATATATGTAAGCGTGTGAAGCAAAAACATACTCAGATTTGAATGTTGCCCTAAGGCAAGTTTACGCGCTTTTTTGAGATGTTATGCAGACGTATCCTGATGGTTCGAATGGCTAACCTAACAATAACTGCTGGTGTGTGTTCAATACAGGCCAACCAACTGTTTTTTTCTCAATGTTTTAGAGAACATGTAAAATAAAGATAGAAGAAACTGTTTTTTAGTACATGAAACTTTTCATTTTTTTAAATGCAGACAAACTTACGCTCTCTGTAGCCGGCGAAGTTTACGCAGTTTGTATTCAGTCGAGTTTCGAGCGGTTGGCTGGGTCACGTCCACCGGTGGAGAAGCTCTCGAGGCAGATGGAGGCAGCGCTTGGGGAGCAACTGTACCGGGTGTCGAGGCGGTGGGGGGAAGCAGTGGGGCGGGAACGACTGGAGAGGCGGGCGGGGCGGTGGTAGAAGGCATTGGGGCGGGAACGACTGGAGAGGCGGGCGGGGCGGTGGTAGAAGGCATTGGGGCGGGAACGACTGGAGAGGCGGGCGGGGCGGTGAAACGAGGTGGCGCTGGCGAAGAAACTCGGGCGTTTTTCGGAGTCAAGGCTGCCCAGGTTTTCCTCATCCACCTGACCGGGCGGCAGATCCTTGCAACCTGTAGAGTTTCTATTCATTCAAACTGTCTATAAATGATATTCACGTGCCAAAACACTAAGAGTCAACTAAAGGTATCGGTGAAATGCCAGGAAAAGAAAATGAGATGATTGAAAGTATTCACAGCAAAGAGGAGCGGGAAATGGGTAGCAAGAAGAAAAAAGACGGTGAAGAAGTTGAATGAGCTAAAAAAAATGTGAAGTCCGTAGGAGAGGGAGGTATTGGTCACCGGCTAAAACAACCAGGGCTGCTAACGAGAGCTTGAACACCATAATTGAGCTTTCGTGGTCAACCTTGTGTTGTATTGGGCATCCGGCGATTGTTGCAGATCGCTTTCTGCTGATCGTCCCGACCAGCCTTCTCTCCTCCGCCGCCTTCTCTCCCCACTTTTCATCATCCGAAAGCCAGCCGACCTGCGCCCACTCCTTCCTCTGCAAGATTAGCAATATTAGCACTAAAACAGAAAGTTTTGGTTTGCTGGAGCAGGGTGTTTTTCTGGAAACTTTGAAGATAAGAATTCCTTTTTTTTTCTTTCAGGGGTTATTTACGCTCAAAAAAAGAAAAAAATTACCGCGTTCTCTGCAGTCTTCTTCTCCTTTTCGTTCATCCGCGGCTTCTAGAATTATCATTGCATTACACAAGTTCACCATTGAATGATGCAAGAATATTTATTCAAACTCCAAGCCATCTGCATGTTCCGATCTCAATGTATTGTGTGAGTACTCGAAAAAATATGTGCTTATGCTATTCTTTACAAGCGTCAATAATCTTTTTTTTTCCTCAGATCCTATCGTGATTTTTAAACTTACAGCAATTATTTTTCAAAACTTTTAAATTCAAAAGACTAGGATTTTTTTCTTTATTCAACGGCATTCATTCTCATAACGCTAGAACAAACATAAGAATTAGATCAGAAGTTACGTTGTTGTACTATTTTATATGTGCTATGGATATTCAACTCTTGCAGGAATACTTCAATCGAACTGTGAGTTTTCAAACCTTGGGCAGACTGTCATCCGATAAAGAGGCGGATCTTTTGCGGTAGCAGATCCTGGCCTGACGCCGGCCCTCCTCATCCTCCTTTTCCTCCACTCCCCACTCCTCGCCGTCCGACTCTTCCACCCAGAGGGCGTCGTCCTCGTCCGCTCCGGCGCGTTCTCGTTCCTCTCCTTCCCCATTTTCCACTCCTCCCTCTTCTATAAACAAACATCTAATCTTCTGCCCTCCCCCCCTTCTGCCCTTCTTCCGGTTATGTACGCGTCATGAACTTTTGATGAGATCAATACTAAATGCTCCTAGAAGAACTATAAAAGTTGTATTTTTTTCTTTATCTTTTTCTTTCTCTTCTAAAATTTTTTTTAAATTACCAATTTTGTTGAGCTCATCATTTACCGATGATTTGTTTTTGAATGGAATTTGTTATACAAAAGACTGAGGAGAAAGGGAAAAGAATTTACGGGAGTTCAAAATATTCTTGCGCTTCTCATGATTTTTCGCAGAATTCTTTGCAATTCAAAATCGTTTGTTATGAATGTAAATTGCTATTTAACGCGGTTTTACCACATAAAATGTGCAATAACCTTGGTTTTATGAATTTGTTAGACTATGAACATCTACTAAATGATTACCTGCGAC
This sequence comes from Allodiplogaster pararmata, assembly GCA_964056735.1. Classification (NCBI taxonomy): domain Eukaryota; kingdom Metazoa; phylum Nematoda; class Chromadorea; order Rhabditida; family Diplogasteridae; genus Allodiplogaster; species Allodiplogaster pararmata. Next base: position 3,224,551 of record OZ057403.1, read on the forward strand.
AGGGGCATCCATCAACTGGAAGTCGGCCACCACGAGCTGAAAAACCAGATTCTTCACACAATGAATGCTTTCTGACTTTGAATAACTCCGCTGGATTCAAGATTGGAATGAATTCTCAGGAAAAAAACTAAATGAAGTTTTTATTCGACATTTTTATCCAAAATCCAGGCGATACAATTTTTATATCACTTTATAGGAAACTTTTCATATTTTCTTCCAAATAATTGCTTTATTTCTAATTGATAGCCACTGATTTTCTCTCCTTTGTCCCCCCAGTACCATGTAACTCTATATGCGAGAATTGAATCTCAATCTTTCGTGATCAACTGCTCGATCCTTTTCACATGTAGAACTATACAAAATTCAAGTGCTGAAAGGTTTCCTCTTCACAGCTCACCCTTGTGATTCTGAATTAAAACACAACATAAATTTATTTGTCTCAAATCATCTTAGATGAAACTTCAGGTTTCTAATCTCATAAATCCTCGCCCTCCTCCTCCCCTTCCTCCCTAACGCTTCCGGCTAAAATGCCTGCGAGCGCTTTTTTCCTCTTGTAACTACACTTGTATTCAAATAAGCAGAATCTGATTCTAAGACACCGGATACTTTGAACGGGAGCTTCAAGAACTTGAAGAATGTTGACTTAGCGAATAGAGGAACACTTCTAACCTCCATGCTGTCCAAGGATTATTCGCTACAGTGCGCTATTCGAGTTCAAGCTAGGGCTTGCACAGCGATTAATGATAGAATGAGTAGCATGGTGACTCACCCCGGCCTCCGCCGCGAGTCGGTGGTAGATGCGGGCCTTCCTTTCAAAGGCTTCCGCCTTCCTCTCCGCTTCCGCCACTCTCTCTTCCGCTCTCTCGATGGCCACGTAGGCAGCTTTCACTATGGAGCTCTTCTGAGAATTAACACACGTCGTTAACAAGTCTTGTTTATCTCAAAATTTGAAATTTTTTAAACTAAATTTCGCCAAATTGTATTTTGTGACGCAATGTGAAAAATTGAACAAAATAATTCATAAAAAAAGCGTTTATATGTTGTTAACTGCAGTTTCCCGGTTCTCTATTTATAAGGCGGTCGAGTCTTCATTTATACTCACCTTTTCTCATTCTACCTTGATGTTCAACTTAACCCATCTTATAGAAAAAGCAGCCGTTCAATTCCAACTTTTCTTATCCAGTTTTATTTTTACATAATTATACTTGAAGATTTCGCTTTATCATGTCTCATAGGTTGGCGAAAAGTAACAAAATGGGTCACATGATGAAACTAATCTAAATTGTTATGCACGACCGGCATAAAAGCATATACTGAACAATTTCAACTTGATTCACACATGTGTAACAAAAACCCAAGTAGTAAATACTCACGGCCTCCATTTCAATTCGGGCGACAGCTTCGGCGTTCGCCGGTCCTGCCTTGAGGAGAGCACAGAGGCTCTCAAATTCGCGATCGCTTTGTGTAAGCATGAATGCTGAAATGAGGTATTCTCATCTCACGGGATGAACACTTTCCATCTTCTTATTGAACCATAAACCAGTCTAAAATTCGTAAACAGTAGCCATAAATCCCTAATACCCACTCTTTTCAGTACTATCTTCAGAAAAGAATGTTATAGAGAAAAACGCTAAAGAATTTGTGGTTCACTGAGCTTTAAAATACTTTCTAAAGGTTTTTTGTCTCATTTGAATGCTCAACTGATGAACGAGGCTTACGCTTGATTGTAAAGCAGGAAATTGTCCAAGCTCAAAACAACAACTATTACAGACAAATACGGATTGGTTATCATTAAACTATTTTTGAAATATCCCCAACGTTTCAACAGATCAAGAATATCCTAGCAAGAAAAAAAACCACCAACCGTCAACGTTGCGTTGCATAGTGAAGAAGTTTATTCAAACTCCCGTGTTCTAGTGAGTGTTTAAAATGAGAGGGATTATCACATGTCATTTCACAGTGCTAGGATGCACCAGCGCGGTCCGTTCAATGTTGGAGCATAGAGAAACCACAGTGTTTCATATCATTTTGTAAATTCTATGTGAATATGAATAACGGCTTCTGCAGAATTCTCTGAGCTTATCTTAACTCAACGTAAGATGAGGATTAACTACATGGAGAACGGAAATTGCCTATTTGGATACTGGAACAAAGCTCGGTGAGGAATCACTTCGACCAATTAAGAATATTCATTTTTTCCTTTTCATTAGAATGTTAATTTTTTCGTTAACAAAAGAAACTGTCTTTTTTGCATATTTCCAAAAAGCATCATATTGTTTTGTCTCTTCGATGGTTTGGATGTATACTTTTCGACGTGATGTTTTGTATTAGAAAGATCTACTCCACGCATTCAATTAATGATTATCTATCTTAATTTTTTTTCTGTGTTCTCGAAGTAAAATTGATGTTCAGGCGTTTACATTGTAGAACGATTGTTCTTATTTGTAAGCCTCATGTTCTGCGGATCCCTAGTGATTCACTTTCAATTGGTTTTTTTGCTTTTTTTGTGTGATGTGATGTAGCAAAGAGTGGGTATATAAAATCTGAACAAATTTTTCCATCTGTTGAATTATATATGTAAAAATAACAGAGAGAGGGATTATAAAGAGAAGAAAATGAGAAAGAATAGGAGCAACATCGTGCAGCAAAATGCAGGGGAGAGGGAGGAGCTTACGTCGAACTAGACAACGGTCGTCATTTCTGTAAAAATTTTCATTTCAAGAAAAAAGCTCTCATAATTTACATCACTAACATGGAAAGGTTCGAAACAAATCATCAATTTTTGAAGTTTAATCGAGGACATTATCACCGGTACTAATTTAGTATTCAGAAGTTTGATTAGAGATGTACTTCGGTATTTGAGTACGTTATCGCTAAACATTCCCGATTAAATTGTAATATGCACTATTCGTCTTTAAATCACCCCATGTGTTATACATGTGTTCACGCAACGAAACTCGAAGGAATCAATTTATTCTTATTGAAACATGTTTATTATTCTGAAATAATAATTTAAAACGTGGCTCGCAATTTGGCTCGCAAGCGTGTTTTTAAAACATCATCATTTTTATATGGTAAAATATTGACTGAATTTTCAATTATGAAAAAGTTATTTAAACTTTTTCTTCAATACTAACACTAAGAGTTCTCATCACTTTTTAAAGAAAAAATATTGAAGATGAATATTGTTGCTTCGGATATTCCTTCCTATTCCTCATCCATCAGCTCTGCAGGGCCTGAAAAAGTAAGTGAATATACTATGCAATACTTTTGATCTTTAATCTTCTGATTTTGCTTGCAACAGGTCACCCCTCCGATGAAACGCAACATGTATTCAGTACAGTACAGCATCAACACAACTCAGAAATCTCTCAAAAATTAAAGAACATCGCTTGCTAGGTAAAAAGCTCTAGTGACTTCGCAATCGGCTTATCGAAGAAAGTCGATACTCTAGACATTTATAACTACGCTATTCTTGGAATATACTTTTATCGGGACTCAGTTATCGCGCTCCGAATAAGAGAAATAACTCGAATGAGGCAAGTAACCTTCATTAGACCAACGCCTTTTCAAAAACTTGGACTCTCTCAACTGGACTAGGTTGGTGTCAACATTGAGGATCACGAGTAATAGCCTAATTCTCTCAGCTTTTCTACTCTAAAAAAAATTAAAAACCGAAAACAGAATGGGTGCTGCGTGTGCAACAGATAAACATGTGGAGGAATATTTCTGACAAACTGTGGCAGGCAGAATGCTGCAGAGTCGACGCGGCTATTGTAGAACCTCAGCTGCATCTTCTCTACCTCCTCCTCGCTCAGAATTCGACTCGGAACACTCAGATCACGACTCTAAATAGGAAACATGTCCGCCTTCATCTTATTTATACATCTGCCTACCGACATAAAGCACTGAAAACTCTATGGAATAAGTGGCAAGAAAGTCAAAACAAAACTTGAAAATTAGGGGAACTAAAAGTAGCAACTCAGTACTTGCAGGGCGAACACAATCTTTCTTTTCATGTTTTGCATGCAGTTAAAGGCTGTTTCGCTCAGATTTCTTCCGGTCATGGTTAGAGCGGAGGTTTTCAGGTATTCATAGAGTTTTTGTGAGTTTGTGCCTGTTTGAAGGTTCGAAACACTCTCTTCATCAGTTTTTCTGGGGAGTATGAGGGACTGTGGAAGAATAGTAATTGAAGACCTCAACCATTCCGATTATCATTTCACTTCAGCTGTAGGATAAGGTTTACAAAAGATAAAATCACTGAATGCATTAACATGTTTTGAGGCGAGAAGGTATCCCATGAGCCTTGATTGATACTTTATTGCACAGTGCGAGTAGCGTATTCACAAAAGTAAGGTATTGATCACAATTGAAAAAATTACACAGGCATTTCACTTTTTCATAAAAGAAGTGAGAAAATTGAGGTTTGAGAAAAAAATAAGATATTTCTCAGTAGAAAGTGCTTGAAAGTTTTTCGTTTAAATTTGATATTTTAGGCAATTGAAAATGTTACAAAGAAAATGTTACAGAGAAATTTTATAAATTATAAATAACTTTTCATGTGCTCTCTGAACAAGCTGACAGTAGGACATGCCCTGACCTCATTTGGTATGTCGTACCAACTCTCAACTACTCGGGATGATAATATATCATAATGCAAAGCTGATCGTGTTAATGGTTTTATGAGTGCATTTGGGTTAGATCTAGTACCATAGTTATGGCTGTTGAAATGAAACATGGAGTTTGGGTCACATCAAGTGAAATTGTTGAGAATCTTGAACGTCGCTAGTAAGTCTGCAGCCTTTCGCCGTGAATGCAGTTTCGGGAGGTTCAAGAGCTGCAGTCTTTTTTCTTAACTCAACAGTAGACCGGCTCTCCTGCAAACTTGTTTCGTGAAGTGACGTTGAACTTGTTCAATCATTTCGCGACAGGAAAAACACCGCTTGTTTTCGTCGAGAAAGGCGTCAAGATCGACACGGAATACTACCTGAAACATGTTCTGCAAAACGTGCTCCATCCATGGTCTCCATCGCATTTCAATCAGAGGACATGGATCTTTCAACAAGACTCAGCACCAGCCCACAAAGCTAAAAAGGTCCAAACGTGGTGCAAGGAAAATTTTCCCGGCTTCATCACAACATCAAATTGGCCGGCCTCATCACCCGACCTGAACCCGCTCGATTATTCCGTTTGGGCCTACTTGGAGTCCAAGGTCAACTCTCGCTCCCACCCAAATATTGATTCCCCGAAGAATGCCCTTCAGGCAGAATGGGACAACATCGGAGTCGAATACCTCCGTAGTTTTTTCCCAGAGACTTCGAGCTGTAGTTCGGGCAAAAGGAGATTGTTTGAGCTGAACTTTTGCGTGAATGTTGTCGTTTATGTTGTTGATAAAATATGTTAATTTGAGATAAATTTCTCTGTTTTGAAAAAAGGTATAACAATTCCAATTTGTTACACTATTTATGGCCCACCCTGTAGTGTTTGCGGTAATACAGTTTCTTTGTTAACATTAGAATTAAAGTAGCTTTTACAGTCAGAAAATGAGAATCTTGTTAACAGAGTCGGCTAATCAGTTTAGAATCTTCAAATACTCAAGTTAAATTTTTTTGTTACTTATCTGTTTAGTAGTAAATGACTGACGGGATGGATGAATACTCTTTGATGAGATATACTTAACTTTACACTTGCCGTAATTTGTAGTTTACTGATGCTGGTGCATTCATGTGTGTTGTAATTGGCTGAGGCCTTAATGTTGCATGAACCCCACCCAGAGAGCACCAGTCTGTCTGAACTTGGGGCGAAACGGACTTTGGTACATTACTCAGCGGGTTTTTTGTATAGACGTAGTAGAACTATTCAAAAATTTATATATATATATATATATATATATACATATATATATATATATATATACATATATTTGTCTTATCTGCTGACTTTCTTTAAAATTTACAAGGCATTCAATTCATTTATCACCTTATTCAAATGCAACTAAGAATGTTTATTAAATTGAATTATAGTAACGTTAACAATTCAATTGCAACGAAATCGTTTTACTTGAGCCAATCTGATCGTTTCATCAACTACCAAAACGAGCTTATACCGTTCCCGTATTTAATGAGTGAGAATTGGGATAACATCTTGAGAATTAGAAGGAATTTAACAAAACAAGTAGAAGGGTTCTGCTCAACAGCAAAAAATAATCAGATTCCTGGTTTTATTAGAGTACTGCAAATTTTTTGAAAAGCCCGTAAATAACATGAGTGAAAAGAACTTGGTTTTAAGCTTCATTTTTGATAGGAAATGCATCCAAGGAATACGAGACATAGCCAAGGTTTAAGAAAACGTCGATCAAATGCGAGTCTCCTGCAGAAAAGAAAGCGCCTTCGGTTTGAAGAATACTGAAGATCGCCGTTGCAGATGTCGCCACACTAAAAATTCATTCTTTCATCAGCTGATATCTTATTTTCACATAACTGTTGTGACTTGAAGACGTTTGGATAGGTCATTTGGACTAGACAAAAACGAATAATAAAGGATTAGAGAGACAGCTATAAGGATTAGAGAGACAGCTATAATGAGACAGCTATAAGGATTAGAGAGACAGCTATAATGAGAACACTCAACAAAATAATGATTCCTAAGCTTGAAAGTCCTTCTTCGACTTAAGTGAACTTCCTCACAACAAGTGATATTTACTTTAAGATTAATTCAACAGCAGCTTACCTAAGTGACTTCTCAGCTGCGTAATTCCACTGCTCCAGTTTGGAAGATGCACCGCCGCACACAATTTTTTCTCCTCGCATCACTGCCGTCAAATGTCGACCAATATCTGAGAAAAAACATAAATTTTCATCGATTAGAACTTAATAATGATACTTCAAAACTTGACTACTGGTTCATGAGTGTTGAGATAAGTATTCCCACTTTCATATGTCGGTAGTACCGTACCCGCTACGGAGTTCAGAGAAGCCTCCAAATACTCCTGTGCCTACCATGTCCATCGAGTCGTTCCGCTAAGGAGTACGACCCTAGATGCCAGACTCCGAGGTCGACACCTCCTCCGCACACCATGAAGTTTCCATCCGAAGCAACCGTCGCCACTGCATTCCCATAATGAGGTCGTGAAACCTCCAAAAGAATTCATTGCTCATTTTCCAATCAATAACTCACCTAAGCTCAGCTCAGAAAACTATTTTAGAGTAGAAAATATGAAAATTTTTCCGAATCCTTGTTGCGTTTCTCTACATTTAACCTACCTTCGAATCGGAAGAATCACAGAATATTTAGGATAATCCTATTGGAGTTCCATTCGTACGCTCTATGTTCCATTCGAGTTTCACATAAAAGTAATAAAGCTCATTTGCACCCACTTTTGGTTTTCGGTGATGGATAAACAGGCTTTTATCGTTATTCTTCTTCAGAGCTATACTACGGCGTTGAAACTTTGGCTTAAATATTCAACAACCGAGTGCGGCCTATGCCAAAGGTGTATCGGGCTTAGTGAAGTGGGGTGACAGCGACACGAAAAGATATGTCTTGAGGTATGAGGCTCTAAATTACACAGTGGGCACATGGGAGATTCACTGGCTCCTATTCGATCAAGGTAGCTTTCAAGAAAACTGGAGTGCCCGCTACGGAGTTGTGACAGAGTTATCTGATTTTCTCTTGATAGTTGGGACGTGGACTTACATATGTATTCTAGGAGATTTAGTGCCTAGAACAGGATTGGGTCGGCTATTTCTGAGAAAGTTTCTGTGTGTATTTTGTTTATTAACCTTCTCATTTGCCCATCTCTTGATTATTTCCGTGCTTCATCCTCTCGCTCACTTTCTCATCATTCTCGCGTATATGCAGATTGATTTCATTGGAAGGCAGGTCATTTATGACGATGTATTGTGACCACGGGTTAAATAGTTATGCTCAACCATGTGGCGGGGCCATTCTGTTTTGAACTTACGTGAAACTCCGTTTTACATTGCGATAGAAGATACATCTATGAGAGCTTTTCGCTATAAGAAACACATTATATGTCTAAAAACCTTCCTCAACAGGCCCGTGTTTTTCCCCCAGCGTATGTTTGCTCGCAATCACCTTGATCTTTTGTTTGCAATCACCTTGATCTCTTTCGCAACATGAATGGTGTGAACGGCGGGCTTCGAGGCTCTCGCATCCCACACGCGGACTGTTCCGTCCGCCGAGGCAGATAGCAAGGAGGTCGGGGAGGAAAAGTCACTGTAGGAGAAATCACAGATATAGTCCGTGTGGCCGGAGAACGTCCGCCTGGCCTGCAAAAACATCAGACTATTTCGCTCTTTTCTAAACGTGTGGGTCATGATTACTAATCATGAGTAAGCGGTATATTAAAGAGAGAAAGAAAAAGAGAGACTAAGAGAAAGAGAAAAAGAAAGAGAGAGAGAGACAGCGGAAGAGAGAGAGAAAGAAAGAAAGAGAGTTTGGGTGCATCAACCCAAAAGCGGGTAGAACTTTTAATTTTTACAAGATGTTCATTATCACCCTTTCATCATAAGAGCCGACTCCTCTCAGCGAAATAAGATTAAAACTGATCAAAAAATCAACCCGGAGTTCCTTCAAACTCAAAAGTCTCCACAGCGGAGAAACCTTGGAAAGTCCCTCGATGTCGTATTCCTTGATTGAGTTATCCCCTGCTCCACCAGCCCAAATTCGTTGTCCATCACTGGAAACCTGAAGAAACTACACTATCAGGATAGAAATCATCATTTTTGAACCCGTTTACTCTCTTACCCGATCTGTGTGAAATGTATATATAAACACTTTTCGTATACACTGCGGATAAGGAAAAAATACATAAGGAATACATATCCAGGGGTTAAATGGAGCCGCCCAATTTGGGTTTACATGTATCCACCGCTCAAAGTTTGGAGGAAAAAAGAAGAAGGGATGAAGGAAAAAGATAAGAAAAGAGAGGGAGTTTTTTGCCAATAGTGTGTGTACATGTATCCGCCGACGGGACCGATCCGGTCACTATTTAACCCCTGTACATATCGCTTTCTCTTTTTGATCGCACGCCCGCCCTCACTTTTCTTTTTCTCGGAGTACCGTGTCGTGCACCACCGGTCTTTTTGATCTACCAACTCAATTTTTGCTTTCAAAATAAATAAATAAAAACTCACCTGAAGGGCGTTTATCTCGTGCGGACCAGGCATAGAAATTCTGCATCCTGCAAGTTAACAATCAATATATTTCATCGGTAATGATTACGATTACCATAAGTGACACCAAACCCTTTTTCAATATTCAAATATACCCAATTACCATGAAGCAGTGAGAAACAGCGGGAATGCCGTTTCTGTGAGGCACTGTAATTTTCTGCAAGGTACTGTAAACGAGAGTTACCGTTGAATACTAACAACAGGATAGTAATTTAGTGTGGTAGTGGAGGGGTCAGCGTAGGGGACCATTGTCAAAACGCGCTTCAGTCTTAAAAATAAGAAAAAGTTGTACCTTCGAACGCTGATACTCTCGTCAAGGGGGCAACGTCAATGCTGGTGTTTTCTGGGTCAGTGGACTTATTGGCGATGAGGTCTTCCCATCGGAAGACGAGCAGATAACCGTGCGAGTCCCCGCAGACCTGCAAGTAAGAAAATCTTATAAAAATTCCAATTTGAGAGTTGAGAGCGATAAATCTTTTCAACATAAACTTACTTCAGCAGATTGTTACTTATGACTGGCATTCGTTGATGATTAGTCTATTTGATCTAAATGCTCCTTTGACACAATAAGAAACAGCCGGATTTGAAGGGGGTTTTCATCAGGAAGTCAATGACGCCTGATGAGTTGATGACCTGGAATGCAAAGCGAGCTCAACTGAAAGAACTCCGTCTGTCTAATCCATCGTCGACTTGGGTTCTCTAAAAGGATGATCTGTGGCTGAAAGAAGAAATTGGAGGAGCACGAAGAACTCTACCGCCCCCCTTGCGGTTACCAACATCTTCTAATCAGGGAAACTGATCCAGAAAGGACTATGTTATAGATCTTTATTTTCAACTTCCAATAAATCTAATTCAGTATTCTCTGTTTCTTATTTCAATGCACGTTCCCTCAAAAACAAAATTGATCTACTTTACCATTATTTGTCATCAACACAACCAGATATTCTATTATGTAGTGAGACTCGGTTAAATAAAAACATAGTAGATGCCTCATTGACAGCTAATTTGCCTTATTGTGTGCTCCGCTGTGATAGAACTTCAAAAAGAGGTGGTGGTGTCTGTGCTTTTCTCCGTAATCATTTAATATACTCTGTTGTAACTCTCAAGACTAAAATATCAGCTGATGTCTTAGCTTTCGATCTCTTATGCAACTTATCACTCTCCAGAACACGTTTCATTATATGCTATCGACCGCCAAACACTACTGTGCATCAGAATAATGCCTTTTTCGATGTTCTTACTCAACTGTTAGCGGTACCTCAACAATCTGTACTTTGTGGTGATTTCAACTTAGAAATTGATGTTGACAAAAAATGTTCTTCAACTGAGCATCTTATCGACTTGTGTACAGACTTTTCTCTTCATCAATTTGTAACTGAGCCTACACATGGTAAGAAAATAATAGATCATGTTCTTGCTAAAGCTGACTGTATCTCTAATTGTAAAGTTTGTCCTCCGTTCTCTAACTCTGATCACAATTCGATTACTTTTTCTGTATTTTTACTTTTGAACCCACAACCTGTTGTAGAAGTTTTTGATTTCAACCGAGCCAGTTATGCAGATATCAATAAGCTATTATCAAATATGGACTGGACACTTGTTTTCGATGATTTCATTTCTGTAGATGACCTAGTTGATCGATTGAATGTTATTGCGAAGTCTTTAATTGAGAAATTTATCCCTAGAAAACGTAGGAAAGCTGCTTTTGAAACTTATCCTGAGCACATCCGTAACCTCTTCGAGCATAAATTAGCCCTTTTCTCTAAAATTCATGTTCCCACTGTTCTAGAATTATTCAAACGCACTTCTCGAAAACTTGACAAGGAAATCAAGAAGTTTGAAGTAAATCGACAGAAGGCTTTCTTCTCCGATCCTAGAAAGTTCTATCAATACGTAGGAAATCGTCTAAAATCCCATTCTTCGATTCCATCTTTCACAGATTTAGTTGGTTCTTTTGTTCACACGGATGAAGCTAAAGCTAGTGCTCTATCCGATTTTTTCTGTTCCGCTTTCTCAATCGATGATGGTTTGATTCCGAATGTTGATAGAGTTATTGATCATTCCCTAACTGATATGCTTATTCTTCCCGGAGACGTCAAGTACTATTTAAAAAAGCTGTCTCCTTCTCTTACTCAGACATCTGACTCTATTCCTCAGAAATTTTACAAAGAATGCGCTTCATCGCTTGCAGAACCACTAAGCTATATTTTCAATTTCTCTCTTAAACTTGGCCATTTTCCTTCTCTTTGGAAAATATCTTACATCACTCCTATTCCAAAAAAATCTCCACCCTTGAATTTAGACAACTTTCGACCTATCGCAATCACGCCCACACCTTCTAAAGTTTTCGAACGCATAGTTCGTGATAGGATAACAAAGTGGATGGACATGCATTCTATATTTTCTGAAGAGCAACATGGTTTCGTTCCTAGAAGATCAGTTCAATCTCAGCTTCTTTCGGTAACTAATAGTTGGACGAGAGCCCTCGACCAGAGTAAATCTGTCGATTGTCTCTATTATGACTTGACTAAGGCTTTTGATGTTGTCTCGCATTGTAAACTTCTCCACAAACTAGAAAGTTTAGGCATTCGTGGAAATCTTTTGAGATGGACTAGAAGTTTTCTAACAGGACGTTGTTTCAGTGTTAAGGTCAACCGAACATTTAGTGACACTAGAGAAATATCATCTGGAGTCCCACAGGGATCGGTTTTAGGGCCGCTATTCTTCTTGATCTATATCAACGATTTGCCTCGAATTTTTTCCAACTTACCCTCAGTTAGTATTCAGCTGTTCGCTGATGACATTAAGTTGTATATTTCTTATGATGAACTAGGTGCTCAAATCGCTAAATATCAACTCTGTTTAGCAATGAATCAATTCGATAGGTATTGCGATACATGGCAGTTGGCAATAGCTGAAAAGAAATGCAATGTTCTATATTTAGGTAATAAAAACCCATGCTCAACCTATTATGTAAGTCCAAATACTCTTTTCACGAAATGAACCTCTGTTAGAGATTTAGGTATTTTAATAGATGATTCCCTGTCTTTCAAATCACAATATGAGCTTTTGTGTCGGAAGGCATTACAAACAGTTTATCCCTTATTCAGAATTATTTCATGTATCACACCAGATATATATGTAAGATGTTACAAATCCTATGTTCTACCGATTTGTGAATTTTCTTCATCGGTTTGGTCTCCTCATTTAAAAAATGATATTAGGAAAATAGAGAAGGTCCAGCATATATTTACTAAACTTCTCTATTTTAGATGTAATTTGAACTGTTCTCCTAATATTAGTTAAGAGAATCGTTTGAATACTTTAAATTTGACCTCTCTATATTGTAGGAGAATCATTAATGATCTCACTTACGCTTTCAAAATAATCCGAGGTGAAGTTGATCTTAAAGTTAGTACCTTTTATGTGTTCAAACCGTGTAATGGTAGAACATCCGTCTTTAATTTCCACATACCTTTCACAAATAAGAGGTTAACTTTCAATTGTTTTGGAGTAAGAACGTCTAGGTGGATGATTAGTTTACCTGCTCAAGTTATGACTTCTCCTAACTCTAATGTGTTCAAAAAGAGGCTCAAGATGCTAAATGTTCTTGAAATTCTCGATCTGCACTTACCTAATCTCTGAGTTGTTCCCTTTTTTTTGCTTTCTCTCTCCTTTCTTGTTCTGGAAAATCATTGTTCAGATGTTATTGTCAAGAACAACGCTCACTATTGTATGAGTTATCTTATGTTTTGTCACATCAGTATTGATGTAAGAATAAATAAAATAAAATAAAATAAGACTGACTAGGAATTCCCCGGATGTTTTCATCGAGAAGACGGGATGCTTCAGCTGTAGAAAATGTGAGAGACGCTGAGTGCTATTGGGCCCTGTAACAACAAACGAGACCGAGTTAAATTCCTATTAAAATATATTTGCATCGAAATGAAAATCAAAATTGTATAACGAGAATTTTTCATTGAATATTTTCACATCTCTTTCATAGATTACTCGAGCTACTAGAAAAACACAAACTTTCTTTTTACCCTAAAATCATCAGAAAACGAGCGATAGGGTTGTGGAAAAGGAGGGGGGAGGAGGAAATTAAGGGTTGTGGACAAGGAGGGGGGAGGAGGAAATTAAGGGTTGTGGACAAGGAGGGGGGAGGAGGAAATTAAGGGTTGTGGACAAGGAGGGGGGAGGAGGAAATTAAGGGTTGTGGACAAGGAGAGGGGGGAGGAGGAAATTAAGGGTTGTGGACAAGGAGGGGGGAGGAGGAAATTAAGGGTTGTGGACAAGGAGGGGGGAGGAGGAAATTAAGGGTTGTGGACAAGGAGGGGGGAGGAGGAAATTAAGGGTTGTGGACAAGGAGAGGGGAGGAGGAAAACAAGGTTTGTGGACAAGGGGGGGGGGAGGAAATCAAGGTTTTTCCCCAACATTTCTTCTAGGAATCTGTTCTGAATTAATCGTTTTTCGAAAGCACTCCCTTTTATAAACCTAACAAAACCGCGTCTCTTCTATAATTCCAGCGGTTTTTCGCCTATGGTTCTCAACAGTTTTCAAACAGAGCATAAACATACGTGTACCTTGCACACCCAAGCCTTCAATCGATATGCAGAAGAAGCAAAGACGAGCCAGATCATCCGAAGCAACGAGCCATTTTTCAAACAGAGCATAAAAATACGTGTACCTTGCACAACCAAGCCTTCAATCGATATGCAGAAGAAGCAAAGACGAGCCAGATCATCCGAAGCAACGAGCCATTTTTCAAACAGAGCATAAACATACGTGTGCCTTGCACACCCAAGCCTTCAATCGATATGCAGAAGAAGCAAAGACGAGCCAGATCATCCGAAGCAACGAGCCATTTTTCAAACAGAGCATAAACATACGTGTGCCTTGCACACCCAAGCCTTCAATCGATATGCAGAAGAAGCAAAGACGAGCCAGATCATCCAAAGCAACGAGCCATTTTTCAAACAGAGCATAAACATACGTGTACCTTGCACACCCAAGCCTTCAATCGATATGCAGAAGAAGCAAAGACGAGCCAGATCATCCGAAACACGAGCCATTTTTCAAACAGAGCATAAACATACGTGTACCTTGCACACCCAAGCCTTCAATCGATATGCAGAAGAAGCAAAGACGAGCCAGATCATCCGAAGCAACGAGCCATTTTTCTAACAGAGCATAAACATACGTGTACCTTGCACACCCAAGCCTTCAATCGATATGCAGAAGAAGCAAAGACGAGCCAGATCATCCGAAGCAACGAGCCATTTTTCAAACAGAGCATAAACATACGTGTACATTGCACACCCAAGCCTTCAATCGATATGCAGAAGAAGCAAAGACGAGCCAGATCATCCGAAGCAACGAGCCATTTTTCAAACAGAGCATAAACATACGTGTACCTTGCACACCCAAGCCTTCAATCGATATGCAGAAGAAGCAAAGACGAGCCAGATCATCCGAAGCAACGAGCCATTTTTCAAACAGAGCATAAACATACGTGTACCTTGCACACCCAAGCCTTCAATCGATATGCAGAAGAAGCAAAGACGAGCCAGATCATCCGAAGCAACGAGCCATTTTTCAAACAGAGCATAAACATACGTGTACCTTGCACACCCAAGCCTTCAATCGATATGCAGAAGAAGCAAAGACGAGCCAGATCATCCGAAGCAACGAGCCATTTTTCAAACAGAGCATAAACATACGTGTACCTTGCACACCCAAGCCTTCAATCGATATGCAGAAGAAGCAAAGACGAGCCAGATCATCCGAAGCAACGAGCCATTTTTCAAACAGAGCATAAACATACGTGTACCTTGCACACCCAAGCCTTCAATCGATATGCAGAAGAAGCAAAGACGAGCCAGATCATCCGAAGCAACGAGCCATTTTTCAAACAGAGCATAAACATACGTGTACCTTGCACACCCAAGCCTTCAATCGATATGCAGAAGAAGCAAAGACGAGCCAGATCATCCGAAGCAACGAGCCATTTTTCTAAACAGAACGAGATTATTCAACATTTATATCATTAACAATATAATTTTTTTGGAATTTAAAAACATTATTATTGAATGCTTCATGTTGAAAGCAGGGGTTTGTGACCGGATCGGTCCCGTCGGCGGATACATGTATACACACTATTGACAAAAAACTCCCTCTTTTCTTACCCTTTTCCTTCATCCCCTATTCTTTTTTCCTCCAAACTTTGAGCGGCGGATACATGTAAACCCAAATTGGGCGGCTCCATTTAACACCTGGTTGAAAGCCGCTGAAAAGAAAGATCTCGCTCAACAAATGCTCCAAAATGCCGAGCAGCGGTGATAGTATAGGATAATGACAATAAAACCTTGCGGAACTCCTTTTTGGTTTCAGTACATGTATTTCGCATGGCATCTATTGTTATTAAGGGGTTTTATGGCGAATTTTGATTTAAAGTCGGAGCATCATCATGTAGCTGAACAGTGTGGGATGAAGCATCATCGAAAGCGAGAACCGAAGTTATATCATGTTGACATGATATGGTTGTGGTGTGTGACCTTGAGAAGAATCAGAAAAACTCACCATACGAAAACGAGAGATTATTGAAAGTGAAGTTGTTAGTTCTGTGGGCCATGGCCTCGATGCCACTCATCGCAGTTAACAACTAATCGATGATCGCTCCTGCCACCAAGAATTATATGGCGACTAGAGCTGAACTGGGGTGTCCGAAGATGCGTGAGTTTTCTTTTAGGAAAGATTATTGAATCTGAATCAAGTAAATTCACATTATTAGAAGTGGTACAGTAGCCGAAGCGATAGAATAAGATACTCTAACAGAACCTTGAGAGCGGTGTTGCGTAACAAAAAAAAAAAAATGCAGAATGTAATTTTCGACATGTCAGTTGTGCTCATAAATGCGAACGAAGGAAATACGAATGGCAGAAACTGTTTTCCAAAGGTCATTGTGGAGGAGAGTAGTTATAAACGCATGCGGTTAGAGAAAGAGACTTGAAGTACTAAAGAACGTTTTTGATTCGTACCATTTCCTTTTTTGGGTGGGTATAATGGAAAAGTACCTGAAAAATTACAGGAGGTCCTTGCTTGCTATCTTCAAGGATGGTAAGGAGACCAATAATATATAGCAATATGGGATGGTCGATGGTTGGCTAATAGGTATTTTCTGCGAATTACTTTTTAAAAGTCTGAATTTGAGTCCTAGGGTCATTAGGCGGATTACTTCCACCCAATTTTGGCCGTCTTTTCACTTCAGGATAAGACATCTGCTCGCTGCGTCGGCGTCAGTATTGTTCTTCCTGGGTACCCATTCAATTCTCAACTCAACCCTATTCTTCCTCGCCCATTCAATCACTTTCAGAAAAACCGCATGCAACTGCTCTTTCTGACTACCACCTTCCAGAACTTTAACGGCGCCTTGATTATCACATCTAATTAGAACTCTGTTTCCACACATAGTTTCTTGGAAACATCTCAACCCATACTCTACTCCTAGTAGCTCTCTGAGTGTGCTAGAAAATTTCTTTTCTGCTTCACTAAGATTCCGCGCTCCTATGCTTTGAATGATATCTCCCCTTTTCAACACCGCCCCTAAGGCCTCAGCGGAAGCATCGCATTCTAAGATCCATGCCGGCTTCCAAATTTTTTCTATGACTAAATTTCCTTGATTTAGATTCAAGTTTTCTTTCGAAAAAGGTAACCCTTTCGCCCTTTCTTCTTGGTTGATACTTGCCCTCTGCATATCAGTATTCTTGTTCCCTGCGATGAATGAAATTGATGTAATTGTCACGAGCACTTTTCGCCTCTCTTTAAATAGGCTTCTCTGTTTCTAACGCTTTTCAGTGTTCTTCACGCTTCCCTCAGACCACCAAAACCCCTCATACAACAATACTCTAACCCAGCTATTCTCCTTTTCGATAAGACTCAAAATTCCTCTTCTCAATCGCGAAGAGACGCGTAGGAGAAAAGTAAAATTTTAAATTTTCGAATTCTCTATGTTTAATGCAATAAATATAAGCTTTCTCCATAGCTAGCAATAGTTACATTAGCAAACTTTTACTGCGAAAGCTCATATTAGTTTTGTTGAAGATTTCTGATAAATCTTTGAGCTTTAACTAATTATGTCGTTAAAGCCTAGCGAGTAAGCTCTATACCGCCTATATTATAGGTTATCAGATAAGTTTTACCCCACGCCGGACTGCGTCCCTTACTGTCTCGTTCCTAAGTCGTACGAACTCGTTCCTAAGCTGTATGGTCTCGTTTCTAAGCTGTATGATCTCGCTCCTAAGCCGTACGATCTCGAATGCGTAACGTTTGACTTAGCCTAAGCAGAAAAACATGAAACACTTTTTCCTGAGTTTGTGAAAAAATTGCCTGATTGAATCAAACTCTGCACTATCTGACGCTGCACAATGACCCAAGAGAGCGTGAAGTGATAGCTGACAAGCACAGAATAATGAGAGATAAGATAGTAAGGAGAGAGCGTGAAGTGATAGCTGACAAGCACAGAATAATGAGAGATAAGATAGTAAGGAGAGAGCGTGAAGTGATAGCTGACAAGCACAGAATAATGAGAGATAAGATAGTAAGGAGAGAGCGTGAAGTGATAGCTGACAAGCACAGAATAATGAGAGATAAGATAGTAAGGAGAGAGCGTGAAGTGATAGCTGACAAGCACAGAATAATGAGAGATAAGATAGTAAGGAGAGAGCGTGAAGTGATAGCTGACAAGCACAGAATAATGAGAGATAAGATAGTAAGGAGAGAGCGTGAAGTGATAGCTGACAAGCACAGAATAATGAGAGATAAGATAGTAAGGAGAGAGCGTGAAGTGATAGCTGACAAGCACAGAATAATGAGAGATAAGATAGTAAGGAGAGAGCGTGAAGTGATAGCTGACAAGCACAGAATAATGAGAGATAAGATAGTAAGGAGAGAGCGTGAAGTGATAGCTGACAAGCACAGAATAATGAGAGATAAGATAGTAAGGAGAGAATGTAGACAATTTTAGAAAAAAATCACTGTCTGACACTGCACGTTGCACTCTACATAACAGGAGTTAAATGGTCATGTAAGACCCTCTGTTGGCGGGTCTGTTATTTCAAATCACAAAAGGGACCCTAATGTGAAAAGAAAAAAAGTTTTTCGCGGGTGTCTGTTTATTGAAAAACATAAGGGGGGCCGAAAAACTAACCTCCAACAACAAAAAGTCAGGTTAATTCTGCCAAACTTTTTTCTCCAACCGTAGGTGTTCGAAAAACACCCACGGTTTTCTGTTTGAAAAATCGTGAGGCATCTGTACCTTTTTCTTGCACACTAAAAACCCCCTGCTACCTAGAAAGTCAGAGACACAGTCCGGCGTGGGGTGAAGCTCAACCTAGGTTATCAAGGGTTGCAAAAAAAACCTCCGGCCCATCACCCCAAAAGAAACAAGCAGTATATTTATTATTGCATTCAAGAAGAAAATAGAGTCGAAAACTCAATAAAGAAACCGCTTTCAATAACAGCAAACTGCCATACCTTGAAGTTAAATCTAAGAAAATACAATAAGAATTTGAACTCATACATGAAACCAGCAAAAAACTTTTTTACGGCCCGGTCCCCGCCTACGAAATTTCTTGATAAATTTAGGTGATTTATCGCTGATATCACATCGAGAACAATGTAAAGAATGGAAGAGTAGGCTACTGCTTCTGAGTACTTTAGTTAATAAACTTCAAGTCCAAAGGTACAGAATCTAGTCGGTACTTGTCCAGATCGACGTAGGCTCCGCTCCTCCTCCCCCTCGGGGGGGGGGGTTTATGACTAATTTTTTGATACAGCCTCGTTAGCCTAAGCCGTGGGGCCTCGTTAGCAGGGGTTGGCTCTTATTCCCTGATGGGCATACCCTGCGTCTTGTATTGCGAAAAATTGACTTTAAACGCTAGCTAGGGTTTAGAAAATTTTCTTCATATGTGATCATTTTGAGCATCAAAGACTCCGGTTCTTTTTTTCTGAATAAATTTTTTTTTAACAAAAAAATGGTTTTTACATTAAAAAACGCTTTGGCTTACGAGACCGTATTGAAAAAGCCACTCTGCACTGCCTGGCGTCTAGTATGCAAGAGCCCTCATTTATTTTCATATGTTCAGTTTTACTCTTCAATGTGTTTTTCCTCTCGGTGATAGTCGTTGCTATCTCTTCTGCTGCAGATTCCAGTAACATTCTTTTTTAGTAACATTTTTTTCGACCTATCGAGAAATCAAGACATTTACCTATGCATGTACGTATCCGCCTTATAGGAGTGGCAGGTGACTATATTATACCTGTCCGTGACTCCGCCCTTCGAGGGGGAATGGGAGCGTCGATCTGGACAAGTACCCTTTAACCTTGTTGGTCTATAAGCAGGCAAAAAATATGAAAAGCATGAGAACCAACCATCTGCGGAAGCGCACAAGCGGTAGATGCGGAGATAATGCCTGTGGCGGAGCGACAAGCTCATCGAACTGACCATCTCGTAAGCTGTAATCAACCTTTGTGAGATTTGGACAAGTAAATTCATCATTTCAAAAGCTCGAATGCGCTTTGAAATACACAAAAACTTCCGGGATGCAGGGAAGTATCGAACGTTTTTGAAAACTAAAAAAAGAATGGCCTGAAAACTTTCAAATATGACAGTCAACTAGCAGAACTGCATTTCAACAAGCACGTAGAGGGAACTAGAGAAAGAAAATTCATACAATGTATATTAGTTACAATCTGGATAAGTTTCATTTCCCGCCAGACTTTGTCTCTAATCTTTTTTAGTGTGGTTGTTAGATCGTCAAAACATGAATGACTGCAATTAATGACTTCCATCAGGAACGCCGTACTGAAAAATTAAAACTCAGTCATTTAAAAATTGTCTTCAATAAATTAGGCTACTGAATGAAAGTAAAAGGTGAATAGATTGAAATTACCGGCACTTTGTTACTTGAGGTGTCAGGTTACTTTTAACTATTTTTTGGTAAAATTCACGCCAACGAGGCAATATGGAACAATTAGCCACAATACCAGTTTTATCCAGTCTAATCGAGAGAATTGGCTTGGCTGTTTCCAGCTATTATTCACTGAATTTTTTTCTGCTAAGGCTCAGGTAAAGGTTACTCTAACGAGGCCGTACGGCTAAGGAAAAACATGGAAAAATTTCTCACATAATATATTTTTGTCGATTCAATGACTACATTTTTTTTTAAATAGAGAAAATGGTGTATTATATACAGTAGTTTGAACACATTTAAAACAAAAGCACCCCTTTAGTAAAGTGCGGCCTCCCAAGTAAAATTGTGCAGTCACCTGAGCAGGGAGGAGAGGGAAGCTCTGAAGGGGGCAGGAGGCGCGTAGCCCTACCGGAGCGAGATGAAGAGAGGGGGGAGTGGTAGGGTTAGAGAAAGTAGATGACCCGGCACTTTTGTACTTTAACCACCCCCCCTACCAGAGGTTCCATGGGTCAGTCGTCTGACTCTTCAAGAGAGCGCATGGCCACTCGCGCTCACTTGTGAAATTTTACAGTACGCACGGCTATCCTCCTTTGCTCCCAATTAATTACGTTCATGACTGCTATTCTGTTCTTACACCTATGAGGTACAATAGTGTAGGGGTTAGTGTGCTTGACTGTGAGTAGCTAGGTGATAGCTCTGATTCGAATTACCGACACTTTGTACCGCGTCACTTTGTATACGACACTTTGTACCCCGTCACTTTGTACCGCGACACTTTGTACCGCGACACTTTGTACCGCGTACGGCCTCGTTAGCTAAGCCGTACGGCCTCGTTAGCTAAGCCGTACGGCCTCGTTATCGTAAACTTTTACTAAGCCTAAGCGTTTTTTAATGTAAAAATATGTTTTAATGTAAAAATAAAACGCGCGGCCTCACTCAAGTCGCGGTACAAAGTGTCGCGGTACAAAGTGTCGCGGTACAAAGTGACGGGGTACAAAGTGTCGGGTACAAAGTGTCGTATACAAAGTGACGCGGTACAAAGTGTCGTGATACGCTCTGATTCGCTTAGCGATAACGAGCAAGAGAGAGAGAGAGAGGAAGTTTGAGAAGTTTTTGATCCCGAACGCGTGTGAGAGAGAGTTTGAGAAGTTTTTTGAGAGAAAACGCGCATGAGAGAGAGAGAAAAGTTGAGAGAGAGAGAAAAGTTGAAGTTTTTGAGAGATAAAGCGCATGAGAGAGAGAGAGAGGATGTTTGAGAAGTTTTTGATTCCGAACGCGTCGAAAAAGAAAGTTCGGGAATCGCTTTTTGGCGGGGGAGCTATGTCGAAGCTTTTAAGTGAATGTAAAATGATTTAGTTTTTTTTTGTTATTCTTTGTCTCTCTTCTGTTTTTTCTCTCCTTTCTCTTCATATATGTCCAGCTTCATAACTCTTTCATAGAACGGCCATCGTGCCTTAGACATATCAGGAAATCGCATGGGCCAAGTGCGAGTTTTTTGCCCGTGCGATGGATTTCATTCATTATAAACTCTCATAGATAGTTGTTGTTTCCCTAACGTGCAAGTCTTCCATACGACAACTAATTTTGAAGCTGATTAATTAAGTTAGAGGCTTTATTGCAAAGACGAATACATATATGTTTAGAAGTTTGATTTTTTTATCTTATCGCTGGGCTCGGGTAAATTTAACTTTAGGGACACACCTGAAAGCAATTGCACTGTAGGAAAAAATGGGGGGGGGGGGTTAAAATTAAAAGAGGAAAGTTAAAGTAAAATGGGTGGGAGTTAAAATTAAATGGGGGGGAGTTAAAGTTAAATTGGGGGAGTTAAAATTAAAGTTAATGGGTGGGAGTTGAAGTAAAATGGTGGTAGTTAAAATTAAATGGGGGGAGTTAAAATTAAATGGGGGGAGTTAAAATTAAAAAGGGGTGAGTTAAAGTTAAATGGGGGGAGTTAAAATTCCATCAAAAAATTTCTGGAGAAGTGTTGGTCGGTGGGTCCCTAAAATTGAAAAGGTCCGGGGTATGTACTTCAAATCCCGTTTTGTGTGTTGGGACTCAAAATTAAATTTACTTTAGGGACCCCCCATTTTGGTCTTTTACTTTTAGGGACCCCCCTTTTGGGTCGTTTTACTGGGGAGTGGGTCCCCCTTCTACCACATGGGGGGCCAAAGTAAGGTGGGTCCCTAAAGTAAAATTTCCCCCTGCTTAGGTCTTCGCTTAGGTAGGGCCCTCTTCCTCCCCCCTTCCCCCTTTAGGGCCCCCCTCCCTTCTGTAGCTAGAGCTACCTTGTTTCGAATAATTTGGTGTACTCGTAACGAAATTAATCTTACTGTAGTTTTTAAATATTTGAGTAGTTGCGTAATTTTAGGCCAGTGTTTTTTTGCTTCTTTCCTTAGTATATTCCTTTTGCTCGGAGATTTTCTGCTCAAGTGAGCATATCAAAACGTCACTTCTACCTCTTCACGGCAGCCTACGAATTGTTGTTAGTTATTTAACTCATTTAGTTATTTAGTTTAGCTCAGTCCGTTAAACTCAGTTATTCACTTTAACTCAGTTAGTTAACTTATTCTGGTTTCTTTGTGTGTTGTTTCTTAATAGGTTTCTTTCTCGTAAATTCTTCGTGTTTCTTGAGCCAATAAAGAAACTTCTGAAATACCGCGTGGCAGGCAAATTCGAAGGGAAGATTCCCTAAATTGTATCTTTACCTTCCCTACTTAGAAAAACTCCCTCCCCCAAAAATTTATAGTTATTTTAAAAAGAGAAATGGTGTAATAAATTCACATAACCGTATCAAAAAATATGAACTCTGAATTTTTGGCGCGCTTTTAGCTTCCTTTCTATTCAAATTTTTTTCGAACGTATTCAACAATCATTGTGGTAGCAGTTGCAACATCAGGTTATTTTTCATTTTTTAAAACCTTTTTTAGCTATTAGAGAGGAATTTATAATTTTATACACAGATATAAACCACACTGGAGAAGAGAAATTTTTTTCTGGAAATTTTGTTTAAAAAATAATTTTTTTTAAGATTCGGAGTCCCTGATGCTCAAAATGAACATTTTGAGCGAACATGAATATGAAGAAATTTTTTGAAACCGAAGCGTTTAAAGCCCACGAGCGCTGCCCCTTAAACTGCAGTAGTGCCCCTTTCTCTATATACTCTACTGATAACATAATTTGGAATTACGAAGCTGTCGAGAAAGGCACTTTTGTTTTCCATGTACATCGAAAAAAAATTTCACCGAGATTACAGTTTTGGTAATCTCGGTAGACGTCCGTTGTATTTTTTTTCTTCAGCACTTACATATGACGTATTAGTTATTGAACGATATATTTTGCGATAAACTAAATAATATACTTGTTCAAAAATTTTGTGGCTTGATCACTTGCAAAAACGTGCAATGTGATTCGAAAATCGCCAAAATTTCGGCCGTTACAGAATTACACCGTGGGCACTGTACACCATACACTACGGCCGTTACAGAATTACACCGTGCACACTAAAAAAGTTTTTTGGGCACTTTTTCCGTTCACCGGACAAACGCGTTGCTATTTTTTTAAACATTAATTTTACATCAAAAAAGTTATTTTTACATTAAAAAACGCTTAGGCTTAGTAAAAGTTTACGATAAAGAGGCCGTACGGCTTAGCTAACGAGGCCGTACGGCTTAGCTAACGAGGCCGTACGGCTTAGCTAACGAGGCCGTACGACGCGAAAGGTCCAGAAGGGTTCTTTTACCAGTTCAGAGAGAAAAACATCGACTTAGCAGACGTTTTTTTTTGCATGGTGTAATTCTGTAACGGCCGTAGTGTATGGTGTACATTTGTATGGTGTACAGTGCCCACGGTGTAATTCTGTAACGGCCAAAATTTCCCGGGCATGTATTTGTGCATCTTTCATGCAAATTATCATGAGCAGTCGAAAACCAGTTTATTTTGTTCAAAAAAGATCAAGGAATTATTGTTAGACACACTGAGAAGTTATCAGTCAGAGGAAATGGAATATCAGAATTAAAGTGAGAATCAGAATTGAATAAGGTAATACCTTATTCAAATTAAAATCAAAGTTTAACATATTTTTACCAGGATACATTAACGAAGTAGAAAAGTTCTATGTTCGAAATTGCATAGACTTCTCAGTCAATAATTTTATACAACAAGTTGAACCTGATTTTAATTTTTCAAGTAACTTGAAGGACTTATCATCATGATGCAGACCATTCCTACTTTGCGCTACTTATAAGTCTTGAATTTGAGTCTTTCAACATACAAGTTTCACAAAATGATCTGGAATTTGCTCAATACGGTCCAGAAGCTGGTGCAAGCCTAGACATCTTCGGTGGGAGAGGAGATTTGTTATCCACCAACTCATCTTCTAAAAGATGCGGTGAATTATACAATTTGGGAAAGAGGGAATATTCATGACACGATGGACACTGGCGACGTTCCTGGAATCAGACTTATTAACGATGTGTTCACTTTGCATAGTGTTTAAAAGATTAGATATCACTTGCCCAGATTTCTTACCAATGTCTCACTGTACTAGGACTAGAGGACATCATTGGAAGCTTTTGTTGCCTTTGTGCCGCACGAACCGATACAAGAAATTCTTCACAAATAGAGTTGTGAATGATTGGAATTCTCTTCCTTCTTATTTTTTCAATATGAATGCATTGTCAGCTAAGAAGTTTCTATTCCAGTACTTAAATTAGAATCCTGATCATTTATTGGCTGTTGTTCATTTTAAAATATTGATTACCATGTTGTAATCTCTCACCATCCGTTGTATGTCTGAACCATTACAACTGGAATAAAAAAGAATCAAAAAGTACTTACTCCTGTTCGAAGGAGTTATTCTTAAAAAGGTTGTAAGTTTACAAATTGATCAAGGGAACATTCCTACCAGGGTGTTTCTCTGACCCGCACTGCGGGTGAAAAAATCTATGCGCTCTCCAAAACCCCCAAAAAACATTTGAATCTATGCGCTTGGAAAATTTTTTCTCGGATTTTCCGCAGCGAAAGTCCAAATCATTGGAAAAGTTGAAAGTCGAACTCTGAAATTCTAAAAATCTATGCGCTCGAAAAAAGTTGTGCGGGTGCTAAGAAACACCCTGATTCCTACCAACACAGAAGAATTTGGATATCGCTCTTGTGGAAGACTATGGAAGGTTACCAAAGAAGAATGAGTATGTTGAAGTGAATTAAAATAGGTATCGAATGTATTACCGAGACTTTAAAATTGCGCATAAATTTCAAATTTTACGCGACTTGTTTAGGAATAATTGTGGACGCATTAATAAGGACGAGCTGTTCTGTTAAAAAGCATCAGTTAAGGACTAGCTGTTCTATAGGGGCATAATCGTTAGGATAGAAATTGAGCTGTTCTTTAGGCACGAATGACTTAGAAACATTTTTAAACATTCCTAGATACGCATTACTTAGACTCAACGGCAAACCTCTCTCGGGACGCATTCTGCATGGTAGACGGCTTCACACTCCGTGCATTCCTTCACCGGAACTCGTCCGTCCGGACGGACCATCCCTGATATAGAGGGCGTGGCGAGGGAGAGATGGCACATGAAGCAGATCTCCGCCACTGCGAACGAGGACGAGGCACCTCGAGAGGAGTGCGCAAGTCGAGGGTTCGAGATAGAAGATGACGTCATCACTTCCTCTTCATGCACATATCCCCGTGGCATTATTGCCTTGCGCTGTGCATAAAACTCATTATTTCAAACTTGACGCTCAAAAAATTTC
The DNA here is from genome assembly GCA_964056735.1 of Allodiplogaster pararmata. Lineage (NCBI taxonomy): Eukaryota > Metazoa > Nematoda > Chromadorea > Rhabditida > Diplogasteridae > Allodiplogaster > Allodiplogaster pararmata. Next base: position 3,250,478 of record OZ057403.1, read on the forward strand.
TTTAGGGTCTTTATCCATTGTTTGTTTGTGTTGTTGCTTAACCATTGCATTTGGTGGTAGCTTGAATGCTTAACCATTGCATTTGGTGGTAGCTTGAATGCTTAACCATTGCATTTGGTGGTAGCTTGAATGCTTAACCATTGCATTTGGTGGTAGCTTGAATGCTTAACCATTGCATTTGGTGGTAGCTTGAATGCTTAACCATTGCATTTGGTGGTAGCTTGAATGCTTAACCATTGCATTTGGTGGTAGCTTGAATGCTTAACCATTGCATTTGGTGGTAGCTTGAATGCTTAACCATTGCATTTGGTGGTAGCTTGAATGCTTAACCATTGCATTTGGTGGTAGCTTGAATGCTTAACCATTGCATTTGGTGGTAGCTTGAATGCTTAACCATTGCATTTGGTGGTAGCTTGAATGCTTAACCATTGCATTTGGTGGTAGCTTGAATGCTTAACCATTGCATTTGGTGGTAGCTTGAATGCTTAACCATTGCATTTGGTGGTAGCTTGAATGCTTAACCATTGCATTTGGTGGTAGCTTGAATGCTTAACCATTGCATTTGGTGGTAGCTTGAATGCTTAACCATTGCATTTGGTGGTAGCTTGAATGCTTAACCATTGCATTTGGTGGTAGCTTGAATGCTTAACCATTGCATTTGGTGGTAGCTTGAATGCTTAACCATTGCATTTGGTGGTAGCTTGAATGCTTAACCATTGCATTTGGTGGTAGCTTGAATGCTTAACCATTGCATTTGGTGGTAGCTTGAATGCTTAACCATTGCATTTGGTGGTAGCTTGAATGCTTAACCATTGCATTTGGTGGTAGCTTGAATGCTTAACCATTGCATTTGGTGGTAGCTTGAATGCTTAACCATTGCATTTGGTGGTAGCTTGAATGCTTAACCATTGCATTTGGTGGTAGCTTGAATGCTTAACCATTGCATTTGGTGGTAGCTTGAATGCTTAACCATTGCATTTGGTGGTAGCTTGAATGCTTAACCATTGCATTTGGTGGTAGCTTGAATGCTTAACCATTGCATTTGGTGGTAGCTTGAATGCTTAACCATTGCATTTGGTGGTAGCTTGAATGCTTAACCATTGCATTTGGTGGTAGCTTGAATGCTTAACCATTGCATTTGGTGGTAGCTTGAATGCTTAACCATTGCATTTGGTGGTAGCTTGAATGCTTAACCATTGCATTTGGTGGTAGCTTGAATGCTTAACCATTGCATTTGGTGGTAGCTTGAATGCTTAACCATTGCATTTGGTGGTAGCTTGAATGCTTAACCATTGCATTTGGTGGTAGCTTGAATGCTTAACCATTGCATTTGGTGGTAGCTTGAATGCTTAACCATTGCATTTGGTGGTAGCTTGAATGCTTAACCATTGCATTTGGTGGTAGCTTGAATGCTTAACCATTGCATTTGGTGGTAGCTTGAATGCTTAACCATTGCATTTGGTGGTAGCTTGAATGCTTAACCATTGCATTTGGTGGTAGCTTGAATGCTTAACCATTGCATTTGGTGGTAGCTTGAATGCTTAACCATTGCATTTGGTGGTAGCTTGAATGCTTAACCATTGCATTTGGTGGTAGCTTGAATGCTTAACCATTGCATTTGGTGGTAGCTTGAATGCTTAACCATTGCATTTGGTGGTAGCTTGAATGCTTAACCATTGCATTAGGTGGTAGCTTGAATGCTTAACCATTGCATTTGGTGGTAGCTTGAATGCTTAACCATTGCATTTGGTGGTAGCTTGAATGCTTAACCATTGCATTTGGTGGTAGCTTGAATGCTTAACCATTGCATTTGGTGGTAGCTTGAATGCTTAACCATTGCATTTGGTGGTAGCTTGAATGCTTAACCATTGCATTTGGTGGTAGCTTGAATGCATAACCATTGCATTTGGTGGTAGCTTGAATGCTTAACCATTGCATTTGGTGGTAGCTTGAATGCTTAACCATTGCATTTGGTAGCTTGAATTTCTCTTTTGCTCTTTCAAAACAATCTCTTAGAAATTTATGAAATAAATGCCTTAATCTTCGAATAATTGATTTTCGATTTGATTATAATATATGATGATAGAGAGGGAGAAATAAATCTGATTAGATAAATGATGTGAGTCAGGATATTGTTTTCTGAGCCATAACCAAGAAGACCTCGTCTACCCAACCGGAAACCTTCAACGGGCAAACCACAACAACATGTGATGATATACTCGTAGTCAGGAATCTGAGCAGGGGTCTAACCCCAAATGTTTCCGAGAGAATGAACCTTGAGCTGAATCTTGTTACAGTAATCCTCCTTCGATTCTTCCCTCGGATAATCTGCTGATGTAGCCGTCATTGACTTTTCTTCAGCGTAAGAAGAAGACGCCGGATTTGAAGCCTTCAAAAAGAACAACTATATTATTTTACCAAATATCATTCGAACAAAATTTAGGCCTAATTATCTTTTTGCCCCTGTGATTTCATAGGGCAGACCCTAATTATCTTTTTGCCCCTGTGATTTGAAAGGTCAGACCCTAATTATCTTTTTGCCCCTGTGATTTGAAAGGGCAGACCCTAATTATCTTTTTGCCCCTGTGATTTGAAAGGGCAGACCCTTCGCTCCATGAAAATTCTCAATCTTTACCACACGCGGGTCTCCGTTCAGGCACTAATCTTTTACTTCTATGTCCTTCTCGGGCGCATTATAAAAAGACGCATTCGGTTCCCACGCCTTTATCAAAACAACAGTAACCGGTCGGCTGTTACCGTCATCCACCTCTTCCAGCTTTTCGTGTTCTTCAGTCTCTTTCGACACTTCCACGACCAAAGCAGCGGTGTCCTCTATCGCGTCCACAACATTGATCTGAGTTAAATTCTATATAAATCGCTCTTTCATTCAACACAACAAAAAACCACCAAGCCCCCTTTCATTTATTTTTCCTACACTAATCACTGATAATCCTCGCATATCTTCCCGCCTCGCGAACCGAATGACAAAAGAGCCAAACAATGGGAAGTCAGTCGTAAACGCCGTACACACGAAGATGTTCTCGAACGAATTCCAATCGATGAAGGGTGCCGTCATTATGGGAGGCAGACCTCCGCCTGAAATCCAGGAAGTAGAGAAGGAGCTACTCCGCAGTACTCGGTGCACGCTCAGCCAACTCCACTCTGGATTCAGCAGATTTATCGCATCGACGAGTCAATCCCCGACGTATGTCCTAATTGCTTATCTGGACCACACGTCGTCACACATCTCTTCAACTGCCCGAGCTTCCCGACCGCGCTGTCTCCGATCGACTTATGGACCAAGCCGCTGTAAGTCGCCGCGTTCTTGAAGATAGGCTCTCTAGTTCTTGAAGATGAGCAGGCTACATCCGGTAACAACAAAAACATAGAATTTTCATCACTAGCTTTCTTGGATAGCGCATAGATCTCACCCGAATCGCGGGTTAAAGAAACACACTGCTTGGTAGAACCAATAGCTGCTCTAAAGTTTTCGCTCTTCTAAAACACAGGGACAGATTAAAATTCTAACGAAGTTGAATCACAGCCAAATATTTGTTCTCCATTCGCAAAGCTTTCCTATTCATGAAAAAATGCCCTGCGGGGGTTGCGCTTGGCTTTTCTCTGCAGAGTGAATCAGTTTTACTGACTGCGGGTGAAATATATGCGCCATTCAAGAAGCCAGTTATACAAATTCTCTGTTTGTATAAAGTTCTCTATTTTTGATCGCACGATTTCAATCTCTCTTCAAAGTCTACCGTTTCATCCTGATTAGTAATCTTAGCTTCTTCTACCCGCTTCTTCTGTGGGAGTCAAGAATCAACCTGGCCGCAAAACCATAATACTCATTGAACTCATGGTGCGAAATTCAATTTGAGTCATTTATGAGTTGGTGAATGAATTTAGAGTGAATTATTAATGCTGACTTGGATATCTTCTTCGACTTCCTCTTCCTCGTGGTACTCTTGGTTGGATGTGTCTAAGTACTCGGTATCTTCTTCTTCCAGGTACTCCTCTCCCTCGCTTTCCTCAAAGTATTCTTCCTGCGCCTCGATCATTCGCATCCTGAATCAACTTTTTCATTCCCGTCCCATTCTTTTTAACAGCCGCGGTTTGATTTTCGTCATCATCTCCCCTCATTCTCTTTTCATTTCTATCTCACAGAAAAATTGACTGACCTGTGTGCAATAAGATCAGCATCGGTCATGATCTTAATGGGCTGCCTCCTCTCGCTCCCGGGATAAGCGGAGCGCCATCTCTTGTGCTTCACCGGAGCCAATCCGTTCCGCTTTCGGATGTAGTCAATGTCACGCGTCTTTACGTAGCACAGCCGATGGAGCGGAGTCTCCACTTCGTATTGTGCTCGTAGGCTCAGTATTATGTCCTCAACTTTTTCCGTTTTCTTTCATATTATTTGGAAAGCGACAACACATGGAGAAGACGATTATGTCTGATGGACTGGAAAGAGTAATCTAGGAAGACTTCTTTAACGATCGAATCCAACATCAAACCTAGGTCAACTTGATTTTCATTTTCTGAAATCCTAACTTTATCGCTGTATCCATCTTGGAGCATCTTGAGAATGATCTGCGAGTAGTGGGGCGGCATCCGCAGCTTCCACGGCTCAATCGGGTGCACGATGTGATTTGGGCAGTACCAGATGTGCACTTTACCATTTGAGTAGTGTTTGCCCTAAAAAACGTAACTGGTTCATTTTACAATAAACATTCTCTAGGTCCAGAACTTTGCTTGCTTTGAGTTTTTTTTCTTGCGTCGACACATCAAAATATCAAGTACGAGATGAAAAAATTAAGAAAATAATTTGAAATTTCAGATGATTTGTAACAAAATAAAGAGAATAAGTAAGAAATGAAAATCTTTAAGAACCTTAATGAACGCCGTGCAAATCCTTTGACAGACCCAAGAAAGCCGCTGCCTTTCTCGGAAATTGGGACCAGCTCCGATACTTCTCAAACATAACTTCTGCTTTGAGAACTTCTTCTTTCTGTCTTGAAGCTTTAACCTCCTCTATGCTACTGAATCAACAAAAATTGAAAGCTCACTATAAATAGAGCAACTGAAAATGCTCTGACGCGAGACTCGGACGCGAGGGCGGGAACCGAACCTTCGTCTTTACTAAATGGATGATGCTCTCTCTCACTCTCAAGTATAACTCTACCAGCCCAAATAAATCCCAATGTTTACCTGTCTTTCTTGGGTATTTCTCTGGCAGCGCGATTGCATCCATAACTGGCAACTTTGTAAGTAACTCCTCGCTCATTGTGCTCGTTCCTGACTGGTCCCCAAGTTTCGATGCGGAAGACACTACCCGTCCTCTCTTCTAATGAGTGCTTGAATTCCTGAAAGATAAATGAATTTATGAATGAATCAATGAATGAACGAATGAATGAAGGCAGTCAAGAGAAGATCTTTTATGGAAATTACACTACATTTGTAGTAAACCAATGCTTCAATCTCTAAACTCTTCACAGTTATGCGATTTAACGCTGAGCAAGCAAGAATAATTGGTAAAATTCACTGTTACTCACTTGTTGATTCGTTCGAGTTTCTTGATTTTTGCTCTCAACTCAGTTAGAGATAACTTTGTAATAACATTTGTTTTGAAGCTATGAATGAATGAAACCAACTAACATTATCATTATTTTATGTAACTAAGGCTTAGTTACCAAGCTTGGGCCAAAAAGAATAAGTTTTTGATCAGTTGGACCCGTTTTTTAACTGACTAAGAACTCTTCTTCGCTGTCAAAGGTCATCTCTTTGATGAGATAAGAGCCTGTTGGAGAGTACTCCCTCGCATTCTCAGATGTGATCTCAGAGGCATGCAAAGTGTGCCTCTTCTCCGCATGGTTACACAACTCTCGCCTGCAGTGTCAATGCGAATGAGACATTAAAGAAACATTCTAAAGCTCTCTCAGTTCAGTTAAGACTCGAAAGAGAATATTAAAATTTCAGTCTTGTTTAGAGTAATGAACTAACGGAAAATTTAAATATAGCTGCCTCAAAATCAGTTTTAAATTAGTCCCTGGAAATTATATCAATACTTTGAGACTATTTAAAATTCAATGTATATCTTACTAAGATACTAGTACTTACTAAGAAGGTACTAGAATACTAGAATATTCGTTTACATTTTGTTGGCAATTTTATGATGTAACTCTCACAGAAAATTTAAATTATTTCTCAATGAAAAATCACTTTTTAGATCCTAAAGCCAGTTTTTTTGTTGTTTATTTATATTTGTTTGTTAATTCGTTCGTTCTTATTCATTTACAGAACTTGCATTTTTACATCAGATGCATAATTGTGTTCATGTAATGAATCATATCATAACTTATCATGAAAGCATCAATCATTATAATGATGACTTTCGAATGAAGGGTAAGACTCTTCATCTCAATTATGTAGATATATGCATATGCCAACAGCCTGACTTGCTCGAAACCATCTTCTGGCAGCCATCAACTGGACACTGCACTGAATACTTCCCAGTCAATTGCTCCGGCAGGTAGTCCTCTGGGTCAACACCCTGCTCTGCTGCTTCTTCTTCCAACTAAAAAACATCACTGTAATACCAATAATAATAATAATAATAATAATAACAATAAAGATAACAATAATAATAACAAGACAAATAAGTTTTTAAAATACATAATGATCCGTAGCAACAATCCTAAACTTGCTCATTACGTAGGACTGTCTGTACGCAGATGTTTAATACGCATGCTCGGAACTGAGTTGGCGAGTCTCTGTATTGACTAAAAGATCCATTCAGATGGATCTTTGTACTCAGCGCAGGATAAACTTGTATAAGGTCAGAGCTTAAAGGTTTTTGGGAACCCTTGTAATGGGAACCCTTGTAATGGGAAAGTGTAATATGAAAGGAGGGATGAAACCTTGCCCGGAAAGCCTTTATTCACTCACATGAACTCTCCGATGATTCCTGAAGTTTTTCAGTCCCAGGTAGATCTTTCCGCAGTCCTTAAAGTCACAAGTGAACTCGGGAAGCTCTCTTCTTCTCCTCCGCTTCTCTTCAATAATGTCGTGTTTCTTCATCTCCCATGCTAATCGTTCTTTCTCTGGCATATTTTCCATCTCCTGTAAATCAATGTAGTTACAGTATGTTTATTTTGCATTCCTTCTTCCTCGTGACTTTTCGATGCTTCATTTATCACGCAAATTAAGAGATGAAAAGAAAATTGGCATTGATTGTTTTTAGAAAACTGACATGTTTTTCCATGTGCTTTTGATATCCACGAACTGAGTAAAACCTGGCTTGACAGTCTTTCCATGTGCACCTTCAACATAACGCGTAAGCTTTGAAGTGAAAAAAAGTGAAAGTAAAAACCTTGTTCTTATTGGATTGAACTATATGAAAACCTCTCTTCGGAATGGTTCAATCATGGATTACTGTAAACGGGCTTCTGCTTTAAAATTTAACGAGTCTCTAATTTCATTTCAAGGATAGAAGTCAATCAGAAAAATCTTCTCTTGATGAAATTCTACTGTAATTTAATGTTCTCTTTTCAAAATTATATGAGCGCTTGCCTCGGGCCTCTTTACTTTTGTATTCTTACGCTCTATGTAACGTCTTTCTCGACTCCTATAGATAACGGTCAAAAGATGATCATCTCAATGAAAAGAGAATCGCCCGACTGCGTTGCGACAAGAACACGTAAGAAATTTTCCCGGACTTATAAAGATCTTTAAAAACTATCTTAAGGGCAGAGGTTGAATAGTTACCGGAGCAGCTATATTGGCGCATACATGTCCGCGCTGGGAATGATCTACATTATCTCCTTCGGTAATATTTCACTTTTTCTCTAGTTTTCTTTTCCCTTTTCCAATCGCTCGGCGCGTAAAAACATGCTCTAGACCGGTTTCATTAAACGCCTGCTTAAGGGACTTCCCTCAACAGGACCTTCGGGCAAACCACATCAACAACCAGAAAACTACGGTAGCCACCAGATAGGATTACGCTTCACAGTCCATGATTAATTTTGTGCGGGCAAATTTTTGTGAATGCGTACTCGTAGAGAATGTTCTTGTTGTGAAGTCGCAGCTGTCGCTCCTCCTTTTTATCCTGCAGCCATTTGTCGGCATCTTCTTTCGACATGCTGTCCAGCTGCTGCATTTGAAAGCAACTCTCGCTTTTCGCAAGTTCCTCTTTTAAAAAAGTCTGATGAATAGTGTTAAATCCAGTCTAAAACATAGAGAGAGAAGCTTCTAGGTCCGGGTTCCAATGCCTAGTCTATCGTGTTTTGGGCCTCTTAATTCCTACCTAATTTACCAAAGAGGATCTAAATATTTATCATGAAAATCAGATGGAATAATAGTTATGAACAATGAAATATACACTTTGAGGGAGGCGAGTGTCTCTATGAAGATATTCACAGGAGTCAAGCATTATTATGCCTCTCCTATCCGACATTCAACCCTTTTTTCTTACTGCGCCCGTTCGACACAACTTGAACTATCACCAGGGCAAAAAAAAAGAAGAATACACGAGAGGGTATCGAACTCAGCCATCGTTCTCTTAGCAGAAGGGAGCGTGTTACCACTACTCTATCAAGGCCAAATCGTTGATGCATACGTGTTTGAGTTTGTGCTTGGAGTATCCTCTCTTGGATCGGAAGGTGGCGGAGCATTCATCGCACTCGAGGAGTTCATGGGACGATTTGTCGTCTTCTTCTATGTCTGCCAGCTCGATCATCGCTTGCTGCAATACTTTTGCCCTCTATTTTTTTTAAAACTCAGTAAGCTCATTCAAATTCATATATAAAATCATTGATATCATTAGTATCATTTTCTATGGTAATGCTTTTCTCAAAAAATTTTATAAAAAATCACAACTTAGAAATGATAGACATTCAATTCCATTATAAAAAAAACAACATACTGAACATATGAAAATCCAAGTATAAGTTATTTTTCTCCAAAACATTTCACAACTCCCGCGCTTCCGCGAACAAGAAATCGTATAAAATCTTTCAAAATTTCAAAGAAATTTTCCGAAATTTTTTTGTAACTGCATTTGTATCTTAATCGAACCGTTTCTGATCTCTTACAGTATATTTGTTAGGAATCAGAAAAAATTTTTACGCTAAACGAAAACCAGTTCCTGGTGCGAATGAGGTATGTCATCAACTGTTCGTGGTGCAAATGGCAAATAAAGTATGCTATTAACATGATCTCTATGTCTATGCTGTCTGAGTCCTCTGGCTGAATAGAATGCAGCTGGGCACTCATCGATCTCGCACGAGTACTGTACCTTTCCCTCCAACTTCCGTATGCGAGCGTCTCTTTTCTCGAAACGAGCCCGCTCTAGCTCATAAGGCGAAAGCGCCGCTTCTTCCTGCAACAAAGTCTTAAAATTTAAAAAGGGCCTGAGACCTTTGCAAAGCATCGAAGCAATGCGAAAAGAGTCGGAAGCATTTATTAGATTAGAATCCATCATCAAATTACCATTCGTATCATACACCAACTGTTCTAAAAATACTACAGTTAGGAAATTAAAAAAAATGATATGGTGAAAAAAGTCCTACAAACAAATTCGAAGCCTCTCATGAAATTATATTCCAAAAAAAAGGTTCTGCTTAATTTTTATCTTTCTGCTTCAGTCTTTTGTTACGCTCGATACTTACTTGGAGTCTGTAGACAGTATTTTTGCTGACATGTTTTTTTAGATGAAGGACGAATTTGTCGGGAGAAGAGAGAACGGCTTTACAACCTCTCCATTTACATTTGTAGTCGGCTTCTGCAGATTTTTCTTGAAGTGTTGGTCTGAAAGAACAACTCAAACATCACACAAAAAACATATATAATGATTTATACATGCTATTATACTTCCCTTTATGATTTATACATGCTATTATACTTCCTTTTATGATTTATACATGCTATTATACTTCCCTTTATGATTTATACATGCTATTATACTTCCCTTTATGATTTATACATGCTATTATACTTCCCTTTATGATTTATACATGCTATTATACTTCCCTTTATGATTTATACATGCTATTATACTTCCCTTCATGATTTATACATGCTATTATACTTCCCTTTATGATTTATACATGCTATTATACTTCCCTTTATGATTTATACATGCTATTATACTTCCCTTTATGATTTATACATGCTATTATACTTCCCTTTATGTCCACATTATTCACCGAAACTAGTCTGTTTAAAACACACAAAAAACAAGCACTGAATTATTGAAAGCACTTAACGAAATTGGTGGGTTGTAAAATTGAATCAAAAATCAAACTTCAGTAACGTACTTGATGTCGATTTCTTCGTAAGGCTCATCTTCCTCGACATCTCTCGCTTCCGCTTCCTCATAACATATGTCAATAAAATATTGAACTATTTTTTCAACCAAAATGTAGAAGAACTTCATTAAAAAAACTTTGAATGTTAAAAAAAGTTTCAAAAAAATGAAGCAAATGTCTAGTTCAGAATGAGCATGGTATAACGATTGAATCAGTCAACTCTTATCACTAAAAATACGCAGATTTGCCCGAATTTTTTAACGAACATTTGCTCATTAATTAACCTTGAAGTTTGAAAAACTTAGTGCTGAATTGAAAGACTCTATATTTCAAACACTTTAATAATAATGTTCAGATTCTAAATACTCGAGCCGAAAAACTCCAAGCATAATAAGCGGCTTTTATTCTGTGAATTTGAAGCTTTTTTTGGCAAGAGCGGTTTTCAGAGCAAGTTTCTGTTTCTCGGCTTGTTCCTTTTTTACAGGTAGAATGATTTTTTTAAAAACTTTTTTTCCAACACACTTTTCTTCAACACAAAAATTTTTTTTGATTCTAAAAACGAAAACAAACATGATTTTTGACGTGCTTTTCATAGAGTCGGCCAACTTTGAACTCGAGCCGACAACCGGGAACTGTACAGCGTAGACTATTTCCCAACATCTTCTCCGGTCTTTCGAACTCTTCTGGAATTCAACGTTTAGAAATTATTGACTGAAAGAATATTTATTGCCTAATTTTCTAAATAGCTTTAAATTAAATACCCACTTTCATCGGCAACTTCCTCCTTGATTTGTTTTTCTGATTTTGTGATCTCCTGCTCTGTGCTATCGGTGTTTTTTGCTTCCTTCTCAACCGAACTCCTTTGCTTCTCAGACGTTGGATCAGTCTTTGGCGCCGTATCTTTGCTCTCTAGCACTTTGACAGAGCGTAGAACTCTTCCTCTTCTTTGCATTCTCAACTTTTCTGTCACTGAATAATTTTCACAAAAAAAACCTCTAAAAAATTCAACATGAAAAACACAACAAAAATTTGAAAAAACAACTTATTGGCCGCAAAATAGATATGCTCGAGACACAAGCACGTGTTGCGACTTTGCGTCGAGTGCGCTACAATAGGGCCAGGCTGTTCCGAGTTTTAGCGCACTCTTGATGCGTAGATTCATATTCGTGTTTTAAGCGCGAAAACAAATCCAGACAAAAGCTTGCGTTTTAGGTAAGTTCTTATAAATACTTCAGGTAAAAAACGGCCTTAACAAACCTGTGAAGTGTACATTAATAATTAATAATAGTAAAAATGTGCCATTACTAAAGCACGCCGCGCACGCTGTGCACGCACGCTGCACGCTAAATCATTACTAATGCACGCCAACGCGCGGGAAAATTCTTAACTCCGCCCCATGCGCTTTATTTAGTTTTTTTTCTAGTTTTTTCTGCTTAGGCTTAGGCAAAAGTTCACGTTAACGAGGCCGTACGGCTTAGGCTAACGAGATCGTATCAAAAATTAACATAATAGTGCGTCAAACACTCTCTCTTTCCCGCGCGTTGGCGTGCATTAGTAATGATTTAGCGACCAGCGTGCGTGCACAGCGTGCTTTAGTAACGGTCTAAAAATGAAACTGAGAATAAATCTGAGTGCATTTTTCAATAAAACATTGTATGAATCAAAATTACATTTCCTTAAGAAGAAAATGAAATGACCAGAGTAATGAGTGTAATGATCAATGTGGAGATGATTCGAAAAAAATGCACGCGAACAAGTATGCGATAGAGAAAATTAGAATGTTTTAGGCACGGCTGAGAGCCTCTCAGCTTACCTACTAAACTTTAGTATAAAGTTTACCCTAAATCTACTCTCTGAATTCTGTTTTGACGAAACCACAATTTAGTTTAAAGTTGACCATAAATTTTAGTATAAAGTTTTGTCTCTGAATACGGCCCCTAATAATAGCCGAATCAACAAAGTAATAATATACGGCAAAGTGTCAAAATCTGTCTTAACCCTTACATTCTTTGAAGTGAGGCAAGCAGGTTACCTAGTCACTTCAAAGCTGTTGATGCCATCTTGGCTTAGTAATAAACGTTAGAAGGATCGAATCATTTAATTGCATTACGTAACACATTACCATTGTAAGAAGCATTGTTCCAATGCTTTTTGCTCTTTAGAGAATGCGGTTCGACCTGTACTGAAATTTTGTCTTAATCGCGAGCTAGCAAACTCCAATTTTCAAAAAATCTACTACTTTGTATGTCAGAGTCGACGGTCATTAATGAATAGAAACATCTTACTGAAAATCATTGTTAAATTTTTTTTAATTCGGAAGTATAAGCTATCATACTTTTCCTTTATAAAAAAGTGACAAATGATTGAACTATCGCACAAAAAAAAACTAGTCCACCGGGCTGGATCGAACCCAGACCATCGCGTGTTACCATTACACCTCGGGGACACAGTGCTATTCCGTGCGATAGTGTTATATGAAAGGCTCATTTGCCAAAGGCTCATATAACAAGGCATATAACCGCGGTGTAATGGTAACACGCTCTCCCGGTTTGAGTCGAGATGGTCTGGGTTCGATCCCGCCCGGCGGACTAGCTTTTTTCTTTGCGATAGTTCAATCATTTGTTATCTTAACCAGGCGTCACTGCCTTTAAACTGTGTAACTTAGAATTTGAAGATTTATAAAAAAAGTCTGAACATTTTTTTCTCGTAGAATGTTCTCAAAACGTAATTAATCTTCCCCTTCCCTTCTCTATAGACTTGTTTCACCCTGCTAACACTCAAAAACTTTTTGAATTAGTTTGCTTCTGAAGATGATTCCTATTTTCAAAAGATCGTGTAAACAGCCTTTCATTCTATTGTACTTGAATTCTGTTGAAGGATTGTCATGATGTTCCTGAACGATTCTCAGCGCCCGACGATTTTTATCGTAACAACTTGAATATAACTTCACCATAGTTAAAACTCAGAGAGCGATAAATATCCTATCTAAAAACAACCTCATCTTAATGCGTATTATGAAAACTTGATATCGATTTTAAGTGAAACCGCAAACAAGAACATCACGTTAACTTATACAAACTCTCCTAAATTCCATTGATAAAAGAGATAAAATCTAACAAAACTAGTATCCTTGTAAAAATCAAACGCGAATGTAAAAGAAGATCATTCTCCTTTTTGCAAAGTCAAACTTGAAAACATAACATGAAAAAAACATTGTCTCATCTCTCCATCAGTTTATTGGAATGTCCGGTTGTACGGTTAGATCACTGATAAAAGTTCCAAGATTTCCGTTGCCTTTAGTGACATTCATCTCTAGGATCTTCCCCAACTCTTTCATTTCTCTTTCCAGCGATTCCATCGCAACTCTGCAACAAACTTTCTGAGATTCAGTTTACTTTCTACACATCTTATCAAATGACTATTCGATGTGCTTCAGTAAGCATTTTGTGTTGATCAGGGAGTACAACATTGCCTTTTCTTAGTCGCCTAGTCCTCCCACCCCTTAAGTCTTAGTCGCCTAGTCCTCCTACCCCTTAAATCTTAGTTGCCTAGTCCTCCCACCCTTAATTCTTAGTCGCCTAGTCCTCAGACCCCTTAATTCTTAGTCGCCTAGTCCTCCCACCCCTCAATTCTTAGTTGCCTAGCCCTCCCACCCTTAATTCTTAGTCGCCTAGTCCTCCCACCCCTTAATTCTTAGTTGCCTAGTCCTCCCACCCCTTAATTCTTAGTCGCCTAGTCCTACCACCCCTTAATTCTTAGTCGCCTAGTCCTCCCACCCCTTAATTCTTAGTTGCCTAGTCCTCCCACCCTTAATTCTTAGTCGCCTAGTCCTCCCACCCCTTAATTCTTAGTTGCCTAGTCCTCCCACCCCTTAATTCTTAGTCGCCTAGTCCTCCCACCCCTTAATTCTTAGTTGCCTAGTCCTCCCACCCCTTAATTCTTAGTTGCCTAGTCCTCACACCCCTTAATTCTTAGTTGCCTAGTCCTCCCACCCTTAATTCTTAGTCGCCTAGTCCTCCCACCCCTTAATTCTTAGTTGCCTAGTCCTCCCACCCTTAATTCTTAGTTGCCTAGTCCTCCCACCCCTTAATTCTTAGTTGCCTAGTCCTCCCACCCCTTAATTCTTAGTTGCCTAGTCCTCCCACCCCTTAATTCTTAGTTGCCTAGTCCTCCCACCCTTAATTCTTAGTCCTCCCACCCCTTAATTCTTAGTTGCCTAGTCCTCCCACCCCTTAATTCTTAGTCGCCTAGTCCTCCCACCCCTTAATTCTTAGTTGCCTAGTCCTCCCACCCCTTAATTCTTAGTTGCCTAGTCCTCCCACCCCTTAATTCTTAGTCGCCTAGTGCTCCCACCCCTTAATTCTTAGTTGCCTAGTTCTCCCACCCCTTAATTCTTAGTTGCCTAGTCCTCCCACCCCTTAATTCTTAGTTGCCTAGTTCTCCCACCCCTTAATTCTTAGTTGCCTAGTCCTCCCACCCCTTAATTCTTAGTCGCCTAGTCCTCCCACCCCTTAATTCTTAGTCCTCCCCCCTTAATTCTTAGTTGCCTAGTCCTCCCACCCCTTAATTCTTAGTTGCCTAGTCCTCCCACCCCTTAATTCTTAGTCGCCTAGTCCTCCCACCCCTTAATTCTTAGTTGCCTAGTCCTCCCACCCCTTAATTCTTAGTTGCCTAGTCCTCCCACCCCTTAATTCTTAGTTGCCTAGTCCTCCCACCCCTTAATTCTTAGTTGCCTAGTCCTCCCACCCCTTAATTCTTAGTTGCCTAGTCCTCCCACCCCTTAATTCTTAGTCGCCTAGTCCTCCCACCCCTTAATTCTTAGTTGCCTAGTCCTCCCACCCTTAATTCTTAGTCGCCTAGTCCTCCCACCCCTTAATTCTTAGTTGCCTAGTCCTCCCACCCTTAATTCTTAGTCGCCTAGTCCTCCCACCCCTTAATTCTTAGTTGCCTAGTTCTCCCACCCCTTAATTCTTAGTTGCCTAGTCCTCCCACCCCTTAATTCTTAGTTGCCTAGTCCTCCCACCCCTTAATTCTTAGTTGCCTAGACCTCCCACCCCTTAATTCTTAGTCGCCTAGTCCTCCCACCCCTTAATTCTTAGTCGCCTAGTCCTCCCACCCCTTAATTCTTAGTCCTCCCCCCCTTAATTCTTAGTTGCCTAGTCCTCCCACCCCTTAATTCTTAGTCGCCTAGTCCTCCCACCCCTTAATTCTTAGTCGCCTAGTCCTCCCACCCCTTAATTCTTAGTCGCCTAGTCCTCCCACCCCTTAATTCTCAAAATTTCTCTGTTCTTCACCCTTTCGCTAGCAATCTCACTATTCCCTTACCCATTTTGGCAGTTAGCTTCCAAATTCACCTTTGTGAGTTTTCGTTAACTATATATCTCTGCGTCTCCACCCCTTCACTACTCCCAGCCGGAGACCTACGGCGGGCAATCTACAACAACAACAACTCCCTCGCCTGCCGTATCTGAAACACTTCCTGCTCACCGCTGAATGGGCGTGCAACTGTCGTCAATGCGCAGCCTGGCGGATATACTCATCTGCAGATCGGCCAGCCGGTCGTAGTCATCGTCGTCTAGAGTCTTCAGCACCAGATACTCACAGTAGATCAAGCCTCCCGCGCCCCAACCCTTAACATACACCTCATTACTCGAAGAAAAAAAAACACATTTTTGTAGTTTTTTTGCGGAAAAAAACTTGCCTTTTATTACTTAAAAACTTTTTTCCATAGCTTAAAGGAAAGGATAGCAGGTTTTTGGTACCTCAAAATAGATAGCCTCCTCCTGAAAACAGAGATAATATTCGGCAAATCACTATCCAACAAAAGCAGCAAAAATTGTTAAATATGTATTCCTAATTCCATGAAATCGAAAATAAGCGTTAAACCTTCAACTTATTTTTCTGAGTAACTTGCTCTAAAACTTGTATGAATACAGTAAAAAGACATACAATTAAATAGTTGATGGAAAACAACAAAATCTTTATGAAAGCTCAGATTGTACCAAAATTTCCTCAGAAACCGCCTCGAACATCCGACAGAGTTTGTACAGAGATTCCACATCATCTCAACAAAGATAAAACACATTTTATGAGCAAAGTTTCGCTCTCTCTCTCTTTCTTCACTACTCCACCGCTCCCCAATACGTACACTCCTAAACCTTCTGGCCAGGAATGGTTTCGTCATATCCGGTCGCCTGTCGGCGGGCATCTATCTTTTAACTCATAAGATGAACCGTTATGTGAAATATTTTTTAACTCAAAAAGGTGAAAATTTTTCCAAAAACTGTTCATCTCATAAAATTCAAACTTGAAAAAAATTTTGTGTCTGTGTACACAAATTTTCGCCTCCGGCAGGCGTCTGTAGGATTTTCGGACCAACTAAAAAACCCCTGCTTCCGGCCTGCCATCTATTGAACCCCACCTTCTCCATTCACCGGGTATCTGGTTTCAACCATCCCCTTTTTCGTTTTATGAAAGTTGAGGCGAATAAAAAATCTACGGAAAAAAAAACTGACCGACGCAAAATAAATTAGGAGCGACTTCTTTAACAAAAAGATTGTGTGCCCGTTGATATTCGCCTGCTTGGAGGGCGAGTCTGCATTCCTCTTCTGAATCGTCGTCCTCCTGCATACAAAAGTATAACAGTAATTCATTCCTCTTCTGAATCGTCGTCCTCCTGCATACAAAAGTATAACAGTAATTCGAGAGTGCGTCTGTGAATCAGAAGTGCGTCAATAATTCAAAAATTACGAAATAATGCAAAAAAGCGTCAAAGATTTCTTCCCAATCTCTAACTTCACCTTATGTGAGAAATTTTTTTCCGCCTTTGGCGGGCGTCGCACCTTTACCTTACACACTAAAAAAAACCACTGTTCATGAAAAGCTGACCTTGGCGATGAGAGACTTCGCACCCGCAATCCACTGCTCCGGCATCCCCGTCATTTCCAGCGCCTTTTCGTAGTCGAGTGGGCGTCTTTGCAGAGCGCAACGATCCAGAATCTCTCGCATCGACAATGACCGACTGTTAAGTAATTTCCATATGTCACCAATCAGGTATTGGGATTCTTCATGTCCCACACTGGTAAAACTATTCTCATCTCTCCAACCCTCTTTTCTTGTCTTATTCTTCAATCTCTCTCCCCTTTTCTGCCTTTCGCTCTTTTGCTTGGCTTCTCATGCGTTGAATTTTGGAGAGATCCTTACAAAAGAGTATTTCTATCACTTCCTTTTTGGAGAACGCATAGATTTTTCCCGTACCCACAATGCGGGTTTTAACAAAACTCTGGTTCTGAATTGATTAACCATTGTGAGTTGTTAATGTGTGCAAGGACAAATAGGGCGATATGGGGGAGGCCGGCCTCGACCAGCTGCTCCGCCTGCAGGCTGTGCAGTGATTGCTCCGCCAATTCGTTTAACTGCGGATAGCCAACCGCACACAGAAGACTCCACAAATGCCATCTAGAAAGCATCTTGAAAATGATTCCACGTCACTCTAACAAGATAAATTAGTGAAATATACTTAATCACGCCGATATAAGACTATGGCTCACGCCGATATAAGACTATGGCTCACGCCGATATAAGACTATGGCTCACGCCGATATAAGACTATGGCTCACGCCGATATAAGACTATGGCTCACGTCGATATAAGACTATGGCTCACGCCGATATAAGACTATGGCTCACGCCGATATAAGACTATGGCTCACGCCGATATAAGACTATGGCCAAAATCCGAAGCGATCAACGAATGAACCAACCATAGGTAAAATACGTCTTAATTTCTCAATAGGTCCGTCGCTAAAGTAGGTTAAAATTTCCACTTTCAACTTTACGAAACCGGTTGAGGCTGTGTAATGTCCAATGAAACGCTCTATTCATGTACAGGAATGAATATTTTCTCATTTAAATTTCAGCTGTGAAAACTGCGATCATTCATTTTGAGTGAGGGAGAGGGTCGGAGAGGGTCGGTAGGTCGGACGCCTTAGAAAATTGATTTGCCTGTTGGCAGTTTACCTATGCTACCAACCATACTTTCTAACTTCCTCATTACAGAGAAAATTATTTCATGATTCTTCTCCTTTTTAATCTTGTTGTCGTAAAAGTTTATACCGATGGATGAGCAAATAGCTTCTTATTCAATTCAACTCAAACACATCATCTATGTACACATATGTCAGGCAGGTTTTTTTTAGTGTGCTAGAAAAGGGTGCAGACGCCCACCAAAAAACGGAATTTTTTGTTTTTATCAGGGTCTCCTTTCATGATTTGGAAAAACAGAGGGCCGCCGACAGAAGGTCTGACAAGAATATTCAACCCCTGATGTTAGAGACCTAAATCTCCACATAACAAATATTTTCATTTGTATGAAAGATGCTGAGCCTGTCATCATGATTCTCATTCAACTAATTGTTAGGCGTTATCTATGTGCGGCTTTCTCATATTCTACAGTTACCTGGCCAAATATAAGCAGAAACAAAAAATGAGCTCACGCGATATGGTAATCATTGTGCCAGGGACTGGACTCGACAGCGGCATCCAGCAGCTTCTCGGCGGGCTTTTTCCGATCGATTCCGACATGGAGGAGCTCCCAGGGAACACTGTGAGTCGGTAGTGTCAATCTGCCCTCTCTTGCTTCTTCCTCTACCCTCTGCAGGGCCTCTGTCAGGGTGTACTCCCATAACGAATACCACAAGATCATCCCGAGGCACCTCAACATTTAGGGTTTCAATTAGTCAGACGTTAAACAATGATCATTAGGTAAAAAAAAAAGGTCCGCAGTTTTTCAATTCTTTCCACGCGATCCATGATGAATGCCGTAGACTCGGAGCGCGATAATTCAATGAATTATCCCATATATATCATGTCAACAGCGAAAGACGAAAAGTAGTTTCATCATTTCTTCATCATCAAAAACTTTCTTCTTTAATTCTGAGACTTTCATTCATTTTTTCAGTCACCTTTTCCAGTCGAGCCCGCTTAGGCAGTTGATGCTTTTCCCGCTGCTGTTCAAGTGTGTTTGCCCCGCCATGAGCAGGTAGATCTTTACGAGCGTCTGCTCCATTTTCCAGATTCCCCCCATCGCACACCAGTCCTCGATCTGGAAGTTGAACCATGTTTTCAATCGGATGAATCGCATTTACCTAATTGGACGGGATTTGAATAAAGAAATAGAGAGAGAGAGAGAGAGAGATAGAGAGAGAGAGAGAAGGGGCGGCTTGGAGAAAATATGATAACCTGTTTACGGAACTCTCTTCGCGAGCTGAGTGGGTCGACAGTGAAGAAGGAGAGAAGACTCCCCAGAATGGGAAAGCCCTCATCTATGGCAGCCTTCAACGTTACATTTTCAAACAAATAAGATTTTTCTCATTAAGCATAAAACTTTTTCTCAGTTTCAAAGATAAATTACTCTTTCTCAAGAAATTCTACAGAAAAACTTCTTTCTGAAATAACTGATTTCTAAAACTAAGAATCTTTCACATTTCTGTCGTTCAATTTCGACTCAGAGTTGTCCCCTTTTACTCGAAAAAAAAAAACCACCAACATCGATTGCTTCTTCCAGAAGTCCATCTGTCAGTTTTTTCCAAACCTCAACATTTTCAGCAAGTTAAGTGAGTACTTAGGAAGTAAAATTTGGAAAAATTCGAAGAAAATTCCTGTAGTCTTCTTTGAAAAAAATTGCTCTTCTTGTTTAATGAAAAAAACTTAAACTTTTTCCTTTGGTGTGCTTTCTATATAAACTTTCTATGTAAACAAAGAACTTATATTGAATACGCAATTAAATATGATTTTA
Source organism: Allodiplogaster pararmata (assembly GCA_964056735.1). Taxonomy (NCBI): domain Eukaryota; kingdom Metazoa; phylum Nematoda; class Chromadorea; order Rhabditida; family Diplogasteridae; genus Allodiplogaster; species Allodiplogaster pararmata. The sequence goes on from OZ057403.1 coordinate 3,270,571, forward strand.
AAAACAAGGAAACAACTTTAAAAAAGTTCAGAACATGCAAAGAAATTTGTTCATCATTTGCTTTTTCTTTTAAAAAAACGACAAATTTCTCAGAAGAGTTTCTCTCACTCGTAAAACAAATCCCTAAAACAACCCACCCTTGGTTACCTTTTGGTATCCACCCTTTTCGCCTGGCAATCTCTGATCGGGCTTTTCTGCAGAAACGGCTTCTCGCAGCCACTCCCTTACGGCAGCTGCTCTCTCCCATTCGCTCCTCCTCGCAGCAGATGCCGCATCTCCCGGAAAAAGACAGCGACACAAGTCCCAGATCATAGCTTCACTCGATCGTCCACCTGTAAGAAAAAAAAACTCTACTTGGGAATTGGAATTGTATTTACTTTTTCATTCATTCCCCTTTCACTTTGATGTTTCATTCAATTGGTGGAATAATAAAAAGTAAACTTGATGAGAAAAAACAGATTCCATTAGGACCTTCAAAATTGTTGAAGTTGTTCCGCGGGAAATGCAAATTATCGCCTAAGCGAAAATATCCGCGGTTCAATTTGTGTTCAACTTACAACCTTTAAAAAGACTCTCTTTATAAGAAGAGTTGCTTTCTACAATAATACCACTAAGAACAATTCAATTCTCATTATTAACAGTCACTAACCGCGATCTCTTGATTTTCTGATCACTATATAAAAAAAACCGAAAGTAACCACTTTCTCAGATTCACTAATTTTGTCTGCGATTCATAAACAAAGACGGCAGGTTTTTGATTCAGTGTGGGAATAAAATTTATGAATCACAGAAAGTGATCAATTTCGGTGTTTTTAATGTGATAAAAAATCAAGAGACAAGGTGACTGCGCCGTTAAAGGTCTTAATAAACCATCTAAAGCAACAACTCATCGACTGACTCTGCTTGGCAGTGGTCAGGAATGAGTGGATGAGCTGCGGGTAGTCATTGCTCGGCTTCACTCTCGGAGTGGATGATATCCCTCCAGAGTGGGCAGCTTCCACCAGCTCACAATGTCGAGTTTGTGCGGAAGAGGAAGGCCCATGTGCGACGCGCTTCAACTTCCGGTCAATAAAGATGTGCAATAATGGCATAATAATAATATAAACATAATGGTATGTAAACTAGAGTATTCCCTACTCCTCGTTGATCTCAAGCAACGGATTTTTATACCGAGCAGAGGAGCGGATTGTTCGCAGAAACTTGTGCAAAAATCGTGTGGTGTGACGGGAACCGAACCCGTGACCTTTCGCGTTCCGGACGAATGCTCTCCCCACTGAGCTACACACGCACACATGATAATGCACATTTTAAGGCCCATACAACATGCCCCCCTCTCAACACCGAGGTCTCTCGAGGTCTAGGGTCAGAGGTCTAGGCGCCTTTGTTTCTGCGAACTAGCTCATGCTCGGGTTTTCTTCTTTTTCTCTTTTTTTTCTTTTTCTCTTTTTATCCTCTCTTCTCATCCCGGTTCGGCCCCCATGTAAACTAGAGTATTCCCTACTCCTCGTTGATCTCAAGCAACGGATTTTTGATATAAACAAAAAACACAATAGGTATAATAATAATAATTATAATGATAATAAGTACATATTTACTCATTAATAAGGCAAGACCATTTCAGAGCTTACAGTAACTGAAAAAAGTTACATTAGTTTTGACAGAGCGATTTTATCGAAATCAATCGAGCCCTATTTCATAATTTTTCCGACTGACACAAAAATACTAATTCAAAAAGGAGTGAAACCTGTGAGAGTCTCTGATGATGCTCGAACATTCCACTGATAAACTCCTGGAAAAACTGTTTTACGTATTAGCAGAAAGAAGCCAATGATATAAAAAAATTCCAACCATATATATATATATGTAGTCTACAATCAAAATAGAAAACTGCAGATCAGAAAAAAAATCTAGAGAGAATGACCAGCCCCTGTACCAAGCTTGAGTGAGAGCTTGCGGTGAAAGATTGCCATACAAACAGAAAATCCGTTTCACTCCCTTTCTTTGCAGAGCACATAGATTTCACGCACAGTGTCAGTTAGATTATATTTTTTTTCTCATCAAAATCTTCTCTGAGTTCTAAAGACAGACTCAGCTGCCCTTTCATCCTTCTCAACCGGTTTCGTAAACTTAAAAGTGTTTAAACTACTTTAGCGATCGACCTATTGAAAAATAAAGAGATTTTTTGCCTATGTTTCTGAAATATTAAATGAGTCAGTAGAAAGCTAAAAAAAATTGTGACCGGTGAGTAATCGTTCTGATGCTCCTTTCTTCCCAATACGATTTCGGTCGCCGCACATTTCGTTATATTCGCGAACATCCCTCCTACAATATATTATTACGTTTCTCATGTTTTTTTTTCCTCGAAACAGTATCTTAGAGAGAGAGAGCGAGAGAGAGAGATAGAGAGAGAGAAAGATAGAGAGAGAGAAAGATAGAGAGAGAGAAAGATAGAGAGAGAGAAAGATAGAGAGAGAGAGAGAGAGAGAGGAAGATAGAGAGAAAGAGAGCGAGAGAGAGAAATATATATAGAGAGAGAGAAAGATAGAGAGAGAGAAAGATAGAGAGAGAGAGAGAAAGATAGAGAGAGAACGAGAGAGAGAGAGAAAGATAGAGAAAGAGAGAAAGATAGAGAGAGAGAGAAAGATAGAAAGAGAGAGAGAAAGAAAGAGAGAGAGAAAAATAGAGAGAGAGAGCTAGAGAGAGAGAAAGATAGAGAGAGAGAAAGATAGAGAGAGAGAGAGAAAGATAGAGAGAGAGAAAGAAAGATAGAGAGAGAGAAAGATAGAAAGAGAGAAAGAAAGAAAGAGAGAGAGAAAGAAAGAGAGAGAGAGAGAGCGAGCTAGAGAGAGAGAAAGATAGAGAGAGAGAAAGATAGAGAGAACGAGAGAGAGAGAGAAAGATAGAGAGAGAGAGAAAGAAAGATAGAGAGAGAAAGATAGAAAGAGAGAGAGAAAGAAAGAGAGAGAAAGATAGAGAGAGAGAGCGAGCTAGAGAGAAAGATAGAGAGAAAGATAGAGAGAGAGAGCGAGAGAGAGAGAGAAAGATAGAGAGAGAGCGAGAGAGATAGAGAGAGAAAGATAGAGAGAGAGAGAAAGATAGAGAGATAACCTCCCTCCAGATAAGCTTTTTTCGCTTCATGATACTTTTGCAACATAATGTGCAACATTATTCTGCTCCATTGAGCTCCAAGTTCCACCCTGAGACATATAAATATCGTTTCTAATTTTAAATGTTTAGTTTCAATGGATCGAGTGACCAAATCCATGAAAAAAATGCACAAAATTTTCTGTACTTAAAATGTAGGAGAGACTAAACAAAACCAAGTTCTAATCTTGGCTAAAACAAAACCAAGTTCTAATCTTGGCTAAAACAAAACCAAGTTCTAATCTTGGCTAAAAACTCATCAGGCTTAGTAGACTTTAGAGTGCAATTCGATCCAAAACTAATGCAAAAAATCGAAATAGCCTGCTGACTTACCGGCAGACCAAGACACCGAAGAACATTTCCCATGAGCTGCCGTCTGATCTATCAGCTGGTGGAAAGAGGCGCTGATGGATTTGCTGTGCGGCCGAAGGGAGTGGAAGTTACGCGCAGGGGGATTAGATGTGAGTATGAAGTACTTGTGCGAATCTTCATCCGGTGTCTCCAGGTTACTGTAATTCTATATATACTGTAACAGTTTCTAGTTTACTCTATTTTTAGTCGATCATGTGATGTAACTACGTAGAATTGTAAGCACCCAACACTTCGAAAATTTCCACAACTAAAAATATTATGCTCCTTATAATTTCTTTTACAGTGATGGCTTCAAGAAGATCGCTACAACGAAAAAAATTTTTAATGAGAAAAACCGGTGTTACATGGTTTTTCGAACATCCTATTTCCATTTCACCTCTACGCTTCAGCATTTTGGTTTAAGCTTCTTTCAGCTCTTTCTTTTCTCAAAAAACAACCTAACTGAAGATCAGACCATACTCGCACAAACTCGGGCAAAATACGGTCTTTGACCGACACCAAACTCTGACTCAGCGGTGATGCTCTCACTCGCCGACGTAACAACCCTTTGTACTTCCCATACCCTTTCACATTTCGCTTCATCTCCTCAGGTGCATGGCAACGCTCGCCAACGGAGTCGCCTACACGATGGTGCGAGTGTCGACAGACGGGACGTTCTGGACGCAAAGGACTCCAAACTATACCTATCCCAAAGTGGTTTTTCTCCCGCAAGGGACACATCGAACAGCTCTCCCCCCAGCTGTCCAATCCTCTCGTTTTTTCTATTAAGGATCAGGGCCTTCCAGCGGCTCTGATCCTCGCCCTCCTCTTAATTGCTGGAATAGAAAGCAACCCGGGTCCTTTGCGATGGCCGTGTACTGTATGTCACAAAAGTGCTTCCAGCAATAGCGTTCGCTGTCAGAAGTGTCAGAAATGGACACATCTTAAATGTTCTGGTCTCTCCTCCTTCAATGCCTGGAACCCATCCTGGAGATGTCATAGCTGTGTCAGACCTCCCCCAAGAAGCTCACAAACTAAGATAGATACCCTCAAAATCATCCATTGGAATGCTAATGGAATTCGGGGCAGAATCGTAGAGCTTGAGGACTTACTCCACGAGGAAAATATCCACATAGCTTTAATCCAGGAGACCAAACTAGATGCCACAGCCGTATCGCCATCGATTAAAGGGTACTCACTAATAAGACAGGACCGAACCAGATCAGGAGGTGGCCTCGCAATGATCATAAGAGAGGACATCCAATATGTGCTGGCAGACTCAACTCACGGTGATAAGACAATAGAGACAATGACTATCGAGATCCCCTCTACACTCGGTAATCTGAGAATAACTAATCTCTATATCCCTCCACGCTCCTCATGTCCACCGGGTTATACCACAGACTTTGCCCACTTCCTCAAACATACAAAGACATGCGTTGTGGCTGGTGACGTGAACGCCCACAATGAGCTCTGGAGTACTGGTACCGAAGATGCCAGAGGAACTGCACTCTGTGAAGCTATCGAGCAGAGCAATTACATAGTCTTGAACTCTCCTCAGCAACACACACGTAAGGAAGCCTCTCCGGACATTACGTCAGTCACAAACGACATTGCGACCAACTGTTCCTGGAGAACTCTCGGAAAGCTAAATTCTGACCACCTACCAGTCCTACTCGAGATAGAACTGAGAATCCCAACGATTGGGAAACGAAGATGCTACATGAACTTCAGAAAAGCAAAATGGCACGAATACGAAATAGAAGTGAACAAGAGACTCGGCGAATTTCCGTACGAAGGAAGCCCTCACAACATGCATTCCTTCCTGGTTGAAACTCTCAGAGAGGCGGCAAGAAAACATATACCACAAGGAAGATGCCCAGACTTCATACCCCGCCTGAGCGAAGAAGCCAAAGCACTCATCCGAAAAAGAGATCAGATGCGTAGAGCAAACCCGGCAGACCCATGTCTCCCTGAACTGATGACAAGGATTTCCTATAAGATCAATGACGATAAGCGCATTGCATGGGAAGATTTCGTGAACAACCTCAGACCCAACGAACCCACAAATCGTTTGTGGAACACAATCAAATCACTTGATGGTCGAGCACACAAACCCTCCCACGCCGCTATTGTCCATAAGGGTTCACCTCTATCCAGCCTGGAAGCTACCAACCTTTTCGCCAAACAACTCGGGGTCGCGACGGAGGTCACCTACACGCGGTGCGACTGTGGACGACGCTACATGGCGTCGGACCCAATGGACCTCCAAACAAAACTTCCCTTCCCCCTTCCCAAACAACTCGCCAAACAAGCCGTCAAGACCCCTGATCGATCTAACAGGAGAACTCACCGCTGGACCTCGAACCTTGAGCGTTCCGACGTCCCAGTCGTCACAGTTGACGAAGTGAAGACAGCAATGAAGAAAATGAGAAGCTCCAAGGCCATGGATCTCGACGAAATCTGTCCTCTTATGGTTAAAAAGGCTGGCGAACAGTGTGCAAGATGCTTTGCAATACTCTTTAATTGCTCACTCAGCACCGGCATCATACCTTCGGCCTGGAAGACGGCCAGAGTTATCACGATTCCGAAGCCAGGGAAGGACCTCACGTCGGTAAAAGGCTACAGACCGATCTCAATTCTGTCCCCTGTGGTCAAACTCCTCGAGAGAATCATCCTCCCCCACATCACAGAAGAAGTTGAGTTGGAAAACTGGCAACATGGCTTCAGAAAAGGACGCTCGACCACGACAGCCTTGATGGAGATAACGGGCCACATAACCAACGGTATCAACCAACGGCTCCCTCCACATCGCACAGTGATGGTTGCGCTCGACCTCACCTCGGCATACGATCTGGTCAACATTTCTCGCCACTCTCGCCGAAACGTCCATCCCCAGAGGCCTCGTTAGATGGCTCTCCAGCTATCTACGAGGTAGAGCCATCCGTGTGGACTTCAGAAACTGCCTCAGCCGCCAGCAAACCTGCTACGCAGGAGTTCCTCAGGGGGGAGTACTCAGCCCTTCCTTGTTCAACATATACTTGAATGGGCTGCCGAAGCCTCCCGAGACGATCAAACTGGTCGGGTATGCGGATGATCTGACAGTACTGGCCTCTCACCCTGACTGGAGAGTTGGAGCCGACAGACTGAACTCCTACCTCCCAGCCCTCACCAGCCATCTTGGGGAACTAAAGATGGACATCTCGGCAGCTAAATCCAGTGTAACGCTCTTCACCACCAACACAAAGGAATGTCGTGAAGTACCAGAAGTTGTGGTCAACGGTGAGCCACTCCCTCTAAGTAGAGCCCCCAAGATCCTTGGTGTCACCTTGGACCAGATGGGAACCTACCGTCAACACGCCGAAGGACTAAAGACAAGGGCAACAAAAAGATTGAATGTCCTCCGAGCAATCGCGGGAAGAAGGTGGGGACAGAAGACCGAGACAATGCTGAACACCTACAAAGCAACCACTAGAGCAGTCTTGTCTTACGCAGCACCCATCTACTCGCCCCAACTTGCCGAATCACATTGGACTTCCTTGCAAGCAGCACAAAACAAAGCCATTCGGATCGCAACTGGAAACCTTGCAATTGCGGACACTCAGCACCTGGCATACGAGAGCAAACTTCTTCCAGTCAAAGAACACAACCTCATGCTCAGCAAACAATTCACCGCCAAGGCCAGGCTTCAGCCCAACCATCCATCTCACCGCATCTGCACTGAAGCAAAACCTCCCAGGGCAATAAGAAAGCACGCCAAAGACATAGACATAGTATTAGGTGATACGGACTATAAAGTGGCCCTCAGAAAAATACACACGGAGACAGTCAGAGACTTTCTTAGAAATAGTCGACCCAACCCAGTTCTGGGAACTAAACCTCCTAGAATACACAAGTCCACGTCCCAACTATCCAGAGAAAATCAGATAACTCTGTCTCAATTGCGAAGCGGCCACTCTAGTTTCCTTAACAGTTATCTCCACCGAATAGGGGCCAATGAATCTCCCCTCTGCCCACTGTGTAGGATAGAGCCGCATACTTCGAGACATATTTTTTCGTGTCGCTGTAACCCCACTTCACTTAGCCCTATCGACCTTTGGAATAGGCCGCACTCGGTTGTTGATTTCTTGTTCAATTAAATCTCTCCAAAAAAAAAAAAAAAAAGAGAGAGAGGAAAGAGAGTGTGGGCTTATAACGCTGGAGGGTCGAGAGCTTCGACGACTTCCTCCAGTGTCCCGCGAAGGAAGATCTACCCGTTGGGCAAGACAACAACAACAACAGGTGCATGGCAACTGACTCATAGATATCATAGTGGCCCTCCATCTCCATTTCCAGCTTGATTCTCTTCTCGGGTACGATTGCTGCCCTTGTCTTTAAAGGCAGAAATGGGTCCTTGAAGAGGCCTCTTTCTTCGCTCACGTCCTCTTCCATGTAAGCATGCCCGCCCAAGCCCATCTTCAACACAAAACCTTTCAGGCTCAGTTGACCACTTCATTCAGCCAGCTTCCAATACTTGTTTGTAGTTACAATTGATACTCTCGATAAGTGGAAAATCCTGGAAGGTTCTTATTTTGTTGTTTCCGTCCAATAGTTGCTTTCAAAACATTAAATGAAGGAATTACTCCTTTTCCATTCAAGTAAAAAGATTGTTTATAATTTTAGAGTTGTCCTATTGATATTTCTACCGACACATTTTCAAGACCAGACATGAATTATAATGTTTTTCATTTAATATATAGTATTTGTGAAAATTTATTCTTCTCCTGTGTTCAACCTTGAAAGATTCTCAAAACAATAAGAAACGGACTATTCTTTCGTTGGCTCTCTCCATGGCCGCATCTTCTTCATCAATCTCAACACAAATCTTTTTCTTTTCGAAAATTTTTTCTAGAAGCTGTTTTTTTACATGGTTTATTTTAAGGTAACCCTGTAAGTTTTGCTCTCACAGTACCATGCAACTTGCTCCCCTCTCACAGTACCATGCAACTTGCTCCCCCCTCTCACAGTACCATGCAACTTGCTCCCCCCTCTCACAGTACCATGCAACTTGCTCCCCTCTCACAGTACCATGCAACTTGCTCCCCCCTCTCACAGTACCATGCAACTTGCTCCCCCCTCTCACAGTACCATGCAACTTGCTCCCCCCTCTCACAGTACCATGCAACTTGCTCCCCTCTCACAGTACCATGCAACTTGCTCCCCCCTCTCACAGTACCATGCAACTTGCTCCCCCCTCTCACAGTACCATGCAACTTGCTCCCCTCTCACAGTACCATGCAACTTGCTCCCCCCTCTCACAGTACCATGCAACTTGCTCCCCCCTCTCACAGTACCATGCAACTTGCTCCCCCCTCTCACAGTACCATGCAACTTGCTCCCCTCTCACAGTACCATGCAACTTGCTCCCCCCTCTCACAGTACCATGCAACTTGCTCCCCCCTCTCACAGTACCATGCAACTTGCTCCCCTCTCACAGTACCATGCAACTTGCTCCCCCCTCTCACAGTACCATGCAACTTGCTCCCCTCTCACAGTACCATGCAACTTGCTCCCCCCTCTCACAGTACCATGCAACTTGCTCCCCCCTCTCACAGTACCATGCAACTTGCTCCCCTCTCACAGTACCATGCAACTTGCTCCCCCCTCTCACAGTACCATGCAACTTGCTCCCCCCTCTCACAGTACCATGCAACTTGCTCCCCCCTCTCACAGTACCATGCAACTTGCTCCCCCCTCTCACAGTACCATGCAACTTGCTCCCCTCTCACAGTACCATGCAACTTGCTCCCCCCTCTCACAGTACCATGCAACTTGCTCCCCTCTCACAGTACCATGCAACTTGCTCCCCCCTCTCACAGTACCATGCAACTTGCTCCCCCCTCTCACAGTACCATGCAACTTGCTCCCCTCTCACAGTACCATGCAACTTGCTCCCCCCTCTCACAGTACCATGCAACTTGCTCCCCTCTCACAGTACCATGCAACTTGCTCCCCCCTCTCACAGTACCATGCAACTTGCTCCCCCCTCTCACAGTACCATGCAACTTGCTCCCCCCTCTCACAGTACCATGCAACTTGCTCCCCCCTCTCACAGTACCATGCAACTTGCTCCCCCCTCTCACAGTACCATGCAACTTGCTCCCCTCGTCAATCAATTTATTTCACTCTTGAAAGAGCAAAAAAACATATCAAATATGAGATATGAATGAAGAAAATAAATATGACAAGAGCCACAATTGTCTTGAACCAACGATTTCTTTTACAGCGAACGACCTTGTCGTTAAGTTAAAAACCAGAAGAACAAATGCGAAAAAAATTAAATCGATAAGTTTTCTATAATGAGGCTAAAAGTTAAAAAGCTTCTGTGAGTAATGATGTACATATAAAACATAACTAATTAACAATAATAATATTCAAACAATGAGTATTGCCCGCGCAGAACTCAAGAACGGACTGAATAATAAAATTACAGTAATAAATTCCCTCTTATAACTCACTACAGCGAGTGAGTCGAGTTTCACATGAAGTAGCACCCTCTCAAAATTTTCTAAAAGATAAAACAGCAGTGTTACAGAAAGCATTGCTTGCTCTAAATGAGACCTGGCTTGTATAAACAGTGGCGGAAGTTGTTGTTAGTGAGGCGTGCGGAGGGGAGTGGGTTGTCGCAGGCAGCCGTGTACGCGGAGGGGAGTGGGTTGTCGCAGGCAGCCGTGTACGCGGAGGGGAGTGGGTTGTCGCAGGCAGCCGTGTACGCGGAGGGGAGTGGGTTGTCGCAGGCAGCGGTGTACGCTGAACCAGCGACTGCAGCTCTGATTCCTGACACAACACGCTCTTAGTCATCACAACACGAAAAAGCTTGACATTAATAAAAGGTTCGAAAACTATTGAGAAAACATTTTTTCAAACTATTTAAGAACGAGAGTTTTGTGCAAAATCGAAAAATCAAAAAGTTCGTAGCTACACAATTATTGCTTGTTTGTTCGGTAGATGGACATCAATTTCGGAAAAAAGATTATCATGTTGAGGCTCTAAACTTTTTTTCTCAAATTTTTCATACAATTTTGACGATGGTTTTTTTTGAGATTTTTCTTCATATTTTTTTCAGGCTAATAAAACAACAACATATTGTGGTCAATATCTAGGTAATCAATTCAAACGCGATTGAGACCAAGTAAAGCTCGTCGCGGTAATGAAGCCTCAAAGCGAGCTGCTCTGTCAACATTTCTTGAATTGCACCAACAAAAGAACTCCGAATTGAGAAATTCTTCAAAATTAAAGGAACCTTGATTGACAAATTGAGTTCCATTGCCCTGTTCTCCTTCTCTTTGGAGTGAATGTCTGCGTCTTCTTCCTCCTCAGAATCCTCCTGCAACAACACGATGATTCGTTCATACACTTTGCTTCCAAGCTGTTTCTTCCTACCCGCAGATATATATACATATATGTCAATATCTCTACTCATGAGGGAACGACAAGCCTCGAGAGAGAAAAAGAGAGCGTGTCATGTAAAAGAGAGTATACAGACGATCAGAGAGTTTGTATCACTAGCCTCCTTTTTGATAGCTCACACATTTGCCCATTGATTTCATACACAATGTGGGTTAGAGAAAGACACTGTTTCCCTCTTGTTTTGAAGAATCATACATTTACACCTTATGACGAGAACAAAATCCCAAAACAAAAAAAGAATGGGCAAGAACCGACCAAGAATCCGTACTTGCTGAAGTGCTTAACTTGGAAGACCCAACTGCCGGTGGCTGGTCGGTAGTCCTTGAAGATGGCGTCCATCGCTGCAGTTCTCTTCTCCAGCTTCTCTCGCCAGCCCATATTCATCAGCAGCACCACATCCTGCAGGCACAAATATTCAAATTATAACTTGATCATGAGAAGGACAAAAACCAGTTCCCGGACAGGGGTTAAATAGCCTTTTCAGACCTTCTGTCGGCGGGCCTCTGTTCTTCTAAGTCATAAGGGGGACCAGGGGTTAAATAGTTACCGGCCCAGCCATGATGACGCATACATGTTTGCGCCAAAAATGATCTACATTATCTTCTCCTTCCGTTCTATTTTACTTTTCCTCTACTTATTTTTCCCTCTTTTTGCCTTTTCCCATCCCTTATCCAACTAGCTCGGCGCGTACAAACATGCCTTGAATCAGTCTCCTTCAACGCCGCCGGGGGGGGGGGGAGCCTTATGTAAAAAAATTTCGCGGGCCTTTGTTTATCATGTCATGTTTTGTTGTTGTTGCCGGCGAGCATCCCGCATCGAAGATTTGGTTATGAACGCTCTCTTTAATGAGAGAAGTTCTCGTGTTCTTCGGACAAGATGCGTCCGGAGAAGGGTTTTGATGTCCTTTGCAGTCCTGAGACTGTCATGCTGCACCTTGTGAAGGCGGACATCGTTGTAGCAACTTGTTCATGCTCTAGGCCTTGTGAGTGGGTGGTCAAGCCGGCCTAGCATCGTTTTTGGTAGGAGTAGAGACGTCTCGCCTGTCGTTGACCGTAGATAGGCAAGAGGCTATTTGACTGGCGCCTCGACTCGCCATTGATAAGTATAGCGGAGTATCGGCTGATGTTTTGTCCGGTGGCTTGCCCGGGCCGGTCCGGCATCGCCCTCCTTTAAAGAGCTATACTACCCAGTTTTGGTCCACGGCGGGATTTCTCCCGCTACCTCCCAGCACGAATTCTTCGTAGGGAGGCGTCCCTCTATCCGCCATTTGAGGTCGCGCTTGATTCTGGACTGGATGATCCGGCTCCATCCGTGACAGGCTCTTAAGGCTGTAGAGTCACGAATGGCCACTGTTGCGAGTGTTTCGAGTTTATCATGTCATAAGGGGGGGGGGACCCTTATGTGAAGAAAAAATTTTCCGATTTCGGCGGGGAATTGTACCTTTTTCTTGCACACTAAAAAACCCTTGTTCCCGGAGCGGGAACAGGACCCGCAATCTTTTCTACGAAACCTATTATTTTTTGAAAGAAAAAGGTTTAGAAATTAATTAAAAGCGCTCGAAAAGTTTTTATGACTGCCTTGGGGACCCCTCTCTTCTATCACTTCGATTCTCCTGATAAAGGAGACCGGCCAATTTACGTAAGATTGAATTGTCTACAAAAATATTAATTTGTAAATTGCAATAGTCAAAAGATGACTGAATTGTGATTGTGTTCAGAAAGGAAGATTCTGAAAGAAGCCCTATTCATCAGCAAGAAATGATATAGGACTGGCTTTCAACCTTGATGGGTGTTTTGGTAGCCTTGTCGATGGGCCAGACTCTTTCAAGAGTAATCTCGGCGAGTCGGTTGAGGCCTTCTCCTGGGGGAGGCTTCATGCTTTCATCAGGAAACACCGTCACCTCAAGTCGGTCAAATTCATCCTTCATTCTTTTGTTCTCTTCTTTCTTTTAGTAAATAGAGTAAAATTGGAATTTGGATGAAGAAAGAGAAAAAAAGCTGGAAAATTGAAGGCAGAAAGAGGAAGAGAGAGCGTGAGTGGGAGAGTCTATGTGTTTTCAAGAGAAAGAGAGAGGACGAGAAAAAGAAAGGTTATAAGCGAGCCCAAAGAGCGGAGTGGCGGAGTAAAGGCATAAGGCACACATTCTCATGTTGTTGTTGTTGTTGTTGATGTTTCTGATGAACTGTAATACGATAGCAAAAAGTGGGATTTTGAATCCTTCCTCTTCCCGTTCTTATGGACTCAAATCTTCTTTTAAAAAACATTATTTTCAATTGAGACCTCTTTGTGTCGGAAGACGACGATCTCATCCAGAACCACATCGGACAACTCGAGGTCGCCTTGCCAGAACACCGAACCGAACATGGCTCGACCAATCGTCAGGCCATCCTTCAGTACAACTTTACCATCAAGAACCTGTGAAAATTGATACATAAGCACAATTATGATGGAAATACACTCAATTGAAGCCAGGAAAACTTCTCATTCATTCATTCAGCTCTTACTCAAACTAACTGAAGCAACTCCCAAAACTTGTTTATTGGTAAACAATAACTATACTATAAAGGTAGAGGATCACACTTTCAAACGTATAACTTTAGCAAGTTCGAATGAAAGCGTTTGGTTAGATCGGTCTTACTTCTCTAGGTTTATCAAACGTCCATTCCCTCCTATACTATGTTACCTATGAGTCTATAGCTCCTCTCACTACTCACCATATCTTTCATGGACTCGATGCTGGGAATGGTATAGTAGTCCGGTGACTTCAAGCAGACCCCTGCAGCCGTAGAGTGCGGTACCGTAACGGGATCCGCAGGGAGTACTGTACTCCTACGACTTTCTTCATTGTTGGCGGGATCGGTTCTTCTCGAATCGCTGGTTCGGTCTGCATTGGTGTCAACTGTAAGGAAACGGAAATTAGTTCGATAAAATGTTGGTTAAGCCTAAACATCAAACCGGTAACCTTCCCCGCTACTACTCATTTTCTTTTTAAAAGCCCCGTCGAGGAAAGAGTCTTTTGTTGCAGTTCGGTGAAAATAATTTCAAATCCATTCATTTTTTTTTCTAGAATCGATAAGCAAACAGCACTTATTTTGCAATACTTATTCATAGAACGAAGAAAAAAGGGGCTATTTCACGAGCGAATTGACTCGCTTTTACTTTTAGTGAAGTTTTGTCTTTTGCAAGCCTTTCGAGTTGAAAGAAAAAGCTGACAAGAACGATCAAAGCGCGAGTCATCGGTGAAGTCCAGATTGAGGATGGGCGTGTTTTGTTCTCTAATGGCGCTTTTCTTCGAAGGAACAGCGGCGCTCTCCGGAGCTGCGGAGCTGAAAAACGGGTTTAGTTTGTCCAGCCCCAACCAATGTTGTCACAGCTGTGTTCCGAACGTAGACAGTTGTCTTTGATAATTTCACGGGTTACATTTAAAAGCTTACATTTAAAAAAATTATCGAGAAAAAAAACTAGACAAAGATCACTATTTGAAGGATGTGGAAGGTAGTAAGCAAGTAGGCTGACTTCCTGTCTCTGAGAGGCGGCAGTTCATCCGGATCCCGCGGGGAAGCCACTGCACCTCCTTTTAATGTGGTGGAGAACGTTGTTGCAGTCGATGAGAAAGCCTTCGAGAGCGCATCTGCATCCAGGTGCTTCAGGGCGGAGTGCGGAACTCCCTGCAAGTACGCCTTGTTCATCTCCTCCAATGAGCTCCAGGGTGTTTCTTAGCACCCGCAAAACTATTTTCGAGCGCATAGATTTTTAGAATTTCAGTGTTCAACATTCCACTTTTCTAAAAATTTGGAATTTCCCTACGAAAATCCGAGAAAAAAATTTTCCAAGCGCATAGATTCAAATGTGTTTCGAGGTTTTTGGAAAGCGCATAGATTTTTTTCTACCCGCAGTGCGGGTTAGAGAAACATCCTGATGAGCTCCCATCATAGGTCGCCTGCACTGTGGAAAAAACCACTGCTCTGCTGGCGGTAGATCCTAGAGCAATGAGAAGCGAGCGAGTCTTCATAAAGTTGACCTCCTATATTGCCAGAACTCTCTTCTACGTCGATTAGCCAATGTGCGGATCACCCGTCCCCACCGTCAACCAGGCCAAGCTACTCGGCGTCACGTACGACTCGATGTTCACATTCAGCCATCATGCCAAAGACATCGCGAGACGGATGTCGCAGCGCAATAACGTACTGAAAGCCTTAGCCGGAAGCACCTGGGGCAACCAAAAAGAAACCCTCCGCCTCACGTTCAAAGCCATCTCGCAAGCGATCTGCAACTAAGCCGCACCCGCCTGGTCCACCTTCCTCTCGGACTCCGCTCACGCCAAAATCCAACGTTCCTAGAACTCCGGACTCCGCGTCGTGACAGGGAATCATCAAATGGCCGACACTGACCATATTCATCGCGAATCAAAGGTCATGCGCACCAAATCCCACTGAACATGCTCGCCGCGCAGTACCTCGCGAGATCGTTGGACCCAGAACACATCCACCACGGCCTCCTCGACTGCCCGGCGCCCCCTCGCGCAATGAAGAACAACCTCGTGTTGAGCTGCAAGAAGACTGTCGAAGCCGCGAAACAGATGTCAAAGGATCCGAACAATGGGAAATCAGTCGCAAACACCGTACACTCGATGATGGTCTCGAACGAACTCCAATCGTTGAAGGGTGCCGTCATCCTGGGAGGCAGACCTCCGCCCCTTATCCAGGAAGAAGAGAAGGAGTTACCCCGCAAGACTAGATGCACGCTCAGCCAGCTCCGCTCGGGATTCAGCAGATTCATCAACAACTACCTCCACCGCATTGACGAATCCATCCCCGACGT
Source organism: Allodiplogaster pararmata (assembly GCA_964056735.1). Taxonomy (NCBI): domain Eukaryota; kingdom Metazoa; phylum Nematoda; class Chromadorea; order Rhabditida; family Diplogasteridae; genus Allodiplogaster; species Allodiplogaster pararmata. The sequence continues at coordinate 3,286,336 of OZ057403.1, forward strand.
GTGTCTCGATTGGTCTTCCGGACCTCACGACGTTGCGCATCTCTTCAACTGCCCATGCCACCCGACCGCGCTGTCTCCAATCGACCTCTGGACCAAGCCGCTGGAGGTCGCAGCGTTCTTGAAGATATAAGAAAAAAAAAGAAAAAAAGAACAAGAAACGAAGAACACAGACGTTCTTCGAAGCCGGCTACATCCGGCAACAACAACAACAACAACAACAACGTCAATTTGCCCAGATCGCTTCTCATCATTGTAACCTACAATTTTTTGAATGTACCCGATTCCAAAAGCGGTGGTTACGCCATGTTCTATTCGTTACGCAGACAATAATCGGAGGTGAGGTACCTGCTTTCCTTGTAGACGATTGGAAGATCCTCTAAGGTAGTGATCTATTGATGCATCCAAGGTGGATTGATGCGCACTTCGCTTATGCATGGAAGAGTTGTGCATGGCACACGGAGCGGAAGATCGAATGCCTCGACCCAGAGTAGGGGGCTGCACCGATGGAGAGTAACTTAATCATCAAAAAAGTTTAAAAGGTTTCAAAAAGAATAAAAATGAATTAATGAATAAATGTTTAGTCTTATAACTTGATGATGAAGGTCCTTTTTAATGGAAAGTAAAAGTCTTCAACACAAAATGTGCGATATTGATGAAAGAGGAGAGGGCGATATATGGTGTGTGCAAAGAGGCAAAGAGAACGAAGCGAATTGTCTCTCTAGGCTCCGCGCTAGAATAAGCAATGGACTGAGTAAAGAAGAGATGTTATCGATAGCAAAAAGAACAAAAAAATTCAATATTCATAAGTTATCACTCGAATTCTCACTATTTAATCATATTTCAGGAATCTTACTTGAGGTCCCTCGTCACCAGCGGACTCTTGGCTGCGGAGCCTTGGTTCAGCGGCGCAGCCAATTGCGGCATTGTTCCTCCTATAAAAGATGTAGAAGCAACGGAGGAGTTTCCTCGCGGACTATCACTTGTATTGCTGCTCAAGCCCAACACACTCTCAGCCTTCTTGGACGCGAGAAAACGAATTTGACGCTGGACGCTGCAAATTCAGGATTAAGCGCCTTGTCGGATAGCTGCGCACTTGAAAAGTGGTTAAATAGTTACCGGACCAGCTATGTTGGCGCATACATGTTCGCGCCGTAAATGATCTACATTCTCATCTCCTTCCTTTCTATTTTACTTTTCCTCTACTTCTCTTTTCACTCTTTTTGCCTTTCCCCATCCCTTTTTCAACTCGTTCGGCGCGTACGCTCATGCCCTAGACCGGTATCATTTAACGCCTGGCTAAAATGGAGTGACTGAATCAATAGAGAAGCCCGAAAAGTCATATTTTTGAAAGATACAGAGTCCCCATGAAAAACGGACAAAGGGTCAACTAGTTATGTACGAACATATATCGGTACCACGTCTCGATCTTCACCGAAGCTCTCCTTTCAAATACAAGAAGGGAGGGGCAGAAATTAAATGGTCATGTTGGAAGGCCTCTGTTTATTAACAAGGGGGTACTCTCTTGTTCAAATCGAGAAAAGACTGCGAGTTTCCTTATTAATTTTTTGATCATAAGGGTCCCGCGTGTCTCTGTTTGAAAAAAATTTCCAAGTTTGGCGGGCTTCCGTATCTGTTCATTACCCACTAAAAAAACCTTTGGGAAGGACCTTATTTGTAAAAGTGAACCTGGTGGGACTCGGTCGGTCCTCCCTTATTTGTAAAAGTCAACCTGGTGGGACTCGGTCGGTCCTCCCTTATTTGTAAAAGTGAACCTGGTGGGACTCGGTCGGTCCTCCCTTATTTGTAAAAGTCCACCTGGTGGGACTCGGTCGGTCCTCCCTTATTTGTAAAAGTGAACCTGGTGGGACTCGGTCGGTCCTCCCTTATTTGTAAAAGTCAACCTGGTGGGACTCGGTCGGTCCTCCCTTATTTGTAAAAGTGAACCTGGTGGGACTCGGTCGGTCCTCCCTTATTTGTAAAAGTCCACCTGGTGGGACTCGGTCGGTCCTCCCTTATTTGTAAAAGTGAACCTGGTGGGACTCGGTCGGTCCTCCCTTATTTGTAAAAGTCCACCTGGTGGGACTCGGTCGGTCCTCCCTTATTTGTAAAAGTGAACCTGGTGGGACTCGGTCGGTCCTCCCTTATTTGTAAAAGTCAACCTGGTGGGACTCGGTCGGTCCTCCCTTATTTGTAAAAGTGAACCTGGTGGGACTCGGTCGGTCCTCCCTTATTTGTAAAAGTCCACCTGGTGGGACTCGGTCGGTCCTCCCTTATTTGTAAAAGTGAACCTGGTGGGACTCGGTCGGTCCTCCCTTATTTGTAAAAGTCAACCTGGTGGGACTCGGTCGGTCCTCCCTTATTTGTAAAAGTGAACCTGGTGGGACTCGGTCGGTCCTCCCTTATTTGTAAAAGTCAACCTGGTGGGACTCGGTCGGTCCTCCCTTATTTGTAAAAGTCAACCTGGTGGGACTCGGTCGGTCCTCCCTTATTTGTAAAAGTCAACCTGGTGGGACTCGGTCGGTCCTCCCTTATTTGTAAAAGTGAACCTGGTGGGACTCGGTCGGTCCTCCCTTATTTGTAAAAGTCCACCTGGTGGGACTCGGTCGGTCCTCCCTTATTTGTAAAAGTGAACCTGGTGGGACTCGGTCGGTCCTCCCTTATTTGTAAAAGTCAACCTGGTGGGACTCGGTCGGTCCTCCCTTATTTGTAAAAGTGAACCTGGTGGGACTCGGTCGGTCCTCCCTTATTTGTAAAAGTCAACCTGGTGGGACTCGGTCGGTCCTCCCTTATTTGTAAAAGTCAACCTGGTGGGACTCGGTCGGTCCTCCCTTATTTGTAAAAGTCAACCTGGTGGGACTCGGTCGGTCCTCCCTTATTTGTAAAAGTGAACCTGGTGGGACTCGGTCGGTCCTCCCTTATTTGTAAAAGTCAACCTGGTGGGACTCGGTCGGTCCTCCCTTATTTGTAAAAGTCAACCTGGTGGGACTCGGTCGGTCCTCCCTTATTTGTAAAAGTCAACCTGGTGGGACTCGGTCGGTCCTCCCTTTTTTGTAAAAGTCAACCTGGTGGGACTTGGTCGGTCCTCCCTTATTTGTAAAAGTCAACCTGGTGGGACTCGGTCGGTCCTCCCTTATTTGTAAAAGTGAACCTGGTGGGACTCGGTCGGTCCTCCCTTATTTGTAAAAGTCCACCTGGTGGGACTCGGTCGGTCCTCCCTTATTTGTAAAAGTGAACCTGGTGGGACTCGGTCGGTCCTCCCTTATTTGTAAAAGTCAACCTGGTGGGACTCGGTCGGTCCTCCCTTATTTGTAAAAGTGAACCTGGTGGGACTCGGTCGGTCCTCCCTTATTTGTAAAAGTCAACCTGGTGGGACTCGGTCGGTCCTCCCTTATTTGTAAAAGTCAACCTGGTGGGACTCGGTCGGTCCTCCCTTATTTGTAAAAGTCAACCTGGTGGGACTCGGTCGGTCCTCCCTTATTTGTAAAAGTGAACCTGGTGGGACTCGGTCGGTCCTCCCTTATTTGTAAAAGTCAACCTGGTGGGACTCGGTCGGTCCTCCCTTATTTGTAAAAGTCAACCTGGTGGGACTCGGTCGGTCCTCCCTTATTTGTAAAAGTCAACCTGGTGGGACTCGGTCGGTCCTCCCTTTTTTGTAAAAGTCAACCTGGTGGGACTTGGTCGGTCCTCCCTTATTTGTAAAAGTCAACCTGGTGGGACTCGGTCGGTCCTCCCTTATTTGTAAAAGTCAACCTGGTGGGACTCGGTCGGTCCTCCCTTATTTGTAAAAGTGAACCTGGTGGGACTCGGTCGGTCCTCCCTTATTTGTAAAAGTCAACCTGGTGGGACTCGGTCGGTCCTCCCTTATTTGTAAAAGTCAACCTGGTGGGACTCGGTCGGTCCTCCCTTATTTGTAAAAGTCAACCTGGTGGGACTCGGTCGGTCCTCCCTTATTTGTAAAAGTGAACCTGGTGGGACTCGGTCGGTCCTCCCTTATTTGTAAAAGTCAACCTGGTGGGACTCGGTCGGTCCTCCCTTATTTGTAAAAGTCAACCTGGTGGGACTCGGTCGGTCCTCCCTTATTTGTAAAAGTCAACCTGGTGGGACTCGGTCGGTCCTCCCTTATTTGTAAAAGTGAACCTGGTGGGACTCGGTCGGTCCTCCCTTATTTGTAAAAGTCAACCTGGTGGGACTCGGTCGGTCCTCCCTTATTTGTAAAAGTCAACCTGGTGGGACTCGGTCGGTCCTCCCTTATTTGTAAAAGTCAACCTGGTGGGACTCGGTCGGTCCTCCCTTATTTGTAAAAGTGAACCTGGTGGGACTCGGTCGGTCCTCCCTTATTTGTAAAAGTCAACCTGGTGGGACTCGGTCGGTCCTCCCTTATTTGTAAAAGTCAACCTGGTGGGACTCGGTCGGTCCTCCCTTATTTGTAAAAGTCAACCTGGTGGGACTCGGTCGGTCCTCCCTTTTTTGTAAAAGTCAACCTGGTGGGACTTGGTCGGTCCTCCCTTATTTGTAAAAGTCAACCTGGTGGGACTCGGTCGGTCCTCCCTTATTTGTAAAAGTCAACCTGGTGGGACTCGGTCGGTCCTCCCTTATTTGTAAAAGTGAACCTGGTGGGACTCGGTCGGTCCTCCCTTATTTGTAAAAGTCAACCTGGTGGGACTCGGTCGGTCCTCCCTTATTTGTAAAAGTCAACCTGGTGGGACTCGGTCGGTCCTCCCTTATTTGTAAAAGTCAACCTGGTGGGACTCGGTCGGTCCTCCCTTATTTGTAAAAGTGAACCTGGTGGGACTCGGTCGGTCCTCCCTTATTTGTAAAAGTCAACCTGGTGGGACTCGGTCGGTCCTCCCTTATTTGTAAAAGTCAACCTGGTGGGACTCGGTCGGTCCTCCCTTATTTGTAAAAGTCAACCTGGTGGGACTCGGTCGGTCCTCCCTTTTTTGTAAAAGTCAACCTGGTGGGACTTGGTCGGTCCTCCCTTATTTGTAAAAGTCAACCTGGTGGGACTCGGTCGGTCCTCCCTTATTTGTAAAAGTCAACCTGGTGGGACTCGGTCGGTCCTCCCTTATTTGTAAAAGTGAACCTGGTGGGACTCGGTCGGTCCTCCCTTATTTGTAAAAGTCAACCTGGTGGGACTCGGTCGGTCCTCCCTTATTTGTAAAAGTCAACCTGGTGGGACTCGGTCGGTCCTCCCTTATTTGTAAAAGTCAACCTGGTGGGACTCGGTCGGTCCTCCCTTATTTGTAAAAGTGAACCTGGTGGGACTCGGTCGGTCCTCCCTTATTTGTAAAAGTCAACCTGGTGGGACTCGGTCGGTCCTCCCTTATTTGTAAAAGTCAACCTGGTGGGACTCGGTCGGTCCTCCCTTATTTGTAAAAGTCAACCTGGTGGGACTCGGTCGGTCCTCCCTTATTTGTAAAAGTGAACCTGGTGGGACTCGGTCGGTCCTCCCTTTTTTGTAAAAGTCAACCTGGTGGGACTCGGTCGGTCCTCCCTTATTTGTAAAAGTCAACCTGGTGGGACTCGGTCGGTCCTCCCTTATTTGTAAAAGTCAACCTGGTGGGACTCGGTCGGTCCTCCCTTATTTGTAAAAGTGAACCTGGTGGGACTCGGTCGGTCCTCCCTTATTTGTAAAAGTCAACCTGGTGGGACTCGGTCGGTCCTCCCTTATTTGTAAAAGTCAACCTGGTGGGACTCGGTCGGTCCTCCCTTATTTGTAAAAGTGAACCTGGTGGGACTCGGTCGGTCCTCCCTTATCTGTAAAAGTCAACCTGGTGGGACTCGGTCGGTCCTCCCTTATTTGTAAAAGTCAACCTGGTGGGACTCGGTCGGTCCTCCCTTATTTGTAAAAGTCAACCTGGTGGGACTCGGTCGGTCCTCCCTTATTTGTAAAAGTGAACCTGGTGGGACTCGGTCGGTCCTCCCTTATTTGTAAAAGTCAACCTGGTGGGACTCGGTCGGTCCTCCCTTATTTGTAAAAGTCAACCTGGTGGGACTCGGTCGGTCCTCCCTTATTTGTAAAAGTCAACCTGGTGGGACTCGGTCGGTCCTCCCTTTTTTGTAAAAGTCAACCTGGTGGGACTTGGTCGGTCCTCCCTTATTTGTAAAAGTCAACCTGGTGGGACTCGGTCGGTCCTCCCTTATTTGTAAAAGTCAACCTGGTGGGACCCGGTCGGTCCTCCCTTATTTGTAAAAGTCAACCTGGTGGGACTCGGTCGGTCCTCCCTTATTTGTAAAAGTCAACCTGGTGGGACTCGGTCGGTCCTCCCTTATTTGTAAAAGTCAACCTGGTGGGACTCGGTCGGTCCTCCCTTATTTGTAAAAGTCAACCTGGTGGGACTCGGTCGGTCCTCCCTTATTTGTAAAAGTCAACCTGGTGGGACTCGGTCGGTCCTCCCTTATTTGTAAAAGTCAACCTGGTGGGACTCGGTCGGTCCTCCCTTATTTGTAAAAGTCAACCTGGTGGGACTCGGTCGGTCCTCCCTTATTTGTAAAAGTCAACCTGGTGGGACTCGGTCGGTCCTCCCTTATTTGTAAAAGTCAACCTGGTGGGACTCGGTCGGTCCTCCCTTATTTGTAAAAGTCAACCTGGTGGGACTCGGTCGGTCCTCCCTTATTTGTAAAAGTCAACCTGGTGGGACTCGGTCGGTCCTCCCTTTTTTGTAAAAGTCAACCTGGTGGGACTTGGTCGGTCCTCCCTTATTTGTAAAAGTCAACCTGGTGGGACTCGGTCGGTCCTCCCTTATTTGTAAAAGTCAACCTGGTGGGACCCGGTCGGTCCTCCCTTATTTGTAAAAGTCAACCTGGTGGGACTCGGTCGGTCCTCCCTTATTTGTAAAAGTCAACCTGGTGGGACTCGGTCGGTCCTCCCTTATTTGTAAAAGTCAACCTGGTGGGACTCGGTCGGTCCTCCCTTATTTGTAAAAGTCAACCTGGTGGGACTCGGTCGGTCCTCCCTTATTTGTAAAAGTCAACCTGGTGGGACTCGGTCGGTCCTCCCTTATTTGTAAAAGTCAACCTGGTGGGACTCGGTCGGTCCTCCCTTATTTGTAAAAGTCAACCTGGTGGGACTCGGTCGGTCCTCCCTTATTTGTAAAAGTCAACCTGGTGGGACTCGGTCGGTCCTCCCTTATTTGTAAAAGTCAACCTGGTGGGACTCGGTCGGTCCTCCCTTATTTGTAAAAGTCAACCTGGTGGGACTCGGTCGGTCCTCCCTTATTTGTAAAAGTCAACCTGGTGGGACTCGGTCGGTCCTCCCTTTTTTGTAAAAGTCAACCTGGTGGGACTTGGTCGGTCCTCCCTTATTTGTAAAAGTCAACCTGGTGGGACTCGGTCGGTCCTCCCTTATTTGTAAAAGTCAACCTGGTGGGACTCGGTCGGTCCTCCCTTATTTGTAAAAGTCAACCTGGTGGGACTCGGTCGGTCCTCCCTTATTTGTAAAAGTCAACCTGGTGGGACTCGGTCGGTCCTCCCTTATTTGTAAAAGTCAACCTGGTGGGACTCGGTCGGTCCTCCCTTATTTGTAAAAGTCAACCTGGTGGGACTCGGTCGGTCCTCCCTTATTTGTAAAAGTCAACCTGGTGGGACTCGGTCGGTCCTCCCTTATTTGTAAAAGTCAACCTGGTGGGACTCGGTCGGTCCTCCCTTATTTGTAAAAGTCAACCTGGTGGGACTCGGTCGGTCCTCCCTTATTTGTAAAAGTCAACCTGGTGGGACTCGGTCGGTCCTCCCTTATTTGTAAAAGTCAACCTGGTGGGACTCGGTCGGTCCTCCCTTATTTGTAAAAGTCAACCTGGTGGGACTCGGTCGGTCCTCCCTTATTTGTAAAAGTCAACCTGGTGGGACTCGGTCGGTCCTCCCTTATTTGTAAAAGTCAACCTGGTGGGACTCGGTCGGTCCTCCCTTATTTGTAAAAGTCAACCTGGTGGGACTCGGTCGGTCCTCCCTTATTTGTAAAAGTCAACCTGGTGGGACTCGGTCGGTCCTCCCTTATTTGTAAAAGTCAACCTGGTGGGACTCGGTCGGTCCTCCCTTATTTGTAAAAGTCAACCTGGTGGGACTCGGTCGGTCCTCCCTTTTTTGTAAAAGTCAACCTGGTGGGACTTGGTCGGTCCTCCCTTATTTGTAAAAGTCAACCTGGTGGGACTCGGTCGGTCCTCCCTTATTTGTAAAAGTCAACCTGGTGGGACCCGGTCGGTCCTCCCTTATTTGTAAAAGTCAACCTGGTGGGACTCGGTCGGTCCTCCCTTATTTGTAAAAGTCAACCTGGTGGGACTCGGTCGGTCCTCCCTTATTTGTAAAAGTCCACCTGGTGGGACTCGGTCGGTCCTCCCTTATTTGTAAAAGTCAACCTGGTGGGACTCGGTCGGTCCTCCCTTATTTGTAAAAGTCAACCTGGTGGGACTCGGTCGGTCCTCCCTTATTTGTAAAAGTCAACCTGGTGGGACTCGGTCGGTCCTCCCTTATTTGTAAAAGTCAACCTGGTGGGACTCGGTCGGTCCTCCCTTATTTGTAAAAGTCAACCTGGTGGGACTCGGTCGGTCCTCCCTTATTTGTAAAAGTCAACCTGGTGGGACTCGGTCGGTCCTCCCTTATTTGTAAAAGTCAACCTGGTGGGACTCGGTCGGTCCTCCCTTATTTGTAAAAGTCAACCTGGTGGGACTCGGTCGGTCCTCCCTTATTTGTAAAAGTCAACCTGGTGGGACTCGGTCGGTCCTCCCTTATTTGTAAAAGTGAACCTGGTGGGACTCGGTCGGTCCTCCCTTATTTGTAAAAGTCAACCTGGTGGGACTCGGTCGGTCCTCCCTTATTTGTAAAAGTCAACCTGGTGGGACTCGGTCGGTCCTCCCTTATTTGTAAAAGTCAACCTGGTGGGACTCGGTCGGTCCTCCCTTTTTTGTAAAAGTCAACCTGGTGGGACTTGGTCGGTCCTCCCTTATTTGTAAAAGTCAACCTGGTGGGACTCGGTCGGTCCTCCCTTATTTGTAAAAGTCAACCTGGTGGGACCCGGTCGGTCCTCCCTTATTTGTAAAAGTCAACCTGGTGGGACTCGGTCGGTCCTCCCTTATTTGTAAAAGTCAACCTGGTGGGACTCGGTCGGTCCTCCCTTATTTGTAAAAGTCCACCTGGTGGGACTCGGTCGGTCCTCCCTTATTTGTAAAAGTCAACCTGGTGGGACTCGGTCGGTCCTCCCTTATTTGTAAAAGACAACCTGGTGGGACTCGGTCGGTCCTCCCTTATTTGTAAAAGTCAACCTGGTGGGACTCGGTCGGTCCTCCCTTTTTTGTAAAAGTCAACCTGGTGGGACTTGGTCGGTCCTCCCTTATTTGTAAAAGTCAACCTGGTGGGACTCGGTCGGTCCTCCCTTATTTGTAAAAGCCAACCTGGTGGGACTCGGTCGGTCCTCCGTGTCACTGGGCTTTTTTTTCAAGGAAAGCAGCGGGCTGTCTCCATACGGAGAAGAGGCCAACTGGGCTTCCATCAACGCCAATTGCAACTGAAAACTCATCTCTCCATTTTGACGCAATATCAGCAGAAGTAAAGTAGATTTCAAACAAATTAGCTGATTTCTTTTCTCGTTTTTCTCTGTATTTTTCTAATTCTTCCAGAAAATTTACTCTCTTGATGATTTTACTTTCTGGCAACTATTAAAATGACAAAACTGGTATTTTCGCTAACAGATCATATTTGATGACCGATTTTCGAATAAGTATTCATTGAAATTTTTATTTGCAAGTTCCATCCCTTCCCCATCAAAAACAGTCTACATCTGCACACCTTCACGATTAAAAAAATATAAGCAAATACCGTAACCTGACTTATTACAGTATTGTATTCGAATGGATTACTGACATGTATCTGATTGATGTTAGTCACCAATTCCACTGGCGCAGCCACCGGTGCTGTAAAAAAAATTAAGAAGTCAATCATCTCTAAAACAGTCAACCAATAACATTTTCCGCAGTTCATTACCATGACCCAATGAGTCGCTGAGACCTCAACTCTTCAAATTACGCCATGCTTTCGAAAAACTTTTTTACGGTCTTCCTATTGTGTGATGGATTCTTTCTCTAGACTTCGTCTTCATTGATTATAATTACCTGATAAGGTACTCTTAATCAAGCTGCGACAATTATCCACTAAAACTTCTTGATTAATTGAATTAAGAATGAAGTAATGAACTTAATAACGCAACTCCAATCGGTCGGAACCTTGGATAGGAGAATGAAAGGTACGGGTTTGAGAAAATTAGAATATTTACAGCTGACCCGGGAATCTTACCCTGCTGCGCCGCATTAAATTGAGTTCCGAAAGGAGCTGCTGCAGTGGGCGCCGCTCCGAAAAGGCCGCCACCTGTCGGAGCCGCTGTCTGTCCACCGAACATGAATTGAGTCGGCGCTGCGCCAAAGGTTGTTGCTGGCTTGGCACCGAAGATGCCAGTCGATGCATTGGATGTCGCCGTTGCACCTGGAAGCTTATAAAACTGAAATGGTCGAACATTCCGAAAAATGAATCTTCGGTATTTGGGACCAGGGCCACAGCTAACCATAGAGATAAATAACCTGTAATTCTTGTGAAGAAAAAACATACGCTTCCGCGGGAGACACTAGAGTTATGAGAAGCGAAGGACACCAAAAGAGAGATTGGGGAAAAAATTGGAAGAAAAGGGGGGAGACAACGAATGAGAGGCTCTTGCTGAAACTACAACATGAGACACTCGTGATACCTTCAACAAAAAGGATGGACTTCTACGGACGAGCAACAACAGATATTGGGAATATAAGAAGTCACAACTGTTAAAACTCGCTCGCTTCTCATTACCCTTTTCTCGTAAATCGGTAGTTTTACACTTATTCTACAGCGCAGGCGACCGATAACAGAGGCCTGAAATAACCAAAATGGCTTTGAGAAGACCTATTAGAGATAAGCATGATAGAACTGAGAACGAGGAGAGTACAAAAAGTTGAGGAGAGGGAAAGACTTTTGCCTTTTGAAGCGAAATTGACTTTTTTGCTCAAGTATATCACTTGTTCGATTAATGACTTCAGAATGACTTACCGAAGGGCGTTGTGTTCTGCTGCGCACCAAATGAGAAAGTTGGCGCGGAAGAAGTCGCCGGCTTCCCGAACAGCGACGTTCCCGTGTTCGCCGTCGACGCCCCTCCGAATGGATTCAGAGTTGTTCCGCCCTACAGAAAACAACTGAGAAAATGTGGATTATGCTAACACTACTCTTACGGGAAACACAGCGTGACAGGGCTTGGATACTCAAGTCTTATAACTAGTCAAAGGACCTAAATATATGACTTATTCGGGCAAAGTTTTATACTGAGTGGTACCAACAACTGCGGTCAAATCGATGCGCTTCCCGAGAATCCTGGTAGAAAACACAAATTATCTGCCTCGATCCGATTTGTAGCGTAACAATACAAATAAAATGTGATGAAGCATAGAAGGAAGTAATGAGAGAGAAAACAAACAGCCGCGGGAGCTCCGAATGAGAAAGTCTGATTTGCCACCGGTGCTGATTGACCGAAGAGAGAAGTCGTCGCAGTTGGCTGCCCAAACACCTTCAAAAAATAATGAATTGATGAATTAATACATTTAATATATGAATAAATGAAGCCTCACTCAATGTCTAACATGGACACCGCAAATAGAGCTCAATGGTTTTTTTTCAGACGAGGGCTTCTTTTGATGAGAAGACCGAACGAATAAAGGAAAAGGAGGAAACAGAAAATGGGAAGCAAGGAAAGGGTGAAACCGTCAGCATACGGTTAACGAGGTCGAGGCTTGAAACAAGGAAAGGGTGAAACCGTCAGCATACGGTTAACGAGGTCGAGGCTTGAAACAAGGAAAGGGTGAAACCGTCAGCATACGGTTAACGAGGTCGAGGCTTGAAACAAGGAGAGGGTGAAACCGTCAGCATACGGTTAACGAGGTCGAGGCTTGAAACAAGGAAAGGGTGAAACCGTCAGCATACGGTTAACGAGGTCGAGGCTTGAAACAAGGAAAGTGTGAAACCGTCAGCATACGGTTAACGAGGTCGAGGCTTGAAACAAGGAAAGGGTGAAACCGTCAGCATACGGTTAACGAGGTCGAGGCTTGAAACAAGGAAAGGGTGAAACCGTCAGCATACGGTTAACGAGGTCGAGGCTTGAAACAAGGAAAGGGTGAAACCGTCAGCATACGGTTGACGAGGTCGAGGCTTGAAACAAATTCGATACCTATGAATCATTCATGCCTAAATCTTCTTTATTTAGTCACGTATTTCTCTACAGTCGAAAACCGGCTATTAATAAAGCACGCTACGCATGCCAAATCATTACTAATGCAAGCCACTGCGCGGGAAAATTCTTAACTTTGCCCCATGCGCTTTATTTAGTTTTTTCAAGTTTTTACATGTTTTTTTCTGCTTAGGCAAAAGTTCACGCTAACGAAGCCGTAAGGCTTAGGCTAAAGAGACCGTATCAAAAATTAACATAATAGTGCGTCAAACACTCTTTCTCTCTTTCCCGCGCAGAGGCCTGCATTAGTAAGGATTTGGCGTGCTTTAGTTATGGCCCGAAAACCCCAGCTTCCCAAAACGGAATGATAATTTTTTTAAATAAGTCACTGACGGGTGCGGTGTTGGTCGTCTGCCCAAAGAGGCTGCTCCCCTGAGATGCGGGTGCTCCAAAGGCTGGCGCTGTTGTTGTGGAGCTGCCAAAGAGGCCCCCGGGCTTCGCTCCAAAGGGGGAGGAGTTCTGGGTGGTTGAACCGAAGAGACTTGTTGTGTTAGTGGTCCCTGTAGCGGTGCCGAATGTTGATGTCCCTGCATTGATTTCTTCTATCGTATCATAATTCCCAATTGCGATTCCATATTAAAGCTACTGTAACTCTCGCACTAAATAATGAATAATACTTTTCATTGAAATTTTAATATTTAACTTGACTCCGCGTACGTCTTACTGTTGTGAAAAGTTTAAGAAGCAAGGCTAACCATAACTAACCATATACTTTTCTTTAATCAAAAAGCCGAAAAACCGATTTTCCTAAAATGAAATGTTCATGATTGTTCTTGTCATATTTAGACCATCTCACTTTCCATCACCTTCACTGAATTCACTTTTTTTGTGTGACAGTGTCATCTTTTTCGTCACTCAACATGATGTTTTGTTTCAAGCGGAATAAAGAAAGAAATAATTAGGACCAACAACTGCCAAGAACTATAATACTTTTTGAGCATCATAATGAAAATTTATTTTATTTTATTAGTTTCGTACCAGATGGTGTGCCGAATATTGACTTGTTCTGGGTGCTCTGTCCAAATAGTCCGCCGGTGTTGGTTGACTGCTGCGTCGTACCAAAAAGAGAGCCTCCAGTGCTTGGTGTCTTCCGATTAGCGGCGTAGTCCTCCACACGTAACTCCTACATTGAAAAAATATAAAATAATTGGTTTTACATAAAAAATATTGTTAAATATTCAAAGAACAAAAAGGAGAACACTTCCGAAAATTTTTTTTCAGTTTTCTGGTTGATATATTTAATTTTTGATCGGCTCATTTCATTTACAATACATCATACCTATTCAAACTCACAGCTTTACAAGGTCAATTTTAGATTTCGAGTTTGAAACTTTTAGTTACGCGAAGATGTTCACGTGTTAAATAGATCATATACGAGTAAAATATAAACGAATCTAAAGATCTATACACACATTGAAGGGGATCTTTTTCCAAAACTAAACTCCCTACAATTAGTGCGAGTTTTTATAAGAAACTCTGAATTTCGAGCACCAAGTCATGGTAAGCTCAAGACTATAGAAAAGTTCCTATTTCATGACAAAGAATCCCTCCAGCAAACATGAGGTTATTTAGTTAAAAGAACAAGAGTATTAGTTCCACGACTATTAATTAAGGTATCAACTCCAAGTTACGAGTTTCTCAGAAAATTGTTTTTATGTCGTAGAAAAAAAAACTATATCTTTGTGAATTAAAATTGTCCTTTTTTTGAAAATTTTTTTCAAACTCTCTTGACAAACGTCTTTCACTATCTCTCTCTTTCTCTTTTTTACACATTCTCTCGGCCTATACATATCTCACTCAGGGGTTAAATCGAGCCGCCCAATTTGGGTTTACATGTATCCACCCGCTCAAAGTTTGGAGGAAAAAGAAGAGGGGATGAAGGAAAAGGGTGAGAAAAGAGAGGGAGGTTTTTGTCAATAATGTGTGTACATGTATCCGCCGAAGGGACCGATCCGGTCACTATTTAACCCCTGATCTCACCCTTCTTCCCCCTCTTTCTCTTCAGAATTGAAAAAAACTCAGAGCGTCAATTCCAGAGTATTTCTCTAACTCGAGTGAAATCTTTGCGCTATCCTAAAAATGTAAGTGATATGAATACTCTTTTCGTGTTTTTTCTGTTTCTATCGCACGCACTCGGTCCTCTTCAATTTCTAACGCTTTTTTATGATAAGTCTTTTTGATCTACACCCTTCTCTGGGTGTAGACCAGAATTAGCCTGGTCACCTCAATGTTCTTCGACTCGTACTGCTTCATGGCAGTAATGCACATGTGACGAGTGCTGATGTTCTGTGTCACTCCGTTCTTCTGCATTGTGTCCTGACCCTGAATCGGCTCGAATCGGATCGTCGTTCCATTCGGGGCAGAAGTCGAGGCTGCAACCACTACATAGATGGCCACAAAGAAACCAATTGTCTCCTTCCTATTGCCCACACCTCAATTTTTTCCTAGCTTTGTAAAGCGAAGTTTCCTAATAAATATGAAAACCAAACATAGAGAAAAAAGACCATTTGTTTGCTAATACGTTTGACAGTTGCTAATACCCTATCTGGCACCATGTTAGTGATAACACTGAACACGTTATCATTTGGAAATAAAGATATGAATATGAAATTTTCCAGACCTAAGGCAGGTCTATGTACTTATTCTGGGAAGATGTACTTAACCCACGGCAATGCATCAATAGTACCTCCGAAAAGTGAGTTGCCAGTAGTGGTCTGTTGGTTGTTGCCAAAGAGAGAGGTGGATGTTGTGCCAAATGCTGCATTGTTGGTTGAGGCTCCGAAGAGAGAAGGCTTCTGCTGACCAAAGAGGCCACTCGAAGTGTTCTGTTGCTGCGTTGAAGAACCTGCACCATTCAAAATTCTATTTTCTCCGCACTTAGAAGTCCACAATAACTTTTTCTACTTGGAATCATAGGTCACCTAAATTTATCAGAAAAATTTTCGCGGGTGGGGGCCGGGCGGGGCTTTGTGTACCAATTCGATTCCTTATTGTATTTTCTTAGATTTACATTCAATTAATGAAAAAGTTTGAATTTCCTAGCAGAGTTTTATTGTAATTGATTTCTCAATTGAGTGTTTGACCTTAACTTCTTCAACTTAAATAAAATGGTAAATGGACTGCTACATACTTCATCAAACACCAAAAACACCATAATAAAACATAAGGAAATAAATATGCATCTGATAAAAGCTCATGAACGTGAGAAACAAAATTTCCTTCGTGGGCAAGGGGCCGGAAGGTTTTTTGTACCCCTTGGTAACCTATGCTTGGAATTGCTTAAATTTGGGAACTGTTGTTGTTGTTGCCGGCAAGCATCCCGCATCGAAGACTTGGTTATGAACACTCTCTTTAATGAGAGAAGTTCTCGTGTTCTTCGGACAAGATGCGTCCGGAGAAGGGTTTTGATGTCCTTTGCAGTCCTAAGACTGTCATGCTGCACCTTGTGAAGGCGGACATCGTTGTAGCAACCTGTTCATGCTATAGGCCTTGTGAGTGGGTGGTCAAGCCGGCCTAGCATCGTTTTGGGTGGGAGTAGAGACGTCTCGCCTGTCGTTGACCGGAGATAGGCAAGAGGCTATTTGACTGGCGCCTCGACTCGCCATTGAAAAGTATAGCGGAGTATCGGCTGATGTTTTGTCCGGTGGCATGCCCAGGCCGGTCCGGCATCACCCTCCTTTGACGAGCTATACTACCCAGTTTTGGTCCGCGGCGGGATTTCTCCCGCTACCTCCCAGCACGAATAATTCGTAGGGAGGCATCCCTCTATCCGCCACCTGAGGTCGCGCTCGATTCTGGACTGGATGATCCGGCTCCATCCGTGACAGGCTCTTAAGGCTGTAGAGTCACGAATGGCCACTGTTGCCAGTGTGTTTCGAGAAATTTGGGAACTCGAGAGTATCCTCTTATATCCTTGAGGAATGAGAAATTATTGTGAACAGAGGTTTTTTGATTGGTCTGAAAATCCTACAGACGCCCACCGGAGGTAAAAATTTTAGTATACAAACACTTGCCTCACATCTGGAAAATTTTTTTCAAGTTTCAATTTTATGAGATGAAAAGTTTTTTGAAAAATTTTTAACCCTTATGAGAAAAAATTTCAAATAAAGGTCCCCTCTTATGAGTTAAAAGACAGACGCCCGCCGCCAGGCGACCGGACATGACTAAATAACCCCTGATTGTGAATTTTATTGTCAGTATGAGACTCCTTTTTAGAGAGAAGGGTTGAGTAGTAGGCTGTATCGTCCCAGCCATAATCGACACTCCAGTCTAAAGTATAATCCTCAACATCAAGAAACGGATAAACAGATAGAGTCGATCTTTTGAATGGCGCTCCATGTCTTATGGCATCGAGAATAACGCCTTTTGAAATTAAATGTACCACCGATCTCTCCTTCTCCTTTTATTTTTTTGAGTAGAAGGGAATAAATAACGCTAGTGGGTTAGATTCTCCGGGCCCCTTTTTGGGTCTTATCAAATCAATGGCTTTGTTTAAAAATAACGGAGCCCTAATTTGTAAACAATGCCTCTTTTTTCGAAGATTACCGAATAAAGACGACGTGGCTGGCGCTGCAGTGCTGGATCCAAATAAACTAGTAGTTTTTTGACCAAAAAGTGATGATGTTTGCGGTTGTTGAGGCTGACCAAAAACACTCGACTTGTTTGTTCCGAATAGAGAACTTCCTGGAATTGTGAGTGTTGAATCAGATCAAGATTTCAAGCTGTCATAACATACTTTAAGCGAATTTCTACAACAAATTCAAGGTGCTCCTTTAAAATGCTTTACAATTAATTGTGAGGACATACAAAGATTTCTTCCGGAAAATAAGATTTTAAATCTTCTAATAGCTTAGCAATGAGATAATAAAACTTTTGAAATTTATTTCTGCTCAGTTTTCGTATGTTTGAGCGATCAAAAAAAGGTAGTATTAATTTTATTCTTTCTACTCCGTTGAAAATTTTGATTGTTCTTCTAAGACTCAAAAACCATGAAGAACTTAAACAAAACTGGGAAACTGATATCAAAATGTTATTGAATGGGGGGCCGCACTTTACTTAGGGGGCCGCACTTTTCTTGAGTGAACCAGGTCACTTTTTACAGATTTTTTCGCTTAGGCTCAGGTAAAATGTATGCTAACGATGCCGTACGGCTTAGAAACGAGGCTAATGCACGCCACTGCGCGGTTAATTTATTAACTTCACCCCATGCGCTTTATGTAGTTTTTTTTCAAGTTTTCCATGTTTTTTTGTTGCTTAGGCTTAGAAAAAATTTTACGCTAACGAGGCCGTACCGCTTAGGCGAACGAGACCGCATAAGAAAATTTAAATGTTTTTGTATTTGTAAAAAACATTTTTTGAACGCACCGAGAAGAGCCCCCCCCCCCAAGTAAAAGCACGAAACTGACCACTCCCAAAACCTGCACCAGTTGTGTTATTTGTAGACCCGAAGGGCCTATTGCTGCCAAACATATTCAACCACTGCGTGCGATTCCAAGGAGAGCTGGAATTCTTGAAAACTTTGCTTTTGAAGAAACATTGCCACTACTGAAATAACACTAAAAACTCGCTACTATATCTAATTTGGCAAACCGTGAGCAGAACGAGAACTCAAAACTTTTTAAAAAGAGTTTTAACAATCGAATTCAAAACTCCTCCTCGCCGAAAAACACATTAGTAAATAACACAGTTTGTAGGCAATTACCGAAAGGAGGCATGAAGGAGGCGAGAAACCGGGAGGCATGAGGGAGGCATGAGTGAGGCCGCGCGTTTTATTTTTATATTAAAATATAGTTTTACATTAATAAACGCTTAGGTTTAGTAAAAGTTTACGATAACGAGGCCGTACGGCTTAGCTAACGAGGCCGTACGGCTTAGCTAACGAGGCGTCCTAACTCAAGGCGTCCTCATGCCTCCCTCATGCCTCCCGGTTTCTTGCCTCCTTTCGGTAATTGCCCAGTTTGTATGTTGCACGAACGCTGAACTTTTCAGGGCAATTAACAAAGTAAGGCATGCATGAGGCCGTTTTGAGTGAGGCCGTTTTTTGTTTGTACCAACAAGCAACACACTCATAACACACATTTACTTTTGTTGTTTGCGTCGCGGTCGCGTCGCGGCAGTCGGACTCGTTAGCTTAGCCGTTCGGCCTCGTTAGCTAAGCCGTTTGGCCTCGTTAGCTAAGCCGTTCGGCCTCGTTAGCTAAGCCGTTTGGCCTCGTTAGCGTACACTTTTCCTAAGCCTAAGCGTTTTTTCATGTATAAATATATGTCATTTATACTGAAAGTGTAGTCCGTAGTGTTAAAAAGTAAAAGTGTGTTATGAGTGTGTTGCTTGTTGGTACAAACAAAAAACGGCCTCACTCAAAACGGCCTCATGCATGCCTTACTTTGTTAATTGCCACTTTTCAGTGCTATGAGTGTTAATTACCACACAACTACAACACGGACCTGTCAAAGGTAGTTGTAAATCACATCATTAATTAGAACACAACGCGGCTTTTTGGGGCCGTTACAGAAGCACACCGTGCACACTGTGCGCACTGTACACCGTACAAATGCACGCTGCACACTGTATAATTACAAATGCACGCTGAGGCGCGGGAAAGATAGAAAGAGTGTTTGACGCACTATATTGTTTCACACTATAATTAATTTCCTCCAAAAAATATGAATTTTCTTCAATAATATCATGCCATATCAAGCAGCAAACGTGCGAAAGTTTAATAAACCATTGACGAAGTATAAATTTTCGGTTTAGAATTAGTTTCAATGATTGAAATATATCTAGTTTTGAGTAAATCAGTAAGTTATTCGCATCACCTGAAGTGTATGACCGCTGGACTTGCCAAGAGTCGTTACGGGTAAAAATTGTGTACGACTTCATAGGTTACACATTCACTGTATGGAATTTTTGTTCAATTGTTGAATGTAGATCTTATTTCAAACCTCAGGGTGCTACATGAATTCAGTGCTGATGATCCATCATATCGTTGTTGATTGGGTCAGGAATTTGTTGTTGTGTTTTTTTTTCTACATGAATTCAGTGCTGATGATCCATCATATCGTTGTTCATTGGGTCAGGAATTTGTTGTTGTGTTTTTTCAAGCTAAACATTCTTGTTTCAATGATTTCTCAGAAAAATTTTTGTTGAACCTGTGTGACTTCTCTTGTAATTTCTATGCTTATCATTATCCATTCAGGAACATGAATTGCTTAGCTCGCCCACAGTTTATACCTGCATTTTTGACTGTTTTTTTTCCATTCTAGATCAGGCTGAAATTGTGATTATCTATAAAATATGGCAATGACTTCAGCGAAATACATAACAAAAACTCCTTTCAACTAACATAATTAAAATGCAAAATAAAATTGATAACTTACTTCGCATATCAGAAAAAAAGAAACTAGCCTCTTTCCTATGCTTACACGTAGAGAAAAAAATTACGCAGAAATTTGTTATCAGGGAGGGGGAGCACTCACATGGTCAGAAATCAGAAAAAATTCTAGGTGTGGGTACCTAAACTAAAATGTAGACATTCGACTTTAGTTACCCACCATACAAACAGGGTATCCAAGGTACTGTCGTTCGTGAACAGTATATTCTCGTTACTAAGCCGTACGGCCTTGTTAACGCAATCCTAGCTTGGACTGAAGGCAAGAAGTGAAAACAGCGTAAAGTACCGTGTCCTCCAAAGTGAAAGCAACGGGAAGTTCGACTTTAACGGGAAGCAACGGGAAACTTTTTTTTTTTTCACATCGTGGTGAAGCGCGTTCGCTGCCAAAAGAAATTGTAAAAAGAACTAAAAATTTCAGCTTACAAAAACATCAGTAAGAAACCATCACAAATACCATTTTTGTTGGGGAGCGCATTGTTCTTAAAGGGGCCGTGCTTTACATGAGGGAGCCGCTCTTTATTTCAGGAGCTCCCCTACGCTTTACTTTGATGGGGGAGAGCGGCGGATATAGGCTCCTCCATCAATTCCTTCCAACCTGACACCCCAATCTCATTGACTGTACTACAACATATCAAGAGATCGGCAAGTGCAAGCCAATAGGAAACAGAAAAAGGTACAGCCAACAGAAGATAGTGATAGGGGTTATTAAAATGAGTAAAATAACAAGCAGTAAAATTTTAAAATTCAGTAACCGTATTGATGAGAAGATGCGAGAGATGCGAGAATGAAGCCGTCTCTCTTTGGATGTGGTCTTCGCTTCTGCAAACAAAAAAATAAATGTTTATCTACCTTCAGTTCTAAGCCTCAACGTGAGGGTAAAAACGGGTAAGAACATTTATAAAGGCCGAATATTAATAGGGCGACGTTTTAAATAAAGCGCATGAGCGGAGTTAAGAATTTTCCCGCGCTAAGCGTGCATTTGTAATTATACAGTGTGCAGCGTGCATTTGTACGGTGTACAGTGCGCACAGTGTGCACGGTGTGCTTCTGTAACGGCCCTTTTTGGCCATCACAAAAGCACGCCGTGCACACTGTGTTCATTACAAAAGCACGCCGCACACTGTATAATTACCAATGCACGCCGAGGCGCGGGAAAGAGAGAAAGAGTGTTTGACGCACTATATTGTTTCACACTATAATTTAGTTATGAAAAGTGATAATTTTTACTAAAATAATACTTTTGGGCCATTACAAAAGAAATATATTAGGGCGACGTTTTAAATAAAGCGCATGAGCGGAGTTAAGAATTTTCCCGCGCCTCGGCGTGCATTGGTAATTATTCAGTGTGCAGCGTGCGTGCACAGCGAACACAGTGTGCACGGCGTGCTTTTGTAATGGCCGGCTTTTTCAATAGTATTCTCACGCCTATTTGCTTTCAAATAACGGCCCATTACTAAAGCACGCCGCCGTGCACGGCTGCACGCCAAATCATTACTAATGCACGCCAACGCGCGGGAAAGAGAGAAAGAGTGTTTGACGCACTATTGTGTTTCACACTATAATTTATTTTCTCCAAAAAATATGAATTTTCTGCCATGTCAAGCATATCATGCCATATCAAGCAGCATACGTGCGAAAGTTTAATAAACCATTGACGAAGGGCGACGTTTTAAATAAAGCAATTGGGGCGGAGTTAAGAATTTTCCCGCGCGTTGGCGTGCATCAGTAATGATTTAGCGTACGGCACGGCGTGCAAGCGTGCACGGCGTGATATAGTAATCGCCAAATAACGTCCTGACTAATACATTAATTAGAAAATTTGTCAGACCGCTTAATCTCGTGATATAATCCTTTCTCTCCAAAGAGTTCACGTGCTTTTGGGAGATTCTCCTTCCGTTTCTATTTTTTTCTGGATGATATTTACTGATGTGACTTGATGTTTTTGCCAAGTTAACGTGACAAAAACTCTTTTTTCGAAGTTTTCAGTGTGTTATACGACTACAAGAAGTGTTTTTTTTAATTGAAATGCTTTTTTGCCAAGTTAACATGTTTAAATGTTTCAATTTTTTTAATTCCTTCAAGTTGAAAGTTTCCCGTCAGTCTTTTCTCGAGATTTAACTTTGTTATCGTAGCATTGTTTTTCTTCAATCAAGCTTTAAAAAAGTGATAATGAAGATGGCGACGACGAGATGCACCTCGATCCTCGGAGCTCTTCTGTTCGTCGCTGCTCTGCTGCTCATTGCGGGTGTCCTCGCTTTAACAATTGTACCTCAAATCATCGAGCGACAAGTCATTGAGGTTGGTGATCCATCTTATTATCTTGTGATCAGTAAATTATTGAACTTTTTTTTAGAAGAACGAGGTTGAATGTGTATTTCGGTAGGAAAATTAGAATATCCTCTTCAGTTTACCTTTAAAAGGGCCAGATTCGGTCATAGATTGCTCCGTAATGCGCGTGAATTCTATAGTATTTTAGTATTGGTTTAGGCAATGTATCGGCAGTATTCAGAGTACGATGCTGGGAGAAACGGAGTTCAACGGCTCACGGATTCCCAATCCTACGACCAAAAAGTGGCTGCACCCTCCATACGACATGCGAATGCACATATGGATGTACAATGTCACCAATGCGAAGGTGTATATTTGCATGATTTTTTTCCTTTCTTTTCTCTGCACCTGGCCTTGTGTTCTTTTCTCATCATTCTTGCCGATTGCTGGCACGAGCTTTTTTTGACAATGGAACCTATGATACAAAGCTTTTTGATGGAATTGAAGACACAAGAACCAGCTGTGCCATAGACAAAACCTATATGTTATGCATTACCACTATTGCATCAGAAAACCGTTAAGTACAGAATTTCAACTTGACTAATGTAGTCCTTAATTAAAATTGACCTCGGGAAGATTTAATCCAAGTGAAAAAAGTCATATTTTATTTTTATTTGTATAAAAAACATTTTCCTCTTCTGTCCATTCTACAATTTCAAATGTTCCGAACACTTGAAGCTAGTTGAAAGGTTATGTAATGAACACAATGTTTTATGAGTTGCAGGCATATCTAGCTGGAGACCGCGTTCAACTCACCCAGAAGGGACCATATGTATTCACGTAAGCCAACATGTTTATTACGATTTCTGAAAAAAAAGTCGGCAGAATTTGAAGATAGACAGAATGAGAGATTGCCAATAAGAAAATTCGTTACATTAGCTTTTTTTAGATAGCTTCAAGATTTCTGCGCATTTTTTACTTGCACTGTGAGTTTGGCTGTTAGTTTATCAATCCTCATCGATAACGTGAAATTTTTTTAAATATAAGATTAAGATAAAAGATATTTATCAAAATATTCAGTTACATAGTTTGAAAACAGGGACGCTTAGTTGAGACGAAGTATGGTTATGTTAAAGCCATGACCCCAGATGAGATCGAATTTGACGAAAGAGACCGCCTCGTCACAACCGAAAGGACACACTAAACTGCAATCTAAAATGCCCTAAGCAAGGGTCAAATAGAGCCGCCCAATTTGGGTTTACATGTATCCGCCGCTCAAAATTTTGAGGAAAAAAGAAGAGGAAATGAAGAAAAAGGGTAAGAAAACAGGGCATTTTTTGTCAATAGTGTTTGTAAATGTATCCGCCGACGGGAGCGATCCGGTGACTATTTAACCCCTGGCCCTAAGACGTTTTCTTGTTTTATTTTTCTATCAAGCTTTTGAATAAAACTATCATAGGAGCTTTGTTGGTTGAGAGAGGATCAAGAGAAGACCTTTCACAAGTTCACGCACAACGGATCGAGGGTACTGTACGTAAATAAACATCGGTAAGTGATAATAATTATTCTTGCGCTAATTTCCGACTTCCACCTGAGCACGTACCCCCTGAGATGGGGTACAGAAGAAGCGCACTATCATTTCCATCAAGCTGTTCTTTCCCACTCTCAGAAAGAATGTGTATATCAAGAGGACTAAATTTAAGGGAACGGCAGGCCTTTGAGAGAACGCGAGAGCGTGTCATGTAGAAAAGAAGATGCAGACGATCAGATCATTTGTATCACTAGCTTACTTATAGATTTTTTTTAATTGTCAACCAAGCGACATTGATAACGAAAAAAATTGGTGAATAAAGGAGAAAATTTTTTGAGAGGGGATGGTAAGGGTAAGGGAAGTGTTTTTGAGAGGGGATGGTAAGGGTAAGGGAAGTGTTTTTGAGAGGGGATGGTAAGGGTAAGGGAAGTGTTTTTGAGAGGGGATGGTAAGGGTAAGGGAAGTGTTTTTTTGAGAGGGGATGGTAAGGGTAAGGGAAGTGTTTTTGAGAGGGGATGGTAAGGGTAAGGGAAGTGTTTTTGAGAGGGGATGGTAAGGGTAAGGGAAGTGTTTTTTGAGAGGGGATGGTAAGGGTAAGGGAAGTGGTTTTGAGAGGGGATGGTAAGGGTAAGGGAAGTGGTTTTGAGAGGGGATGGTAAGGGTAAGGGAAGTGTTTTTGAGAGGGGATGGTAAGGGTAAGGGAAGTGTTTTTTGAGAGGGGATGGTAAGGGTAAGGGAAGTGTTTTTGAGAGGGGATGGTAAGGGTAAGGGAAGTGGTTTTGAGAGGGGATGGTAAGGGTAAGGGAAGTGTTTTTGAGAGGGGATGGTAAGGGTAAGGGAAGTGGTTTTGAGAGGGGATGGTAAGGGTAAGGGAAGTGTTTTTGAGAGGGGATGGTAAGGGTAAGGGAAGTGTTTTTGAGAGGGGATGGTAAGGGTAAGGGAAGTGTTTTTGAGAGGGGATGGTAAGGGTAAGGGAAGTGTTTTTGAGAGGGGATGGTAAGGGTAAGGGAAGTGTTTTTTGAGAGGGGATGGTAAGGGTAAGGGAAGTGTTTTTGAGAGGGGATGGTAAGGGTAAGGGAAGTGTTTTTTTTAAGGACAGGGCGAAATTCAAGTTTTCCGTGAAATAAGAAGGTGATAAGACCTACTTTTTTTCTATCATGTAAGACACACTCATAGTTCACCAAAGGTCTAGTGTAAATGTTGAAAATTAAAGAACGACCGCTTTTCGAGCGTGGGAGTCTGGAATAATGAGGAGCGAGTTGAAGGTAAAGAGCGGAGAAAGGATAGCTATTCATTATTCCAGACTCCATCGCTCACAGAACGGTCGTTTTTATAAATTCTCAACAGTGCTGGTGACCTATGGAGACGTTGCTTAATTGAGAGGGTGGAAGGGAGAATATACAAGGTTAAAAATCCGAAAGGTAATATTTCAAGTTTTTGTCCAGCTAAAGTTGAGATAATCTTTTTTTTCAAAGTTTTCTTATTTTCATGAAGAAAAAAATTGAGGTACTATTTCAACGAGTCGCTTTCCTGCAAAAGCTGCAAGCTCTCTGATGAAATAACTATTCCCAATGTAATTTTCCAGGTAAGACCCACTTTTGAAAACATTTGAATGTAATTTTGGGCGTAAAAATAATTGGTCTCACAATATTGAGTTTTATGTTACTTAAAGTTGTAACTTATGAGAGGTTAATGTTTTTAGAAGCTGGTCGACTTTGCAAATAAAGGCTTCTGGGCCAAAAATGCAGTGGAAGCTGCCATCATAGCAGCTGGAAGAGAAACACCCTTTACCACTACAACAGTCAGTTGAGAACACAAAAAGAAAAGAGATGGAAAAAATGTTGCTTAGAATCGAATGAGGAAATTCGGCCCCTTTTTCAGCAAAAAATAAGAAATGATGTCAATAGTATTGATGATGAGTGTTGAAATATAAATAGGAATGTTTTAATTACTTATTTAGTGAAAAATTAACCATTTAAATGAGTCAAGTCAGTGTAGATGATTGTGTTCTACCCTGCTAGAATCATTTGGAAACAGGTTAATCTTGAGGTGGATGAAAGTTACTTATTTCATAACCAGTGTATTTCTCTAAAACATATAACATCCTTTAAAATCTATACACTATACAAGAAAGCTAGTGATAAAAATGCTCTGTTTGTCTGCATTCTCTCTTTTACATGACACGCTCTCGCGTTTTCTCAAAGGCCTGCCGTTCCCTCATGATTATTCATCTTTATTCACGGACAGATATAATATAGTGATCTGCCACTCCTATGCGGCGGATACGTACATGCATAGGTAAGAATAATAATTCTTTAAATGAGTAGAGTGGAAAATGACGAGAATTTTTTTCAAAAATCAATGCTGCAATTTTTTTTGTGCTTTCTGTTCGCTGTTGCTGATTTGTTTTCAAAACATAAACGGAATTCTCGAGTCTCATTTTTTTCGGGGTTGAGTAGCGGATACGTACAACCCCTCATTTGGTACTACACATAATATCCCTGTTCACGCATCTTAACTGCTAGTGGAAAGAAATGTCTGCGTTATTATTGAGTTTTAGTTTTTTTTTAAATCTGTCCCGTGCGCTTCTATTCGACTGAGACTCGTCCTATATAAAAGTATCAATTATAAATTGCATGTATGATTTTTACAAATACATTGTATATGATAATTATGATAATTACATATTCATACTTCATTCTTGTTATCAATATTTAAACATATAAAAATGTTTTGGGAGTATATACGTACCAGGGGTTAAATAGTGACCGGATCGCTCCCGTCGGCGGATACATGTACACACGCTATTGACCAAAAAACTCCCTCTCTGTTCTTACCATTTTCCTTCATCCCCTCTTCTTTTCTCCTCCAAACTTTGAACGGGTGGATACATGTAAACCCAATTTGAGCGGCTCTATCTAACCCCTGATACGTACTCTGTCTCGTTAACAGGTCGGCAAAGCTTTGTTCGAAGGATACGAAGATCCATTGCTCGGCAAAGTGTGCGATAATAAGATTTTCGCCAGCATCTGCAAAGCGATCAATATTCCTGAAAAGATTGGATTCTTCTACGGTGTGAGTATTGGCAGGGTTACTGTATTGTTACGCTCTTATGTATCATTCTTCGAAACTTCCAAAAACCAGAGAGAAAATAGACATGTAGTCAAAAAATAGTCAACATAGTCACGAAAAATAGCCTTTGTTGCAGGCCAGGCCTCTATCTCAAAACTTTACAAGTATCAGATATAATTTGGAGGGCAAAACCTTTATTCTCAAAAAATTATTTTTACACCGGCTGGTCTCCTCTGTTCAGAAATATGTCTGCTTCGGAGCATCTACATGTAGATCAAAGCTAGGCGAAAACTCGAATTTTTTCGATTTCAAAAGTCGAAAAATCGGATATTTTCTATTTTATACGTCTCCCACTTTTTCACAATCTAAAGTGTCATGATGATCTTAAACAAAAAAGATGGCCGAAAATTCACCATAAAAAAGATTTATATAGAGCAGAAACTTCGTTCAACTTAACCAACTTATTTATTATTCAACATTTAAAAAGTGAATAACTTTTATCCGTATTGAAAATCATTAAAAACGCACCAAGGAAAAAATATGGCTAGAAAGAACTGACATTATGACCGTGAAAAGCATTTAAAATGTGTCAGGTAGGCAACACCAAATTTTTTTTACCCAATTCGGTTTTTTTTTTTGAAGCTTTTTTTTATTTTTCGAGAAATTTTTGTTAACGTTTTTTTCTTTTTTTCGGCTTTTCGAATAAAAAAGTTTGACTTTTTGTTTTATCAAGAAGTCGAAAAAAATTTCTTCAATTTTCGGAGAAGACCGAAAAACGAAAAAAGAACGGCATTGATGGCGCGCTTATGAAACCTTTTTTTCACAATTAAATATAGCTGGTCAAAATAATGTCAAATCAAGAGTTCTCATGTTTTGAAAAATATATTGGTCGTTTTTTATCTCTCTTTCTCCTTTCTCCATCTCTCTCTCTTTCTTTCTTTCTCTTAAAATTACTCGTTTACTACCAAAAAATGCTCGCATCGTTGTTTTTGCAGCAAAACAGCTCGACTGACGGAACATACGAGGTCGACACTGGCAGAAGAGACTCCCAGTTGCTCGGAAAGGTCTTCTCGACTATCGCTTTTGTTTTCGAGTAGATCAGTTCTACCGTTTTCGTTTCGGTTTGAAATGATTTTGTGATGAGGTAGAGGGTGGTTTTTAGTTTTGTCGAACTATGGATTGATGATCTTGTGCTTGTGCGTATGTCACTGATTCCAGTGATCATAGCTTCCTTAATCGTTTTAAGCTCATTTTCATATACGTTAATAACCATAATCCACCATTTGAACCGTAATACAATTCCTACAAAAATCATGTTGATTATATCTGATACTTATGTGCTGCGAAGTACATAACGTCGATCGATAAAAAAACAGCAGCTCATAAAATTCGTTAAAGGTGCATACATGGAACAAGCAGACGACCCTGCCAGTTCCTTGGTGGGACTCGCCCTACGCGAGGATGATCAACGGAACAGATGGCCAACTATTCCACCCCCTTCTCCAGGAGCGAGAGGGACTCGTAATTTTCGCAAGTCAAGCTTGCAGGTGAGAGGATGTAGAAACTGCTGACTCGGAAGTTCGTGAGTCTCTCCGGTGAATCAACTGGAAATGAGTTTTAGAGACTTTGAAAGATTCGGATAGAAAAAGATGAGAATTTATTTTTGGTTGTCTGGAGACTTGGAAACTTTGTTTCTTGAAAGTGTTTAGTTTAAAGCAATTTCCACTTTTTTGATAACTCAATT
Organism: Allodiplogaster pararmata; assembly: GCA_964056735.1. Taxonomy (NCBI): domain Eukaryota; kingdom Metazoa; phylum Nematoda; class Chromadorea; order Rhabditida; family Diplogasteridae; genus Allodiplogaster; species Allodiplogaster pararmata. Next base: position 3,314,627 of record OZ057403.1, read on the forward strand.
GATATAATAGATACATCGCTCGAGGCATAGTATGGGTTCTCCTCAAATGAGATAAAGTTTGAATTCTATAGAACCAGTCACTACTCTTAAGGTAACTGTTATTGTGTATAACAGGTAAATTACTAAGATTTTTGTAAGGGGGGATCTGTCTGGTTACTCAGTCCACTATTATCAGCGCATACTTTCATCATTTCACAAGCGTACTCATTGGTTATAAAGAATGTATAACTGATTATTGGTATAATGCGAGCTACATCAGATCCATGAAGATGTCAAGAGTGGGTGACGCCTTATTCCGAGATGTTCCGACCTGGAGATATACAGTCCCAAAAGAAACTTACGACGCGTCCTCGCCGGAAAACATGGAATTCTGCCGGAAAGACACGCCCACTTTCTTCAATGACTCCAAGATCCAAATTGGTCAGTTACTTATTATATTGAGACAGCAAATTAAACTGAAATTTCAATAAAGCGTGATATTGAGACTAGTTCAAATAACAGGAATTGAATTCAAAAATAGCTTGTTTGTCAATTTAGAGAGAGAGAGAGGAAGTAAGCCTTTTTTTGATCCGAGATACATACCCAATTCGGTAAAAACACAGGCTTCTCCTGGCTAACTGTAATGGTGCGAAGCTGGAAGAAAGGGAGAGGCCTACAAGCACTACAAAACTTGATCATTTTCTTAGTTTAAGTGGATATTCCTTCAGTATCATTCAAAGAATTATACACAAAAAAAAAGATCTGTCGTGGGTACAAGCTCATTGCAATATGAGAAAAAAAAACTAAAAATGAAAAAAATTGATGAAGTTAACTTGAGACGCATTTCTTTACGTGTAATGAAGCATATGAAAAGCATCTGGAAAAAATAGTGTTATTGAGTTTAATAGTAGTGTTTCTCTAACCGATAGTAATTCTAGTGTGTTTCAATAGTGTTTCTCTAACCGCAGTGCGGGTGTATCCTATGTACATAAACGTTCTATCAAAAACAGCTGGTTGCGAGACTCTGTCTTTTGTTGTTGCAAGGGCAGCTTTTCTTTCGCAAATATTAATTATGGGCGTGGTAAATATTGAAATTCTGAGTAAGTCTGTTGAAAGGCAGTGACGCCTGGTTAGAAAGACATGAATTGTGATAAGTATCCAAAATTAAAGATGGTTGTTTGCCCGCTGGAATGCTGGATCTGTCCGGTTGTCAACCTGGAAATCCACGAGTTTATCTATCGCAAGCCCATTTTCTCAACTCGCCTAAAGAGGTCAGGCATTCAATTGATTAGTAGCTCAGTCACAATTACAAAAACCTCTACATATTACTGATGAGTCATTCAGTTGTTGTTGTTGTTGCCGACAAGCAGCCCGCATCGAAGACTTTTAGTTATGAACACTCTCTTTAATGAGAGAGGTTCTCGTGTTCTTCGGACGAGATGCGTCCGGAGAAGGGTTTTGATGTCCTTTGCAGTCCTGAGACTGTCATGCTGCACCTTGTGAAGGCGGACATCGTTGTAGCAACCTGTTCATGTTATAGGCCTTGTGAGTGGGTGGTCAACCCGCCCTAGCATCGTTTTGGGTGGGAGGCCTGTCGTTGACCGGAGATGGGCAAGAGGCTATTTGACTGGCGCCTCGACTCGCCATTGATAAGTATAGCGCGGTATCGGCTGATGTTTTGTCCGGTGGCATGCCCAGGCCGGTCCGACATCACCCTCCTTTGAAGAGCTATACTACCCAGTTTTGGTCCGCGGCGGGATTTCTCCCGCTACCTCCCAGCACGAATTCTTCGTAGGAGGTCGCGACGGAGGTCACCTACACGCGGTGCGACTGTGGACGACGCTACATGGCGTCGGACCCAATGGACCTCCAAAACAAAACTTCCCAATGGAATCTCCCGCAAGGGACAACGAGGACGGCTTCCCCCGAAACCTCATTTTTTCTAACACGGATCAGAAAGACCCAGCGTCTCTGATCCGAATACTCCTCCAAATCGCTGGTATCGAGACTAACCCAGGCCCAAGATGGCCTTGTTCTGTATGCTCTCTTGACCAGATCCGTTCTCAACTACGCCGCACCAATTTACTCCCCTCAATTGGCCGAGACGAACTGGAAAAAACTACAGGCAAACCAAAATAGAGCAATTCGGATAGCAACAGGAAACCTAGCAATGGCCGGCACAGAGCACTTAGCTCTAGAAAGCGAAATGTTACCCATAAAGGAGCACAACACGATGCTTACCAAGCAATTCGTTGCAAGAGCAAGACTCCTCCCAAACCACCCCTCCCATCGTCGATGCATGGAACCCAAACCACCTAGAACTATTCGTAAACATGCCAAGGACTTAGAAATTATGCTAGTAGACAGTGATCAGAAAGCCGCACTTAAAAGAATACATACTGAGACTGTTAGAAATTTCATTAGATCTTGCTCACCTAACCCAGTTCTAGGTAAGAAACCTCCCAGAATCCATAAATCAACGAATCAACTTCCCAGGGAACAACAAATAACATTATCGCAACTACGTAGTGGCTATGCAAGTTCCCTTAACAGCTACCTACACAGAATAGGAGCTGCCCAATCCCCTCTTTGCCCAAAATGTTTAGAAGAGCCACATACAACTAGTCATTTATTCTCGTGTCGCTGTGACCACACACTTTTAAGAAGTATAGATTTGTGGAATAGCCCGACGTCTGTTGTTAAGTTCTTATACCAGTGATTCCTTTCTCTCTCAAAAAAAAATAATAATAAAAAAAAGGGGGGGGGAAATAAAAATAAAAAAATAAATAAATTTAAAAAAAAAATAAATAAATAAAATAAATAAAAATAAAAATAAACCCCGAGAGAGAAAGAGAAATAATGTAATTAGATAAATGATGTAAGTAAGGTTATTGTTTTCTGAGCCATGTCAAAGAAGACCTCGTCTACCCAGCCGGAGACCTACGGCGGGCAATCTACAACAACAACAATTCTTCGTAGGGAGGCGTCCCTCTATCCGCCACCTGAAGTCGCGCTCGATTCTCGACTGGATGATCTGGCTCCATCCGTGACAGACTCTTAAGGCTGTAGAGTCACGAATGCCTAGTCATTCAGTATTATTCAGTAATTTTCAGTTGTGTTGATTCGGTTACTTATTTCAAATAATCAACAAAAGTACTTCTTCTTCTTCTTAGCGTTGTCCCGCGCCGGCCGAGGTCGGAGTAGGGTCCGCTGTACGGCTTCTAGCTCTCCAGAAACATCTGTCCGTTGCGTCTTCCGAGTGGAGTCTTGCAAGGCGCAGGTCTTGGTTGAGCGTATCCATATATCTTGTCTTCGGTTTGCCTCGAGGGCGTTTGCCTGGTACTTCCATGTCAAGGGCGTGTCTTGCGATGTTGGTCGCGTCTCTTCGCATCACGTGTCCATACCATCTAACTCTCCCTTCTCGCATCTTGTCTTGTATTGGGGCAACGCCGAGTCTCCCTCTCACAATCGTGTTACGCACACAATCTAGGCGAGTCAGTCCTAGTGTCCAGCGTAACATTTTCATCTCATTCGTGTGGATAATGTTCTCGGTTATACGCGTTGTAGGCCAGGTCTCCGTCGAATAGAGAAGCACGGGACGGATTGCTGTTTTATACATCTTTGCGCGTATGCCAGCTGTGATATTCCTATCACAGAGGACACCTGCAGCTTCTCTCCATTTCATCCAAGCTGCATTTACTCTTTGGCGTGCCGCTGCATTTGTTGACGTGTCTGAGGAGATGACAGAACCAAGGTACTTGAATTCGGAGGTCTTCGGGAGCGGTTCACCGCTGATGTGAACAGTTCCCGTCGTTTGCACTCCGATTTCCTGGTACTCGGTCTTCTTGATGTTGAGGCGTAAGCCATGCCTACTAAGAGCGTCATTCCATTCTTGGGTGCGTTTCTCGATTTCGGCACGTGTAGGAGCAGCAAGGAGAATGTCGTCGGCGTATGCGATGGTTGACGGAGCCGGAGTCAGTAGAGGACGCGTGACGGTATCCATAACCAAAATGAAGAGAAGGGGAGACAAAGCACTCCCTTGGTGCACTCCAACGTTTACTGCGAATGGCTCTGTGATGCCGACCGGAGTTCTGACAGTACTCTTTGAATCATCGTACATCGCCATTGTCCATCGAATGTACTCTTCAGGAACCTGATGATCGCGCAATGCATATGAAATAAGATCATGGGGGACTCTGTCGAACGCCTTTTCCAAATCGAGGTAGGTCAGATGGAGAGGTGATCTTTTCTCTGCGTGCTTCTCGACGAGTAAACGGAGTGCAAATATTGCATCTGTTGTGCCTCTTCCGTTCACAAACCCGCATTGCTGAGCTGGAATATCGACGATATCTCGTATGCGTGAATCCAGTATCCTCTCAAATATCTTCATAGTGTGGTTGAGAAGGCGTTTTGGACGGTAGTTGCTGCACACTCTGGCATCGCCTTTTCCTTTGAAGACTGGAACGGTCGTGGAGTAGCGCCAGATATGTGGAATTTGGCCTTGCTTTACGATGGTGTTGAACAGGTGCACGAGATGTGCTAGTCCAACATCACCCGCAAGTTTCCAGGCTTCGGTGGCTATGTCGTCCGGTCCAGCCGCTTTCCCAGTCTTCATCTTAGAGAGTGCCTTCTTCACTTCCTCGGCCGTGATGGTTGGCACGGGTCCTTGTATGGCGTGGGAAGTAGGGATGGGAGGGTGCTCAAACTCTTGGCCGCTCATTTCTTCGAAATGTTCGCGCCACCTGTTTCTGACTTTTAAAGGGTCAGTGACGAGCTTCCCTTGTTTGTCCCTTATCGTGGCTGCTCTCTGGATGTCCAAGGTGTTGCGGTGTCGAGCCTTGGCAAGCCGATAGATGGCTTTATCGCCTCCTGGTTGGTTCATCTTCTCATAGAGATCGCGGAAGTAGGAGGCTTTTGAAACTGCGACAGCTCTTTTGGCGGCTTTCTTGGCTGAGCTGTATGCAGCGCGGTCGTCAGCCTCATTTGACGTCCTCCATCTCTTTTAGGCATTCTTTTTCGCCTTGATCGCATCCTGAACTTCGGAGGTGAAAAACCAGGTGTCTTTCTCGATTCTTGGCTTTCCGGGTTTCGTCTTTCCGAGGATGCTTGCGGCGGGTGCTCTGATGCTGTCTTCAAGAAGCTTCCAATGTTCATTTATGTCCTCTGGAAACTGCTTGTAGAGTGCAGGAGGGAGTAGATTGCGATGGATGATGTGCATGAGAGAGAGACGTTCTGCTTTCCCAGTCGAGCGCCACCATTTGACACGTGTGCATTCAGGATTACGAGAAGGCTGTTTCTTCGACTTCAATACGCTGTAGTCCATAAAGAGAGGGTGGTGCTGAGATGCAACATGGTCTGATGGAATGACCTTTGCATCTTTCGCGTTCCGCAGCTTTGCTCTCAGGATTAACCAAAAGTCAATTTGACTCTGATTTCTTCCGCTCTCGTATGTGAGTCCGTGAGATCGTCTCTTTTTGAAAAGGAGTTCACGACTGCTAGATCGCATCGAGCACAGAAGTCAAGTAGCCGTTGACCCTCAGCATTGATCGTTCCGATTCCATGTCCTCCATGTTCTCTCTCCCGACCTTGTCGATCTGAACCGATGTGAGCGTTAAAATCTCCGCCGATTAAGATGTCTTCATGAGACTCTCGGAGTTTGATAACTTCCTCTAGAGAGTCGTAGAAGTCCTCCTTATCAGCGTCGCTACATCCTTGTTGAGGTGCATATGCTGAGACGACAAGGAAGTGATTGTTGGACGAAGAAATTCGGACGGCCATGACTCGATCTGTAGAGCGAATGACTTCGGTTACATCATCAGCAATTTTCGAGGAGAGGATAATGCCAACACCATTTCTTGTTGATGACGTGCCATGGTATATCAGCTTGTATCCGTCTCCTATCGGCTTCGACTTGCTTCCTCTCCATTTCGTTTCCTGTACAGCAGCAATGTCAACCCTTCTTGCTTCTAGCATTGCGGCCAGCTCTCTACTGCGTCCCGTCAGTGTTCCAACATTCAATGTGACAAGGCGAATTTGGGCTGTACGCCGCGCAGACATACCCCGCCCATGGGTAGCTGCCTGTCCTCGCATATTTGACGGTCCTAGCGGACAAGGTAAGACCGCGTCGCTTCCGGGGGACGCCCTAGCTTTGGTGATATATCTTGAAGAACTTGAAGCCATGGTTTACAACAAGGGTATTCATGCGATCGGCCTGTTGAGTGGATGGTCAATCCAGCCTGGCATCGCGGAACGTGTTTGTCGGGAGTTCCTGCTAATCCTTGACCGTAGAAAAGCAGAAGATTAATCGAAAAGACGCCTCGACTCGTGTGGCCTGGACTAACCCCTCTCTGCCTGGCCAACTGGCGGATAGAACCACTGCCGGAAGTGGACTCGTCCAAAGGGGGCCCAATTTTAGCCTCACTCAGAACGTCGTGATTCCGGCAATCACGGTAGTAGGGCTGAGTGAGTTTACACCTTCCCACCGACTTTGAGGTATTGGGGCTAGGGAAGGAATCAACAAAAGTACATATCTAAAATAAACATGAATTATATTTAAACGTTCGATTTGAGCTGTGGGAGGCTGTGGGCGGTTTGGATATCCCGTCGGAAGAGAGAGATCTCACCTATGTGGATATTGAACCAACCAGCGGAGTTCCTATTGCTGCTAAGAGAGTCATGCAAGTGAATATTGGAATGGCCAAGAGCAATCTCAAGTTCGCATTTTCAATCTTGAAACGAAACTTCTTCCGGACTCTAAGCATCAACTTCCTCGAATTCAAGTTCATTGTAAGGAAAATTTTGATTTCGGTTAGGGTTTTATGTCTTTATTACAAAATTATTGATTTGTATATCATACTGAAAAAAATTTCTCATCAAAGACTTACATGAATGCTTAAAACGTAGGATTTCAAACTGATGACTGATTTATTTGAAAATCGTTCGATCTCTACATCTCTCACTTTTGACTTCCGTGAATCTATCATAAATGGTCAGTTTTCAGCATACTGGAGAAAGCAAAACCGGTAATCTTGCCGGTTTTGTGGATGAATGAGACAGCTTGGGTGGATGATGACACTCGACTCGTTCTCATCAACCAGCTTATCTTTGCGAAACGAACGGCCCGAGCAATTGGTGAGGAATTTCATTTTTGTCAAGCAGAGACAGTCATTGTGAGGTTCTTACGGTAAAGTAGAACACACCAATCAATCACATCATCATCAGATATGGCTCAGGCTTCTCTCACCCCCCCCCCCCCGATACGCCCCCCGTCGCTACAAACGCTAGCAGCGATTAGAGAGCGCGAATTCGACCTCAAGAAGAGATTGAGCGCTGATAAGAAGAAAAAGCGATACGTCATGATAGATTTCTATGACCGAAAACATAAAGCGTCGTTTTTTGAACACGTGAAAAATAATATATTGCTTGTAGGCTTAGCCTCTTCTATAATTGGCGCGCTGCTCTTGGTTGCACTCGTCATCTACATATCGATCGATAAAGCGTCCAAGGTGAGTCGAGAGTTAATTTTGATCTTGTAGAATAAGAATCTCCTCTATTTTCTTTGAAAAAAGTTTTTCTTTGCTCTTAATATGAAATGTAGCGACCGGGTATCTCAAAGAGTCGTTTCGGTTCTAACAAAGAGATCCACTGTCTGTGATCCAAACCAGTTTAATTGAAATTTTCAAGGAGTAAGATCATCAAATGATATCGATTGGGCAGCAGTCCTTTTAGTTCGTATCATATCATTTGATTAACTTTCATTCCTGAAAGTTTCACTCGAAGTGGTTTGGATCGCGAATAGCAGTCTCCTTGTCAGGCTCAACAGTGTTTTTGTATGTTTGAGCGACAAACTGGTTGCGGTCAGAACAGTCTGGTCTGTTGAGTTGCAAAGCCAAAGAGCTGCTCATTTTTTGGCACTTTCCGAGTTCGAAGTTGCAAAGCCAAAGAGCTGCTCATTTTTTGGCACTTTCCGAGTTCGAAGTTACAAAGCCAAAGAGCTGCTCATTTTTTGGCACTTTCCGAGTTCGAAGTTGCAAAGCCAAAGAGCTGCTCATTTTTTGGCACTTTCCGAGTTCGAAGTTGCAAAGCCAAAGAGCTGCTCATTTTTTGGCACTTTCCGAGTTCGAAGTTGCAAAGCCAAAGAGCTGCACATTTTTTGGCACTTTCCGAGTTCGAAGTTGCAAAGCCAAAGAGCTGCTCATTTTTTGGCACTTTCCGAGTTCTAAGTTGCAAAGCCAAAGAGCTGCACATTTTTTGGCACTTTCCGAGTTCGAAGTTGCAAAGCCAAAGAGCTGCTCATTTTTTGGCACTTTCCGAGTTCGAAGTTGCAAAGCCAAAGAGCTGCTCATTTTTTGGCACTTTCCGAGTTCGAAGTTGCAAAGCCAAAGAGCTGCTCATTTTTTGGCACTTTCCGAGTTCGAAGTTGCAAAGCCAAAGAGCTGCTCATTTTTTGGCACTTTCCGAGTTCGAAGTTGCAAAGCCAAAGAGCTGCTCATTTTTTGGCACTTTCCGAGTTCGAAGTTGCAAAGCCAAAGAGCTGCTCATTTTTTGGCACTTTCCGAGTTCGAAGTTGCAAAGCCAAAGAGCTGCTCATTTTTTGGTACTTTCCGAGTTCGAAGTTGCAAAGCCAAAGAAGAGCTGCTCATTTTTTGGCTCTTTCCGAGTTCGAAGTTGCAAAGCCAAAGAAAGAGCTGCTCATTTTTGGCACTTTCCGAGTTCGAAGTTGCAAAGCCAAAGAGCTGCTCATTTTTTGGCACTTTCCGAGTTCGAAGTTGCAAAGCCAAAGAGCTGCTCATTTTTTGGCACTTTCCGAGTTCTAAGTTGCAAAGCCAAAGAGCTGCACATTTTTGGCACTTTCCGAGTTCGAAGTTGCAAAGCCAAAGAGCTGCTCATTTTTTGGCACTTTCCGAGTTCGAAGTTGCAAAGCCAAAGAGCTGCTCATTTTTTGGCACTTTCCGAGTTCGAAGTTGCAAAGCCAAAGAGCTGCTCATTTTTTGGCACTTTCCGAGTTCGAAGTTGCAAAGCCAAAGAGCTGCTCATTTTTTGGCACTTTCCGAGTTCGAAGTTGCAAAGCCAAAGAGCTGCTCATTTTTTGGCACTTTCCGAGTTCGAAGTTGCAAAGCCAAAGAGCTGCTCATTTTTTGGCACTTTCCGAGTTCGAAGTTGCAAAGCCAAAGAGCTGCTCATTTTTTGGCACTTTCCGAGTTCGAAGTTGCAAAGCCAAAGAAGAGCTGCTCATTTTTTGGCTCTTTCCGAGTTCGAAGTTGCAAAGCCAAAGAGCTGCTCATTTTTTGGCACTTTCCGAGTTCGAAGTTGCAAAGCCAAAGAGCTGCTCATTTTTTGGCACTTTCCGAGTTCGAAGTTGCAAAGCCAAAGAGCTGCTCATTTTTTGGCACTTTCCGAGTTCGAAGTTGCAAAGCCAAAGAGCTGCTCATTTTTTGGCACTTTCCGAGTTCGAAAATATGACTGCTATGTATACAGTGAGACAATTCTGGTAATGAAAAATTATACATCATGAAAGTTTAAGAATGGAGGGATAGAATATACAAGCACTATCACTATCGATCACTGTGATGACGCTAATCACAAAAGTCTGTTTCGACCCCGCTCAGGTAGACTTCTGCTCTCTCTCTCTGGGTGGGGCTCATCAGTGAGTGCCCAGAGAGTACACACAAGTGAACTTTTTTATTATAGATTTTTATGTTATATAAGGTGAATTGCCTTAAGGAAACGCAGGGATCCGAAGGCCATCGTAAAGTACATTTTTTAAAATTTAGGCGAGCAGCGATTTCCAACGACTAGAGGAGGAATCTTCGGAAGGAGTGGAAAATATTGCAGCAGTGCAGGACGAAAGGGGGTCGCATTGAGAATGGACGGAGATGGTCGCGTTACGTTTAAACGGAAGAAGTCACATTGTGAGGGAAGAGTAGGGGTCACAATAAGAGTTGGAAGGGGTAGAAAATTTTGAAAAAAAGAAAGGTAAGCCAACCCTTGTAGGAACAGAATAGCAAGCAACTACTGCAAAAAAGAACTTGAAAACTGAGAAAGCATCATTGTCGACAGGGTTTACCTAGAGAATGGCTAATTAGTGTATGTGAGATAAGTAGAAAACAATTTGTAACTCATTTATTTAATTTTGCTGTAGAAAATGATGTATATACAGTTTCTGATTTAGTAACATTATGCTGTTAATTTTAAATATTCCACCCTCTTTTGAACTGAATATGCATTTCTTTTCGTTTTAGAGGTTACAATCCCTTTTTTCAATACTTACAGCCTACTTTTATCTTTCACTTTTCCAGGCGGGGCTAATTTCTATAAAAATGTGATACACTTACAATAGCTAAGACTAGATAATATCATATTATGTCCTATCATTTCTATACATCCTTCATGTGGCACTGTTTCACTTTAGGGACACCCCCTACCAGAGGTTCCATGGGTCATACGTCTGACTTTTTTAAATTAAGAAACGCTTAGGCTTAGGAAAAAGTTTACGCTAACGAGGCCGTACGGCTCAGGCTAACGAGACCGTATCACAAAAAAATGCCACTCATCTGACCCAATTGAACCTCTGGTAGGTGGGTATCCCTAAAGTGATACAGTTCCCTTCATGTATTAGTTTTTTAATCTCGAGCTCACAATCTGAAGCAGTCACATGACTAAACTATAAGACTAGTTTGTTTCGATGACAAGAAACATTCATCGAAATTTTTTTGCTGAATTTTTTTATTATTATAAGGTGCATAATTTGTAAATATGAAAAACTGATAAAAGAATGGTCAAATGTCTTTTCACGTCGGTTAATGCAAGAATAAAATGAAAATGTTTTTTGTCATTAAGTGTGTCCTTCAAAAAGTAAAGGAGTAAAGGCAGAATTTGGTGAGAGACTGAAGGTTCCAACGAGAGCGTAAGAGCGTACGATTACAAATCCTGAATGCTGTATAAGCAGTATTCAAATCACTAGCTCTCTTATTTAGGGCAGAGCAGCAGTTTGGAGATGAACAATCCGTTCTGGATGAATTCTTCTTCAACTTTAGGCTGACTTGTAGGTCGTTCTCATGAAATGAGAAGACATCCACTTTTCTAAGTATTCATCAATGACGAATTGCCATTTCTAACAAGGCCAGTGAGCGTGTTCGTATGCCACTGACAATTTGGTGTACAATCATTTATTCTATTTATCTTTGATAGTCATCGTGTCCAATTGGGCAAGAAGTTGCTTCTTCTCCTGCTGGACAATCCCTTGGAGTTGCCCGTCTTCTCTTCTCTCTTTTGGTAACAACTTGTTATTGACTGGAATCCCTCTAGCCAATTTCCTTTGCGCCTCGTGTTGCAGAATAATCTCTGTCTGCAATAGACACTTAATCGGTACTCGGAATAATCTCTGTCTGCAATAGACACTTAATCGGTACTCGGAATAATCTCTGTCTGCAATAGACACTTAATCGGTACTCGGAATAATCTCTGTCTGCAATAGACACTTAATCGGTACTCGGAATAATCTCTGTCTGCAATAGACACTTAATCGGTACTCGGAATAATCTCTGTCTGCAATAGACACTTAATCGGTACTCGGAATAATCTCTGTCTGCAATAGACACTTAATCGGTACTCGGAATAATCTCTGTCTGCAATAGACACTTAATCGGTACTCGGAATAATCTCTGTCTGCAATAGACACTTAATCGGTACTCGGAATAATCTCTGTCTGCAATAGACACTTAATCGGTACTCGGAATAATCTCTGTCTGCAATAGACACTTAATCGGTACTCGGAATAATCTCTGTCTGCAATAGACACTTAATCGGTACTCGGAATAATCTCTGTCTGCAATAGACACTTAATCGGTACTCGGAATAATCTCTGTCTGCAATAGACACTTAATCGGTACTCGGAATAATCTCTGTCTGCAATAGACACTTAATCGGTACTCGGAATAATCTCTGTCTGGTGAATGAAGCAAAGCACCTGTTATTGTAATCTTAGAAAACTCACCTTTCTATTTAAGAAATGTTGTTTTCCAACGTAATATAATCCACCAGCTCCCTTACACAAAAAATTTCGACTCAATCATTTAGGATATAAAAATGCATATCTTAGTTCATTAAACCAGTCTGCTCGGTTTTCTCTGATCTGCAGGTTTCCGATTCAATTCTAAAAGTGCGCATTCTTGAAAAAGCTCTCTCTCTCAAAAAAAATTATTCATTTTGACTCTTTCTGTTTAAACATACATATTACAGCTTTATTCGGACTTATTCATTTTTCAGAGCAAAATTAATACTAAAACCAATGCTAATGCAGTAAGCAACCTCCTTGGTCCATTCGTATCCACTGGGAGAGCCTACCAGAAGATGCCTCAGCTTCCCCTTCGACAATCGGTCAACTTCGTTGAACTCTTCATCGCTCATGGCCGGAAGTTCCCTCCGGATGGTCGATGTCACTATCGGATGGTCGTCATCAGTCACCACCGGCCGCTCGTTAACCTCAATACACAAAACTTACTTCTTCCGCATAAAAAATTATTGAGCATTCTGGTTTAAAATCTTTTAGAAAGAGAAAATCGTTCCGAACCTTTCCAGATATGTAGAATAAGCGCCCGTTATCGTCTTCAGCAAATGCGTTTCCTGAAGAGAACGTCGTAGGTCTTCAGAATAAAAAGTATTATCGCCAGAAAGCCTAGCAGAAGACCGCGCTGGATTTGACCGAGAAGACCATTAGATTCTTATTGTAATCATATACCACATAACGGCACAATGTTATCTCTGACACACATTGCGGGTATAATCAAGAAGCAAATCTATGCACTAGCTAGTGATACGAATTATATGTTCATTTTATATTCTCCATTTTTTTCATCGCACGCCCTTATCTCTCTTCAAAGTCTGTCGTTTTCTTATGAGTAGTCTTTTTTGTATATAAACTACTTTTTGCGAGTGGTGATAAAAAAATTCTGGTGTTGTAATCGTATGATGAAACAAAGAAACCGAGCAACTTTCAGTAGAGATAAACTTTCGATGCCAAAAACCGGGGAAAATTGTGGCTTTTGAAATTGACTGTCCACAGAACCTAGCAAAAGAACGGCGGTTCTCCCTCCGAATCCTTGCCCCCTTCCTCCTCACTTCTTTCCCCCTCCCTCCCAGTCCTTGCCTCCTTTCTCCTCAGCTCTCTCCCCCTTCCTCCCAATCCTTGCCCCCTTCTCCCTCCCTCCCAGTCCTTGCCTCCTTTCTCCTCCGCTCTCTCCCCCTCCCTCCCAATCCTTGCCCCCTACCCCTTCCCTCCCAGTCTTTGCCTCCTTTCTCCTGACCTCTCTCCCCCTCCCTCCCAATCCTTACCCCCTTCCTCCTCACTTCTTTCCCCTTCCTCCTCACTTCTTTTCCCCTCCCTCCCAGTCCTTGCCTCCTTTCTCCTGACGTCTCTCCCCCTCCCTCCCAATCCTCAGTCACCGAACCTCTGGCATCTTGGACCACGGAAGGATGCCGCAATAGAAGCATCTCCTCGATGAGGTCCTCCAGTTGCTCGGTGTAATCGACCCCCAAGACGGATAAAGACGGAATGGATTCTTCCAGCAGAAGACAACTCTTCCCTACTTCCTTCAAAAAAGCAATTTCCCTTAACTTAGGTCACTGAGCCTTTCATATAGGACTGTTGGACGGATTAGCAATGTGTCTTAGGGAGTGTATTGTTTAAGGCCTCGCTCCTCTTAAATGAAAGATGACAGGTTTGATCCCACCACATTGATGCGAGAATGCAATACCATTTCATTTTCGTAATAGAGATATGTCTTCAAATTCTAAGTTACACAGTTTAAAGGCAGTGACACCTGGTTAAGATGACAAATGATTCAACTATCGCACAGAAAAAAGCTAGTCCACCGGGCGGGATCGAACCCAGACCATCTCGACTCAAATCGGGAGCGCGTGTCACCATCACACCACGGGGACACATTGCTATTCCGTGCGATAAGCATGCGTGACTAAGAGAACAAGGCATATGAAGCCTTTCATATAACACTATCGCACGGAATAGCAATGTGTCCCCGTGGTGTAATTGTAACACGCGCTCCCGGTTTGAGTCGAGATGGTCTGAGTTCGATCCCGCCCGGTGGATTAGCTTATTTTCTGTGTGATAGTTGAATCATTTGTAATCGAGATGTGGAAACTCAAAGAAGAAAACCTAGACTTTTGTTCTACACACTCATTGGCTAAAATGTATGCATTGATATACCAAAAAGATCGGTGAATACAATCTCTCAATTATATTAAATTAATATATCGCACGCATTTGATGTCTCTATTACACATCCCTTCAACTCACCATTAGTCTTTTATTAAGTTTTTTTTTCATCGGCGGAGAAATTAAGTCTGAAACTCGCTGATCCCTCTACTAACCTTTATATTATTGAGTCCTTCAATACGCAAGTACTTCAGACTCTTCAGCGGTCTCAGTCCCATAAGACCTCAAAGAGATATTCTAGTTAATTCATGCGAAATACAGCATTTAAAAACCAGTTTAGAAAAAAACTACATTTATTCTTTCCTTTTTTGATACGAGCGAGCGAGAGGGCAATTACAGCAAAAGGAGAGATCGGGAAAAATAGGAGGTCGAAACTTGGGAGACTTTTTCAATTCTGATTATTTTAGTCACTAGTCACTACTATTTTTTCACAATTTTTTAAAGTCACTAGTCACTTTTAGTCATCAGCAGCAGGCGTTAAATGAGGCCGGTCTAAGGTATGTTTGTACGCGCCGAGCGACTGGAAAAAGGAATGGGGAAAGGCAAAAAGAGTGAAAAGAGAAATAGAGAAAGAGTGAAGCAGAACGGAAAGAGAAGAGAATGTAGATCATTCTCGGCGCGAACATGTATGTGCTAACATAGCTCGTCTGGTAAACATTTAATCCCTGATCAGCAGTATTTTTCGATAAAAAATTAGGTGAAGTTTGATAATTATAACCGACTAAAAACCCCAAGAGAATTTTTTCTCTCTAATTCTGTTTTCACTCTTTTCGCTTTCCCCCATCTTTTCCACAAGTCGCTCAACGAATACAAACATGCCTTGGATCAGGCTCATCTAAAGCCTGACTCGAAGCCTTTTTAACGTCTACTCTTGGAATTATGGTAAACAGCTGACCATTAGCGGTGATTCTGGTGCATCCTGACAAGTCTAGCATGGTGAGTGTCGGCATGAGCGCGCCAATTCTAGAAACGCACCAGTCATCCATGTACTTGCATCCCGCAACTCGGAGTAGCCGGAGATGCTCCAATCCATCCAAATTCTCTAATCCTGAAGGAAAAAGAATAACCTCTTTTTTCAGAAAAATGAGGTTAAAGTGACGAAGGGTGATGAGCGGAGAAATCATAAAGTTCATGGCAGCCATTCTTGAAGAGAAAAGAAGTCCATTGCTTTCAAAACAGACTGCTGAGTATAGGAGTACTTCGAAAACACCGATGGAGAAAAGCCCATACTAATGAAAGAAAAATAGTAAGTGTACATGTGCTACAACGATGTCCGCCTACTAGCGGTGCAGCACGTCAGTCTCAGGACTGCAAAGGACATCATCAAACTTCTCCGGAAGCAGCCCAGCTCCGAAGACACGCTCTGGAGCACACAATTATCCCTCCGTTTTTGTAATGTGAGGCAGACTGACCCGACCGGTCTGTCTCAACCTCTACTTCTACAAGCCGGAGACATCGAACGCAACCCCGGCCCTCCCACCATCTGGCTCTGCTCTACATGCTGAAAGACACCGAACACGAACTGCATTCCGTGATCTCTCTGCTCCGAGTGGACACACATCAAAGTAAAGTGTAGCGTTATCCCATCGCTCAAAGAATACGTCCCTGAAACCTGTTGTTGTTGTTGTTGCCGGATGTAGCCGGCTTCGAAGAACGTCTGTGTTCTTCGTTTCTTGTTCTTCTTCTTTCTTTTTTTTCTTATATCTTCAAGAACGCTGCGACCTCCAGTGGCTTGGTCCAGAGGTCGATTGGAGACAGCGCGGTCGGGTGGCATGG
The DNA here is from genome assembly GCA_964056735.1 of Allodiplogaster pararmata. Classification (NCBI taxonomy): domain Eukaryota; kingdom Metazoa; phylum Nematoda; class Chromadorea; order Rhabditida; family Diplogasteridae; genus Allodiplogaster; species Allodiplogaster pararmata. Next base: position 3,330,615 of record OZ057403.1, read on the forward strand.
GCAGTTGAAGAGATGCGCAACGTCGTGAGGTCCGGAAGAGCAATCGGGACACACGTCGGGGATGGATTCGTCAATGCGGTGGAGGTAGTTGTTGGCGAATCTGCTGAATCCCGAGCGGAGCTGGCTGAGCGTGCATCTAGTCTTGCGGGGTAACTCCTTCTTTTTCCTGAATAAGGGGCGGAGGTCTGCCTCCCAGGATGAAGGCACCCTTCAGCGATTGGAGTTCGTTCGAGACCATCATCGAGTGTACGGTGTTTGCGACTGATTCCCCATTGTTCAGATCCCTTGATATCTGTTTCGCGACTTCGACAGTCTTCTTGCAGCTCAACACGAGGTTGTTCTTCATTGCGCGAGTAGACTTGAATTCACGACTGAACGGGGTGAAAAGCATGAGCTGGCTCTTGGTCGGCGAAATGATGAGTGACCGTTCTTTGAGGAAGGTTTCAATTTTCGTGATGGACCTGCGTAGATTTTCGGAGGCGACGTTGATGTTGTGATCTGACGCCCAGATCGTGATGTCATCAGCATACGAGATGACGTTCGTGTGGACATCGTCTGTGGGAAGATCGCGGAGGTAAAGGATCGACATATTCCTAATACAAGAAACGAAGCTGACGGATCACGCGAAAACTCCTTCATTCCCCGGATACTCCATTGCTAGAAAAGACCGCGGAACCGACACAGGTGGCGGCCTACTCACAGGCATCACCCATTCTTTAATCTACTCCGTCATCCCGTCTACCACAGATCCTCACCTGGAATCACTGACTGTTCGCATCTCGGACAACAACGGCCTCTCTCTGGACATCACTAATGTCTAGATTCCTCCGATGACCTCCTGCAACACAGGCTACCAACCGGATCTATCCCCCCTTCTACGCAACCGCGAGAATTCGATCATACTAGGCGACATTAACGCCAACGACTCCAGCTGGTACTCTCATTCGACAGACAACAGAGGAAACGTCATCTCCAGTGCTATTGACGACTCGGAACACGCCACTCTCAACCGCGACATGCCCACACGAGTTCCCTCAAACGGTCGCCCTTCCTCGCCAGACATCTCCATCTGCTCTCAGGATCTCCTTCAAAAAGCGTCATGGAAAACCATCACTGAAGGCAGCTCCGATCATATTCCGATTATCATCGAACTAGAAGGCAGCAATTTCAACCACACTCACAGAGACGCAACCTTCACAAATTACCGGAAAGCGGATTGGGAAGCGTTCCAGCAACAGGTCGAAGAAAGCCTGTCCAAAAATCCTCTTCCCAATCTACCAGCCGTTCAAGCAGAACCTCTCTTCCGAAGAATACTTGTTTCAGCTGCAGCAAAAACAATCCCACGCGGCCGAATCAAGAAGAGAGAAGTCGCCCTAACGACAAAGATACGAGAATGGATGCATCAACGCGACACACTCAGAGAATCGAATCCGACAAGCGACCTTTTGAACGATCTCAACACGAACATAAGGAGAGCTACCGACAAAAACAAACGGGACATCTGGCGCGCACTGATGGAGTCCTTCGATCCAAAGAAAGATGTCAACAAGCCCTGGAAGACCATCAAGATCCTCAACAACAAAGGAAGACCATCGCCGAACTATGTCATAACCTTCAGAAATGAGACGACTGCGCCATAACCTTCAGAAATGAGACCGCCTCCGATATCGCGAACCGCTTCAACAAAGCCTTCACTTGCCCAGTCCAGTATACAACCTCAAAGGAAAACAGGAATACTATGAGAAAAATACACCGCCTGTCCGCAGATGACTTCGAGGACTTCACTACCACAGACGTTGCATCCGCCATCAAATCCACGAAAAAGTCCACCACGCTCGGTCCAGATGGCATCGCTTCTATACTTCTCCACCATTTAGGTCCGAAAGGAATCAGCGCCCTCACTTCCCTCATCAACAGCTCCCTACGCACAGGCAGGATTATCATGACATGGAAATATACTTCTCCTGAAAGCAGACAAACCAGCATCCGAAGGCTCCACTATCGCCTGATATCTCTACTCTCGCCCGTCGCCAGAGTAATTAAACGGTTACTACTCGGCTCCCTAAAGAGCCCATTCCCCCGGCAGTTCACATCTCTTCGATTGCCCAAACCACTCGACCGCGCTGTCTCCAATCGACATAAGGACCAAGCCGCTGGAAGTCGCAGCGTTCTTGAAGATATGAAAGAAAAATAATAGAAAAACAAGAAACGAAGGAGAACACATCACAAGACGTTCTTCGAAGCCAGCTACATCCGGCAACAACAACGACAAAAGCAAGTGTACATGATGAAAATAGAAGAATGTGATAGTAAAAAATATCATTTACAGTAAACACATAGATTGACGTAGAGAATCAAACCTGCGATACAAAAGGAAACTTCAGTTCAAAAAAATTGGAGTAGTCAGATTAAAGGTGGCGAAAACCAGAGTGGTCCTCCGACCCGCACTGCGGGTGAAACCTATGCGCGAAGCCATGCGTCATCATAGCAATACTAAATCCCTTTTTTTTCATCGCATGCTTCTGATCTCTTTCCAAAGCCTGACAGTCCTTTATGATTAGTCTTTTTGATTTACTTGCTTCTTTTATGGGTAAAAAATAACTTAGGTAAACTTTTAATTAATTACTTCGGTGTGTTAACAGACCTTCGAATAGAAGTTCAGTGCCTGAAGCATCGATTGCTTCAATGCAGAGACCGGGAACCTTCCTTCCGGGAAGACTGTAATTCTGCAATCAACGACTGCATTCTTTCGGAAGCAGGCAAAAAATATCACTTACAGATCACAAAAAAAAAATTGAGGTCTTTTTTGGAACTTGTCTTTTAATCGTTAGTCTGCCATGCATCCAACAACTATCTCAGAAATTCAACAGCTCAATTCAACTTTTGGCGCGAACATGTATGCGCTAACTTAGCTCGTAGGGTAACCATTTAACCCCTGCCCCCCTCCCCCTTCCTTCTATTTTTCACAGGCCTTGCCACATCGCGGCAGAATGCGCGAGCTTCTGCGGACTTGAACCCTTTTGATGGCAATAGAGCCCGCGAATCAACTCCACACCAAAGCAAGGGACCGGTTAGCCCAATCCGGTATCGAGCGCGTCCTCAGGTGGCGGATACAGGGATGTCTCCATGCACATGAGCATCGGAGGTAGCGGGTTTGCCCGTCGTGGACCAAAAATGGGTAGTATAGCTGCATACCGGCTACAACGGCTGCTACATGGGTCACTGCTGAGGTGCCTAGCAACCAGGTAAGCACTACCAGGATTACTGACCTTTTTTGGTAACAGATCTGTCAGAGGCGGAAGTCGAACCAGCTTACACATCACTTAAAGTCAGATTCTACTTTTTTTCAAAACCTGATTAAATATTAACTTTTTTGGCATCTCTCTTGTACCAGGTGTCGTCATTGAGGAACTTCACGGCAGCCCCCCGGTGGACGAGGAAATGGGCAGCAGCCAAGTCAGGGCCCAGAAACAGTATCCTTTCCGGGATCAACCTATGACACTGTAAGTTCTCATGAGAAACACATTTTTGTCTGTTCATCACGGAAAAAGGCATTCTGAAAGACACCAGATGATGGTTTTATCGGTTTTGGACCCGACGAGAAACCAATTAAGATTGCTCAATTGGTAGAAAACTAAACTATCGCAACTCTCAGATCAAATCAAATGCTTTATGATCAATGTCACAGACATGGAGCGCCATAATTCATACCATTCATCACAGCCGGGGTGAATCTCTCACCCGTGGTGTCTATCCGCTCTTCAAAAGATCCGGGTAACATTCAAATCTATGTACTCGGAAAACTTTTTCCGGTTTTTAACTGGGAGAATTTTAAGACATTGCGGGAGAAAAAGTTCAGATTTTCGGAAATTTTGAAAATCTATGCACTTGAAAAAAATTGCGCGGATGGTAAGAAACGCCCTGATAACATTTCTACTATTGTTCCTGATCTAGTAGCTCGGTGCTTCTGCTGTGCGTTGAGCTAACCTCTGGTCATATTGAAGATGAGTGAAGTGGTTGTATCTGCGGACTCGCTTGATATTCTCGAAGGAATGGTCGATGTACCTCATCTGGGTGTGGTTGGTGAGGAGATCCATTGGCAGGGCCCCAGTGTCCTTACGAGTCATGTCTGCTGGATCTTTCTTAGGGAGCACTGCAAGAGAACATATCAGCTGTTTCAATTCAAAGAAAAGCAAGAGTTGTAGGTTCTTTCTAAGTGGGAGGGCTTAATTCCCTTAGGGGAGCAGGTACTTTTTACCTTTTTTTTTCTCACTTAGGCTTGAGTAAAGTTTACGTTAACACGACCACAGGGCTTAGGAACGAGACCATACGGCTTGGGATCGAGGCCGTATGGAAAAATCAATCACAATATTACAGTTTGAGCCAATCTAATCAAAGAAACTGTCTCAGATGCTTTAAGGTAATTTCCCCTGTTTTTTTCCGTTTAGGTGAAGGTTACGCTAACGAGACCGTTTAGGTGAAGGTTACGCTAACGAGACCGTTTAGGTGAAGATTACGCTAACGAGACCGTTTAGGTGAAGGTTACGCTAACGAGACCGTATGGCTTAGAAACGAAACCTCATAAAAAATAATCTCAAGTTAATTTTTTCTTCGCCGCTGTATCTGCCTGAATTTGGGAAAATACGAAAAAAAGGTCTCTCTCCCCCCCAGTAGAGTGCTGCCACCAAGTAAAAAGGTCTCTCTCCCCCCCAGTAGAGTGCTGCCACCAAGTAAAAAGGTCTCTCTCCCCCCCAGTAGAGTGCTGCCACCAAGTAAAAAGGTCTCTCTCCCCCCCAGTAGAGTGCTGCCACCAAGTAAAAAGGTCTCTCTCCCCCCCAGTAGAGTGCTGCCACCAAGTAAAAAGGTCTCTCTCCCCCCCAGTAGAGTGCTGCCACCAAGTAAAAAGGTCTCTCTCCCCCCCAGTAGAGTGCTGCCACCAAGTAAAAAGGTCTCTCTCCCCCCCAGTAGAGTGCTGCCACCAAGTAAAAAGGTCTCTCTCCCCCCCAGTAGAGTGCTGCCACCAAGTAAAAAGGTCTCTCTCCCCCCCAGTAGAGTGCTGCCACCAAGTAAAAAGGTCTCTCTCCCCCCCAGTAGAGTGCTGCCACCAAGTAAAAAGGTCTCTCTCCCCCCCAGTAGAGTGCTGCCACCAAGTAAAAAGGTCTCTCTCCCCCCCAGTAGAGTGCTGCCACCAAGTAAAAAGGTCTCTCTCCCCCCCAGTAGAGTGCTGCCACCAAGTAAAAAGGTCTCTCTCCCCCCCAGTAGAGTGCTGCCACCAAGTAAAATGTGAAATCCCTCAAATAAATTTGCGCCGAGTTGTAAAAATTACATCAAATTTGATGTCGATTTTCATATCGAGAAAAAAAAAGCTAGTTCTACAAAGCAGAAAATTTGCTCTATTAAGTCTCGCACTCAATTTCATTCAGCTGAATAGCTGTTTGAAATAGAATGTTTTGTTTACTGATGTTGTTTATACAAACTAGTTCCATTTCGATACAAATCAAATAACGCTCACTAAATTGTGCAGTAGCTGGCTCTTACCTACTTTAGCTGTGCAATGAAAGTTTAGCCGTCCAAGCAAAACTTTAACCGTCGAATTAAACTTTAGCCGTCCCATCAAACTTTTACAATTAGACTTGTTTTTACATTAAAAAATATTTTTACATTAATAAACGCTTAGGCTTAGGAAAAAGTTTACGCTAACGAGGTCGTATGGCTTAGCTAACGAGGCCGTACGGCTTAGCTAACGAGGCCGTACGGCTTAGCTAACGAGGCCGTACGGCTTAGCTAACGAGGCCGTACGGCTTAGCTAACGAGGCCGTACGGCGTAAGAAAATTTATCATATTATTAATTTTTGTCAATTCAATTTTTGTCAGCGAAACTTTAATTTGACGGCTGAACTTTCATTGGAAGGCAATTTTTTCATTGGACGGCTAAACTTTCATTGGACGGCTGAAGTAGATTAGAGGCCAGTAGCTGATACGGAGCACGTAAATTTTTTCTTCGTAATGTCCTAGTGTTACTATTAACACCGTGAACATGAATTTAGCTTTGTAGTGAAGTATTTGGTTTAAGATGCTTCAAATAAATGAGGACCCTTTTTGCAATATTTAGGTGAATTAATTTAAATTTTGCTCCAAGTAAAGCTGAAACCTTGTTCGGGTTTCTCTGGAGTGAGGTACATTCCAGTGGGGAATCTTACAGTATTCGTGAGAAGACTCTTCTCCTTCTCTGAGTCTTCTCTGTCCTTGACGGCCTCTTGCCATCGCTTAAATCTGTTCCACTGATGAATCCACATGGAAGCTCTTCGCACGCTGAAGGCGAGTCCATTGCGCGCACTGCTCATTCAACTCTCACGACCTTCTCTCGATATCTCCTGAGATCAACTACAACTGTATTCATCCATCTCTGAACGTTTACCAAAGTTTTTCGAGAGAGATATATTATTCGGCAATGTTTGCGTTTAACCATCCCCCAGAGGTTCCATGGGTCATACTTCTGACTTACTTACATTTACAACAAAAAAATTTACATTACAAATGCTTAGGCTTAGGAAAAAGTTTACGCTAACGAGGCCGTACGGCTTAGCCTAACGAGGCCGTATCAAAAAATGCCACTCTCACCTGACCCAATTGAAGCTCTGGAGGAAGGGGTGGTTAAACACAAACAGTGCCACATATTCTTTATTTGAGAATGTTTATAAACTAGTCAATTGAAATACAAATCTAATTTTTTACACTCTTCGAGTCTTTTTTTTTGTAAATTTCTGAAAACACAGTTATTGTTTTAAAGATTAACAAGATTTTAAAAAAAATTAAACAAATTCATTTTCTCATAACTTGGTAGTTGAGCTAACTCCGTAGTAAAAAAAAAGTTAGTTTTAAAAAAACTTGTGAAATTTTGCATTCTGCTCAGGCCTGCTCAGGATCGTCTGGAGCATCTAAAACACGGCCTTTCTTTTTTCTTTCTCTTTCTCTTTCTTTTTTCTTTATCTTTCTTTTTTTCTTCCTCTCTTCTTTCTCTTTTTTTCTCTTTTCTTTCTCTTTTTTTAATCTCATTAGCTAAGCCGTACGGCCTCGTTAACTAAGCAGTACGGCCTCGTTAGCTAAGCCGTACGGCCTCGTTAACGTAAACTTTTTCCTAAGCCTAAGCGTTTTTTTTATGTAAAAATAATTTTCTGATGTAAAAATATAAAAAATTTCAAAATTACTCATCACAGCTAATCCGAACTCTCGCCGAAATACTCACAGTCGAGCATTCTCACCCTACACTAAAATGCCTCATAGAAGAGATGGACAAAATATGAAGTAGTCATATAGTAGGTTGCCGATCGAGCCGATCCAGACGATCCAGAGCGGACTCTAAAATTTCACAAGTTTAAAAAAAAATTTTTTTTTGTTGAAACCCTTTCCCAAGTCTAGGAAATCGCAGTGGACAGACTTTGCTCTTTCTCTATGCTTCTCCAGGTACAGGTGGATGGCAAATATAGCATCAGTAGTTCCACATCCCTTCACGATACCACATTGATTCACCCCGAAGTGCTGACAATTTTCAGCAGACGAGCTTCAATGACTTTTTCGAGGAGCATCGAGGAATGGGGTATCAGCATGATGGGACGGTAGTTGGAACATTCAGTCACATCTCCTTTGCCTTTGAAGATGGGAATTGTAGTCGAAGCGTTCCAATCATCCAGGAAATCCAGGCGACTCGTAGCTTTCCGGAATATTTCAACAAGGTTTGAAACTCCACAGTATCCCGCGAGTTTCCACGCGACAGCAGGTAGACTTTAACGACCATGAACAAATATTGCTTGTATATTCACAACTACCACGAACAGTAGGAGGTCTGTAAAAACCTTCTTGCAGATTCAAAAAGGACTTTCTTTCAAAATTCTTCTTTACCATAGGATAGCTGGGAAGGCCACCGCTTATATGGAATTATGAAATAGGAAGGGAAAGAATGGGGAATAAGACGATCAATTTTCGTCGGTGGACACCGACGAAAATTCTTATCCTTAGCTATGTAGAGAAACTTCCTTTGAAGAAAATTTATACTTGAGCGAACAGTAAGCATACCCGACTTGAAGAGCATATATTAGGGTTAATTTGGAACACTGTAACCATTTTTTTCAAATCTTCCCTCATTGTGATTGTATTGATTGCTACTTAGGTATTCTAAATTTGATTATCGACTTGTATAAAAAAAACTATCTACAGAAAAATCGCTAGAAAATTATGTTGAGGAAGAAATTCTCGAGAACACTTAACTGATTTTCTTCTCTCCGCCAGTGTAGTTACTCCTAAGCTACTACATATAGCTCTATCAACATGAACATAGATGTTATTGTTTACATCTTTCTAACTACTATATGTATATATATTGTAAGCTTTTCTTTTTTTAATTGTAAGCTTTCCCAGACTTTAACGACCATGAACAAATATTGCTTGTATATTCACAACTACCACGAACAGTAGGAGGTCTGTAAAAACCTTCTTGCAGATTCAAAAAGGACTTTCTTTCAAAATTCTTCTTTACCATAGGATAGCTGGGAAGGCCACCGCTTATATGAAATTATGAAATAGGAAGGGAAAGAATGGGGAATAAGACAATCAATTTTCGTCGGTGTCCACTCTTGCTGTTGACAACAGAAAATTCGGTAGGACTATGAGATTGGTCTTGGCCTATGAGAGGTAGATCTCTTCTAGAGCCTTTCCGAATGCTTCGATATCTTGAATCTCTTTGAAATTATATGTAACTTTATTCCATAAAGCAATTGCTCTATAAAAGAAAGAATGTGAATAATTGTATCGTTTAAAATTCATCAGAGATTTGGAGGTTCGGTCTGAAGTGTGGAGATTGGTTTCAGTTCTTAACTTCAGCTCTTTTTTGCATGTCTGACAATCCGCTCTGTCAAAAAGTAAACGAAAAACTACCAATAAATCAAAACGGATTCGTCGAATGATTAGTGGATCTAAATTGAATTCAGCGATACGTTGGGGGGTAGCTCAACCTAATACTTCCGCAACGAGAATAAGCTCTTTTTGTAAAGAGTCTTTGAGAGTATTCCAACCTTTTCGATTTATTACTGAGGACTTTCGGAGAGAAAATAATTGTACCATATTCAAGTAGGGGTCTGATGTAAGTGGTGTAAACGGTTTTGTGATCGTTCAAGTCCAGACATCTAAATACTTTAAAAACTTGTGAAATTCTACATAGAGTCCTGGCACGTATGATTTCTACGTGTTGCTTGAAGTTGAGCTTAGAGTCCACAAAAATACCTAAGTCTCTGACTAAATTAACGACCTTTATCAGCGAGCTATCAATGAAGTAATCGTTTTGAGATTGCCCTAGACGGAGACAGCTGATTTTCTCGACTGCTAAGGGAAGTTTGAATTCACGTGACCAATTTGAGATATTTTTTATACATAGTTGAAGAGAATCACAGTCCTCGCTATAAGTTTTAAGGTCATCGGCAAACAAGGAAAACTTCACAGTCGAGGGAATACAGCTCTCAATGTCATTGATGAAGCAGAGGAACAAGAGGGGCCCGAGAACTGTCCCTTGGAGTACCCCGCTGAGTACTGGGAAAGAATCAGAGTAGACATTTTCTATGCGAACCTTAAATGAACGGTTTTGCAGGAATAAAGTAATCCAGTCTATTAGAGCAACATGAAGTCCCATGGAATGAAGCTTTTTGATCAACTCTGAATGTGAGACCTTGTCGAAAGCCCTCGTGAAATCAAAATATACAACATCTAGTGCTTGATGTTTCTGAAGAGATATTTCCCACTCACTGATAGATTTTAAAAGTTGCAACTCACAACTTCTTCTGGATATGAAGGGGGACTTGGAGAAGAAGTTTCTGTGGTTAAGTCTGACGTGATTAGATAAAATGCTCTCGAAAACTCGACAGACCGCGGAAGTCACAGTGATAGGGCGATAATTGCTGAAATTCGCTCGATCACCTTTACGTTTGTAGACTGGGCTGACCTCTCCGGATTTCCATTGAATAGGAATTGAGCATCGCTAGAAAGAGTCTTCGAATAAAAAGCAAGTGCCAGGGCACATTTCTTCAAAATAAATTAATTAATGCCTTCTGAAAACTTGGTGAACTTATTAGGTAAGTTCTTGAGAACATAGTAAATAATATGGGGTGAGAAATCTACGCACAGATCGGTTTCGGTATCAGAAAAGCTCGAAGAAATTATTTCTGCACTGCCTTCGTGGGAGTAATTTCTGGAGAATTCTTTAGCAAAAAGAAGGGCTTTCTTCTTATTATCTGAAATGTAGTTTTCTCCGTATTTCATTAGAGGAAGGCCGTTCGATGGCTTCAACGTGAGTTTAACCCAGCGATGGATGCCACCAGCAGACTCCAGAGCCTTTATCTCATTCTTCCGTAGCTGCTCAGATTGTGTCGCTTTTAGAAGCTTTTGAACAGATTTGTATTCTGAACGAAATAATGGGTTGAAGCTCTTTGTTTGCCACAGTTTTCCTTCTGAATAAATAGCCTACGAAGGATTTCTGGACAATTTTTCTTCTGATTCCGGCGATTCTTGATTGGGCAGAATTTGCGGATAGCTTCATGAATTGCTTGTATGATGAAATCATACTTAGCCTGAGTATCTGCCAATGTTGAGAGAATATGTTCCCAAGGCAAGCTGTCTAAGTATAGATTAATATCCTCGAAGTTACCATTACGAAAGTCTACATATACTTCGGAATCGTTCGTATTAGTGTTGCGACTCTTTTGAAGAATTCCTAAAGTGTTCAAAACAAACATTATTGAGATGTGATCAGAATTTAAAAGAGGAGGCCACGACTCTAATTTCACTACGTTCTCTTCTTTATCTGTAAGTAATATATCCAGAAGAGAACTTGTCCCATCGATGTCTACTCTGGTTGGGAAAGTTATTGCTTGAGACAGTGAATGGGTAGCAACAAAGTCTGCCAGTAGAGCTTCTGTAGAACTACAGCTAACTCATTCCAGTCAATATTTGGTAGATTTTTGTCTCCCAATATAACATTGTTTTGATGTATCATGTGACTTTTTATTGCAGTCAGCGTTGCTTCGAACGCCTCATTAGCCATATTCGGAGGTCTATATATCAGAAAAATACGGTATTTAAAACTATTCTCAAGACTCAAGTCTACGCAAAGAAGCTCAATGTTATCGTTAGCTGAAAGGTCGATGGTCACGCGAGTAACCATAAGGCTTTTTCGATAAATAACTATTAGACCTCCACCTCGCTTATTGTTGCGGCGGTCTTGACGATGAAATGAATAGTCAGGATGATAAAGAAGAAGGTTTCATTCTCTTGAGCGCATTTCGAACTTCTTCTTCAGTAATGAGAGGGACTGGACCTTCTACTGGAAGAGACGGTGGTAGAGGTGTATGATGGAACTCATGTGGGAGATTCCTTCGAAATGCTCCCTCCAACGTTGACAGATGTCACATTCGACCGGAGAAGCTGTCCTGATCGGTTCTTGATCAGCCTAATGTGCGAGAAGTCTTTAGCTGCGGAAACTCTTGCTTTGCAGATGCGATAAACATATTTTTCACCTTCGCATGTGTTGTACATCAAGCCTGTTGTACATCTCATTCGCTGCAAAAGAGCGCGTTTTCGGAACACTTCTCTTGGCTTCTCTCTTAGCGAGGACGTATTGAGTATGGTCTATGTCTGACGTCTTCCAGAGTTTGAGAGCCTCTTCCTTCTTCTTGACTGTAGCTTCGACATCCTCATTCCACCATCAGGTTTCTTCCTCCATTATACGCTTGCGCCCTGGCTTGGTCCTGCCTAGAACTGCACCCTTAATCTCCTTCATTTTCTCACTGAGAAAATTCCAGTGTTCTTCTGTAAAGTCTGGAACGGCTCCGTAGAGAGTGGGAGGTGAGTGCAGGAAGCAGTCGGTGGATGAATTGAATTTTCTTTTCGTGGATTTTCCACCACTTTATCCGGGCAACTTCATTTACAGGCTCGACACCGCAGGACTGTTTGGGATAGCGTAAGTCGATAACAATTTGTGTGCTTTGTTTGTGTGCTTTCCGATTTGTGTGTTTTCCGATTTTCCTAAAATGAAATGTTCATGATTGTTCTTGTCATATTTAGATCTCACTTTCCATCACCTTCACTGAATTCACTTTTTTGTGACAGTGTCATCTGTTTCGTCACTCAACATGATGATGTTTTGTTTCAAGCGGAATAAAGAATTGAAGAATTGAAAATAATGATAGAAAAATGAATTCCAATAATAATGATAATAATAATAAATAAAAAAATAATGATAGAAAAATGAATTCCTTCCCTAGCCCCAATACCTCGAAGTCGGTGGGAAGGTGTAAACTCACTCAGCCCTACTACCGTGATTGCCGGAATCACGACGTTCTGAGTGGGGCTAAAATTGGGCCCCCTTTGGACGAGTCCACTTCCGGCAGTGGTTCTATCCGCCAGTTGGCCAGGCGGAGAGGGGTTAGTCCAGGCCACACGAGTCGAGGCGTCTTTTCGATTAATCTTCTGCTTTTCTACGGTCAAGGATTAGCAGGAACTCCCGACAAACACGTTCCGCGATGCCAGGCTGGATTGACCATCCACTCAACAGGCCGATCGCATGAATACCCTTGTTGTAAACCATGGCTTCAAGTTCTTCAAGATATATCACCAAAGCTAGGGCGTCCCCCGGAAGCGACGCGGTCTTACCTTGTCCGCTAGGACCGTCAAATATGCGAGGACAGGCAGCTACCCATGGGCGGGGTATGTCTGCGCGGCGTACAGCCCAAATTCGCCTCGTCACATTGAATGTTGGAACACTGACGGGACGCAGTAGAGAGCTGGCCGCAATGCTAGAAGCAAGAAGGGTTGACATTGCTGCTGTACAGGAAACGAAATGGAGAGGAAGCAAGTCGAAGCCGATAGGAGACGGATACAAGCTGATATACCATGGCACGTCATCAACAAGAAATGGTGTTGGCATTATCCTCTCCTCGAAAATTGCTGATGATGTAACCGAAGTCATTCGCTCTACAGATCGAGTCATGGCCGTCCGAATTTCTTCGTCCAACAATCACTTCCTTGTCGTCTCAGCATATGCACCTCAACAATGATGTAGCGACGCTGATAAGGAGGACTTCTACGACTCTCTAGAGGAAGTTATTAAACTCCGAGAGTCTCATGAAGACATCTTAATCGGCGGAGATTTTAACGCTCACATCGGTTCAGATCGACAAGGTCGTGAGAGAGAACATGGAGGACATGGAATCGGAACGATCAATGCTGAGGGTCAACGGCTACTTGACTTCTGTGCTCGATGCGATCTAGCAGTCGTGAACTCCTTTTTCAAAAAGAGACGATCTCACGGACTCACATACGAGAGCGGAAGAAATCAGAGTCAAATTGACTTTTGGTTAATCCTGAGAGCAAAGCTGTGGAACGCGAAAGATGCAAAGGTCATTCCATCAGACCATGTTGCATCTCAGCACCACCCTCTCTTTATGGACTACAGCGTATTGAAGTCGAAGAAACAGCCTTCTCGTAATCCTGAATGCACACGTGTCAAATGGTGGCGCTCGACTGGGAAAGCAGAACGTCTCTCTCTCATGCACATCATCCATCGCAATCTACTCCCTCCTGCACTCTACAAGCAGTTTCCAGAGGACATAAATGAACATTGGAAGCTTCTTGAAGACAGCATCAGAGCACCCGCCGCAAGCATCCTCGGAAAGACGAAACCCGGAAAGCCAAGAATCGAGAAAGACACCTGGTTTTTCACCTCCGAAGTTCAGGATGCGATCAAGGCGAAAAAGAATGCCTACAAGAGATGGAGGACGTCAAATGAGGCTGACGACCGCGCTGCATACAGCTCAGCCAAGAAAGCCGCCAAAAGAGCTGTCGAAGTTTCAAAAGCCTCCTACTTCCGCGATCTCTATGAGAAGATGAACCAACCAGGAGGCGATAAAGCCATCTATCGGCTTGCCAAGGCTCGACACCGCAACACCTTGGACATCCAGAGAGCAGCTACGATAAGGGACAAACAAGGGAAGCTCGTCACTGACCCTTTAAAAGTCAGAAACAGGTGGCGCGAACATTTCGAAGAAATGAGCGGCCAAGAGTTTGAGCACCCTCCCATCCCTACTTCCCACGCCATACAAGGACCCGTGCCAACCATCACGGCCGAGGAAGTGAAGAAGGCACTCTCTAAGATGAAGACTGGGAAAGCGGCTGGACCGGACGACATAGCCACCGAAGCCTGGAAACTTGCGGGTGATGTTGGACTAGCACATCTCGTGCACCTGTTCAACACCATCGTAAAGCAAGGCCAAATTCCACATATCTGGCGCTACTCCACGACCGTTCCAGTCTTCAAAGGAAAAGGCGATGCCAGAGTGTGCAGCAACTACCGTCCAATACGCCTTCTCAACCACACTATGAAGATATTTGAGAGGATACTGGATTCACACATACGAGATATCGTCGATATTCCAGCTCAGCAATGCGGGTTTGTGAACGGAAGAGGCACAACAGATGCAATATTTGCACTCCGTTTACTCGTCGAGAAGCACGCAGAGAAAAGATCACCTCTCCAGCTGACCTACCTCGATTTGGAAAAGGCGTTCGACAGAGTCCCCCATGATCTTATTTCATATGCATTGCGCGATCATCAGGTTCCTGAAGAGTACATTCGATGGACAATGGCGATGTACGATGATTCAAAGAGTACTGTCAGAACTCCGGTCGGCATCACAGAGCCATTCGCAGTAAACGTTGGAGTGCACCAAGGGAGTGCTTTGTCTCCCCTTCTCTTCATTTTGGTTATGGATACCGTCACGCGTCCTCTACTGACTCCGGCTCCGTCAACCATCGCATACGCCGACGACATTCTCCTTGCTGCTCCTACACGTGCCGAAATGGAGAAACGCACCCAAGAATGGAATGACGCTCTTAGTAGGCATGGCTTACGCCTCAACATCAAGAAGACCGAGTACCAGGAAATCGGAGTGCAAACGACGGGAACTGTTCACATCAGCGGTGAACCGCTCCCGAAGACCTCCGAATTCAAGTACCTTGGTTCTGTCATCTCCTCAGACACGTCAACAAATGCAGCGGCACGCCAAAGAGTAAATGCAGCTTGGATGAAATGGAGAGAAGCTGCAGGTGTCCTCTGTGATAGGAATATCACAGCTGGCATACGCGGAAAGATGTATAAAACAGCAATCCGTCCCGTGCTTCTCTATTCGACGGAGACCTGGCCTACAACGCGTATAACCGAGAACATTATCCACACGAATGAGATGAAAATGTTACGCTGGACACTAGGACTGACTCGCCTAGATTGTGTGCGGAACACGATTGTGAGAGGGAAACTCGGCGTTGCCCCAATACAAGACAAGATGCGAGAAGGGAGAGTTAGATGGTATGGACACGTGATGCGAAGAGACGCGACCAACATCGCAAGACACGCCCTTGACATGGAAGTACCAGGCAAACGCCCTCGAGGCAAACCGAAGACAAGATATATGGATACGCTCAACCAAGACCTGCGCCTTGCAAGACTTCACTCGGAAGACGCAACGGACAGATGTTTCTGGAGAGCTAGAAGCCGTACAGCGGACCCTACTCCGACCTCGGCCAGCGCGGGACAACGCTAAGAAGAAGAAGATAGAAAAATGAAATAATATGATTATAAATCGAAAAACAACTGTTGTCACTTGGTATAACTTTGCAGTTGGTAACGATCTTGAGATGGTTTCTCTAGGTCATTCAATAGTCGATTTGAGTGTGCCTCCCTCCACTACAATACGTGATGAGATGCGAATCTCTTTTTCGGTAAAAAGTATTGCATATGGAGAGATCGTGTTCCTCGGCAAAGCGGATTATTCTCTCTCTCTGTCCTCGTTGGTTAAGCCGTATCCATTACCTCCGTGCGCTCTCTTGTGCAGGATTTGTTGGAGCTCTTTCCTTTTTCTCTTTCCTGAAGGATGGAGCTCTTTCCAACATGTCAATTGAGGTCACCACCTATGAAGATTGTGACTTCCGGCGAGCTTCGCCTCGTGATGTCGTCCAAAGACTCCGATATATGAGTCGGCAATTTTTCCCACCTTGTTCCGTGTAGTGGTGCTGTTTCCGGAGTACCACAATTTGTACTTGTCTCTGATTAACTTCGCTCTGGATCCCTTCCATTTCGTTTCTTGCACGCATGCGATCTTGATGTTTCTCTTGGTGAGCATGTCGCATATTTCCATTGTTTTCTCATTGAGGCTTCCGACGTTGAGGGTTGCTAGACGGAGACTGGCAGGCGCTGCTAACTTATTACATCGAGGACGCGGCCTATCATTCCTCAAAAGCCCTCGCATACTTCTCACGTACAAAAAAAAAAGTGCTTTTCCGAAAGACCTAAATCTTAATCGTTAATAAAGGCACCAACGTGTTGAGCCGGAAGAGAAGTTCTGTTAAGGAGCCTCTTAAATTGAAAACCCCTTTCCGACTCCAAAAAACGAGTTATAGCAAAATGAAGTTGATTAACTAATTCGAAAATCTAACTGAAGAGCTTTAGAGCCATTAGTTTTGGCCTGAGAGCAAGAAACATCATCGTAATTGAACAATGGAAAATATTTTATTGAATCATCGATTGAGAACAGATAAAAAATATACATAACTAGCAAAATAGAGTTAGATTTTGAGCTCTCATCGAAAAGTGGAAGGATCTCTTTTCCTGCAATTATAAATTCACTCTTTCTTAGCCTTTTTTTGAGATGATAAAAATAATGAAAGGATTTTTTATTATAATGAATGAAAAATAATTATAATGAAAGGATTTTTTTTTCTGATGTGAGATGATAAAAAAGATTAAAAAACCATATGAGCGTATTGTAAATAATAACATCGACATTTAAAATTAATAGACAGAAGGTTTGCGACCGGAACAGTGGTATTAATGCACTTTTGTACAAGAGCGAAATCCACCCGAAAAGCCTCAGCCTCAGCCTCATCTCTCCCGAAGCGGATCATTGAAAAAAAGCTTGATCGAGATAGTGTCTTTTTATATCGAATCATCTTACTTTATAAATGAGGTCTTTGTGCTTCCATAGATGAAAGTGAATGGTAAAACACGCTCCCGGTTTGAGACGAGATTCATTCATTATTTTATCCTTGCACAGATTACATTCAACTTCGGTTCACAATGAATAATAACAATAGTGGATGTGCATGGTCTGTCTTTCTAGTTGCTATGTTCGATCCCGCCCGGTGGACTAGCTTTTTTCTGTGCGATAGTTCAATCAATTTTGAATAATAGTATGAAAATACTCATTTTGTGCTGTTTTGCAGACATTCGAAAGGAAAAGCTATTTAAAAAGTTTACCAAACTGTGAAAAACTTAACACTGTATCTCCAATTTCGAAGAGCCTCTTATCAAAATATGAGATAGAGTGAAAAGAGAAAGAGCGTGAGTGAGTGTGTTTGTGAGAGAGAGAGAGATAGAGAGAGAGAATAATCAAATACTTTGGAGACCGTGCTGGAATCCTAGTAATTGCGAGTTCATGCGAATACTGTTCAACCAGCTTGTGACCTATGTCAACATTTCATTCATAGACTTCTGTAGCAACAGAGGTGGAACTCAGGCGAAGTTGAACTAAATGGTAGATGCATACATGCGTTATTCAAGTGATTCAAAATTTTACAATCCAACTACTCAGTGAGCAGTTATCAGATAGCATGTTTTCCTGAGCCTAAACAAGCGAAATTCCAAGTTTTCATTATTTCCTGTCTGATAGTTTTTCTAAAGCAGTCAAAATCTTCCACATGATTGACGAAGAGATTCAGACTTAATTAGTTGATGGAACTTATCAGGCATAATTTTACTTTTCCCCTCGACTCCGTGTTCCTCACTATGTTTTGTAATAACTTGTTTGTTTTGTTCTAGTCTTAAAGACTCATTTTGACATTCATCAGACCAAGTGAAATTTTATCAAAGGATTCTATCTTACTCATAATGTTTTATTCAACAATTTCAGGAGGTTATCTCAAAAACCCGACTAATACCATGGAATCATCAGTGAACAATTAAATTTTGATCTAATCGTGACTACAGTTAAAACGAAGTTGATGTAGTTTGGTAAACTAGTTCTATTTTTAAAAGCTTTACAAAGAATTACTGTTCTATTACAGGCGAAAAAGGAATTAACATATGTTTAAAAACCAATAAGATAAATAAGCTCCCTCTTTATACAATGACACTTAGTATTCGATTCAATACATCCACATGTTACATGTACTTGTCAAAAAAAGAAAGAAAAAATCACCACTAATCAGAGAGGCACTCCTAGAACAATAGAAGCAAGCAAGTCTTTGCAACTTCAATATTTTATTGCCCGATCTCTCTCCCTTCCCCTCTCGCGCGTTTAACATCATTCTGGGCGTCCTGCTCGGATGAGAAGTCGAAAAGAGCCAATGACCTATGATAACAATACTGTAATGAGAGAACAATTGAAAAATTCAATAAAACTCATTAGTATTCAAGTTCTTGAAGGTTGATTATCGAGTTAGTGAAAATACCTCTACTTGGCAAGACATTCAAAACTCGCCGAAAAGAAACCTTTTTTGAATCAAGTTTCCGATTGGCAAGATATTTGTGTGCCATAAAAGTTGGGGATGAGAGAATACCACAAACTATGGAGTAGTTTTGTTTCTATCGAAATTATCTATAAAAATAAACTATTGTAAAATATAACTAGGAAACGGTTAACTTATCGAAAAGCATGAAACTTTTAGGGAAAAGCTCACAACATGGCAACTTCAAAGAGTAATCATAACTTTCTCCGAAAAAGAGAAAAGCACTGAGGAATTTGAGCTGAAAAAAATGCGTAGCAAAAAGATTAATGAGTGGGGTATGATGCGTTGTAGTTGTGGTAGGGCTGAGGGGGATAGCCTTGCTGAACGGGATATCCAGGCTGCGGGGGGTATCCTTGCTGTGGAACGTAGTTGGATTGTGGAGGCGGATATGACTGATCTTGTGGATATGTTTCCATTGGATATTGTTGAACACCTGAAATGCAACACAACTTTTTGCAAGTCTCGATAGATGGAAATAAGGCATAAAGGAATGGCACTAATAACTTTTTTTCTACTCTTAATACAACTAAACCCGTTCTTGATGAGAATAAAATATTGGACCAACCAAAAGAAAGAAATATACTGTGCTGACTTCCCTTCTCTTTTTACCAACCTCCAACATGATATAGTTAAGATTACCAACCTCCAACATGATATAGTTAAGATTACCAACCTCCAACATGATATAGTTAAGATTACCAACCTCCAACATGATATAGTTAAGATTACCAACCTCCAACATGATATAGTCAAGATTACCAACCTCCAACATGATATAGTTAAGATTACCAACCTCCAACATGATATAGTTAAGATTACCAACCTCCAACATGATATAGTTAAGATTACCAACCTCCAACATGATATAGTCAAGATTACCAACCTCCAACATGATATAGTTAAGATTACCAACCTCCAACATGATATAGTTAAGATTACCAACCTCCAACATGATATAGTTAAGATTACCAACCTCCAACATGATATAGTTAAGATTACCAACCTCCAACATGATATAGTTAAGATTACCAACCTCCAACATGATATAGTTAAGATTACCAACCTCCAACATGATATAGTTAAGATTACCAACCTCCAACATGATATAGTTAAGATTACCAACCTCCAACATGATATAGTTAAGATTACCAACCTCCAACATGATATAGTTAAGATTACCAACCTCCAACATGATATAGTTAAGATTACCAACCTCCAACATGATATAGTTAAGATTACCAACCTCCAACATGATATAGTTAAGATTACCAACCTCCAACATGATATAGTTAAGATTACCAACCTCCAACATGATATAGTTAAGATTACCAACCTCCAACATGATATAGTTAAGATTACCAACCTCCAACATGATATAGTTAAGATTACCAACCTCCAACATGATATAGTTAAGATTACCAACCTCCAACATGATATAGTTAAGATTACCAACCTCCAACATGATATAGTTAAGATTACCAACCTCCAACATGATATAGTTAAGATTACCAACCTCCAACATGATATAGTTAAGATTACCAACCTCCAACATGATATAGTTAAGATTACCAACCTCCAACATGATATAGTTAAGATTACCAACCTCCAACATGATATAGTCAAGATTACCAACCTCCAACATGATATAGTTAAGATTACCAACCTCCAACATGATATAGTTAAGATTACCAACCTCCAACATGATATAGTTAAGATTACCAACCTCCAACATGATATAGTTAAGATTACCAACCTCCAACATGATATAGTTAAGATCAACATAAACAGAGTTAGAAAAACTTGTTTCAAAAATTGTGGATTTCAAGCCATCAGAATAAAAGGTAAACAAACCAGTTACACTAATGAAACTAATACAAATAGAACTTACCTTCCCCTTAGACAATAGTTATGCACTTTACAGTCAAATAATCTATAAACAAAACAAAGGCATATCTCAAGGTAATAACGCATCTCCTCAAATCGTTGTTTTAACACTAGCTATGATGAAATTTTATTATATTAAACAAAACATAAAAGGAACTCGTCCTTTGAGATTTTCACTTAATTGTACCTTCAGGTACATTGATGACTTAATTCATATATCAAACAAAATAAAAAAGTTCATTTCTTTAAAAAAAGAAGTCTACCAAAATTCTCTTACATTAGAACAAACTAATCAACAAAGATACAGATCTTAATTTCTTGATCTAGACATAGAAGTCGTAGAAGATGGTACTACAAAGTTTAAACTATACAATAAAACCGATGCCTATAACTTTAAGATTATAAAATACCCTCATTTTATCTCTAACATACCTATCAACATTGGTCTTAACACCATTTACCGTGAAACATTACGTTTTAGTAATAACTGTAAACACATAGAAGATTTTCTTAACAGAATCACAATGTTAACAAATTCCTACAGGTCAAACCAATATCAAGATCATATAATATTAGGTAGATTAATTAAATCTATCACCAAAAACCCATCAATCTCACTAAAATATAATACAGTACACATTAATATAAGTCAAAAGATCATAGAACAATTTTAACACAACGAGTATCATCATTGATACCTCCATCCCCTCCCATCCCCATCTCTGGTTCTGTTATTATTATTTATCTCATCACTGAGTCACTTTTTATTAAAAATTTATTATTATGTTTTTGTTGTTATTTCCATGTTAGTTTACTAGTTTATTTTGTTTCTTAAAATTTTTTAAAATTCATCAATTGTTTCTCTTTTACGGTCTCTCTGGGAACAAACTGAAGAGCCCAACCCAGAGAGAGCGAAAGTATGTCTGGGCTCGGGGCGAATCAGACTTTCGCATTTTTTCTTCATAATTTACAGCAGAACTTTATCTTCCAAACAATATATACTACTATAACCTTTCTCTTCTCAAATACATTGTATGAAAACGTGTTACTCTAAAGAAAACTTTTACAAAACTATAGAAAATTTGACACTGTATCTCCAATTTCGAAGACCCTCTCATCAAAATATGACTGCTTCCTACCATTATTCAGTGGGTCTCACTATGCTTACCTTTTTCAAACTATGCCGAGACTCACCTTGTTGCTCGTATTTATCGGCCCTGGATGATGAACTTGAACGGCCGAATGGCAGTACGGATCGGAAGCATTTGTACACAATGAAGCAGCCGCAGCAGCAAAGGCACAGTAGAAATATCACAACACTGCAACAAGCTACTATACGGCTCTTTTTTATAAAATTGAACAAGGGTGAGAAAAAAAACAAGGGGAATGGTATAATCAATGACAGGACAGCACAGCAAAAAAACTTGTCTTCGAAAGCAAATACCGAGATTTTATGAATCGTCTGTTTTCTGTTTCATCACCCAGCGCCTTGAGCAATGTTCAGAAACTAAGTTTAAGTGTTGTGAGAATTTGTAATCGGAAAAATAATCAACAAAAAAAGGAATTAAACAGGAACTTCACGTGAATTTTTTTTGTATTACATATGTGACGGTGAATTTAAACGTGCATGATACGAAATCATTTGGGAGAGGAATTGAAGCAACTGGAAGCAAAACACAAAATCATAGGTAAGGTTGGCGAAACGGGTGTCGAGGTGTGGTGTATGTCGCTTCTTGTCTAACTCACCAAGCAAGATAGAAAGAGGCATTCTACTCTTAGTGAGTCCAAAGAAGAGAGGCCGACACCAGGCTGCAAACCACAGTAAAAGCGACGTTTGTTTGCAACAAATTTATCATCTCGGGTGGGACAATTCACAAATTGAATTTTTAAAGCCGATGTGTTTCTTGTAAATCCGTAACTTATCAGTGGTCTATATTGCACGTGTACGGAAGGGTCTCTCCTAGTTATTGATTGACAAAAGTACTCTCATGCAATATATCTACACAGCAGACCAACCAGGGGATAGTTATGTGACATTCTATGGTGCAGTATTGCTTCTTCGCTATGCTTATCTCAATTATCTAATGGAACTGAACAACTTCAGCTAAAACATCACTCTTTTCATTGTTCACTATATACAGTTGTAGAAAATCTTGGATTCGTAAACTCTAAACATCGAATACAAATAAAAGAAAAGTTATCATCATAAATTGACTATAATCAAAACCATCAACCGGTCCTTTTGATTACACAATTAATTAGAAATTTCATTTTTTTATTGCACTTTTCGAAAAACTCCTTAATAAACTAATTAGCTGGATGTTCGAATCATTGGACAAACAGGGGTGGGTCAAGTGTTTGTTTTAGTGTATAAGATGTGATGTTCTTACAGCAAGACAATAGTGCCAATGTTGGAGCCTCCTCCCGTCCCAGAGCTACTGGGGGCAGGAGCAGGGCAGCATTCCGTGCCGCAGCAGATTTCCGCTCCCTGTTTGCAGCTCCAAGTGACCGTCTTTGGCCGCGAGCCGTCTGAGAATTGCAGCTGAAAACAAACACATTTCTTATAACCAGGCTGTTTCTCACGAACCGTAAAAGAAGCGGTCCCACACACAATGGCAGAACAAACGCTAAGAAAAGGAAGATGTTCTTTTAAGTTGGCCGGCCAGCTAAGTAAGCGAGGCAAAAAGAGGATCCGGGGAAGATTATTAACCCCAATTGTGAACTTAAGTGTTCACCTCAATCTGTCTTCAAACTCATTTTGTGCTGAGTAATACTTGAGAAACAGTACATTATTTAAAATCTGATCCGTAGAAGGAGCAGTGGTGGAATTGCCATCAGTTACGGTAGGCGCTACCGTAGTCTGTGCGGTTGCAGTCACCTGAAGACCAAGCCCGTTCGAGAGTTCAGAAAATGTGTCTTCATTTTCATCAAGCTTACAAAAAAAGAATCTTTTACAACTGTATGATGTAATGGTAAGAATCAACTGAAAACGCCTTGTTTGTCGTCTAGCTAATAACAAGTTTGGGCTTCTCTCTTATATAATAAAGACCCCCGTTTTAAAAACATAACTCCTGGCTCAAGTTTTTTTCTATTCACAAAGCCAGTTTTTTCTTCACAAAAACTACACTGCAGGTTTTTGACACAGTGGAGAATTTACATGTGTATGGTTCTTCAATAACAAACGTCAACTTTGATTTGGTCGAAAGAAACTTTTGGTAGCAAAAGAAAAGTAGGGGGAAAAAACCTTTTGGAGTTCTTCTAGAGGCATGGAGCACATAATGCTTCCCTTCTGACCCTTGTAGTTGTTTTCGCCGAAATAGTAGTTACGATTACCATAGTTGAAGGGTGTCGTGGCCGATTGGATAATAGCCTCAACGACAAAAGTCTGTTTTGGACGCACTAAAAGACAGCTGGGTAGGACAAAAAACAGTAATAACAAGCCCTCTTTCAAAAATTAAAAAACTACTGCTCTTCGAGCTAGAGAGCATGAAACAATGAGAAGCTCCCCCTTCTATGCCCTCTATCTCCCCCTCACTTCTCATTAGCTCCCTCTTCTATGCCCTCTATCTCCCCCTCACTTCTCATTAGCTCCCTCTTCTATGCCCTCTATCTCCCCCTCACTTCTCATTATCCTCGAATCCTACGTTCAAAAAGCGGTTTTTTTAATTCCCAAAAATCGCAAGTGACATCTATTGAGCTTAAATCATCCAGGGTAACCCGACCAGCTTTGTCAGCGAATACATAAAGACGCCGAAAAAAGTATCGACATCCTCGTTTTCTTACGTTCTATTTCACTTATCCTCTGCCTCTCTTTCCATTCTTTCTAGCCTTTCCCCAACCTCTTTCCATCTCGCTTGGCGCTTACAAACACCCCTTAGACCCGTCCAATTTACCGCCTCAGCTCACCTTGCCTGCCTGATACAAGATAAGGCCGGAGGCTGCACCGATGGCACCACCGATCAGCGCCGACTTAAAGTTGCTGCTGCTCGACCGAGAACCGACGCCTTGGTTGCGCCATTGGCTGCCGCCTCCTGCGTTGAAAGTGTTCCTGAAAGAGATCTCCTTACAAAGGGGTTAGAATCGTCTTCTGGAAGAGACGGGGAAGTCACAATTAGGGGTTTAATACTTTTTTGGCAAGAAAATGGTGTTAAAGTATGTTTCTAACATAGGTAATACATGTCTTAATTTTTCAATAAGTCGATCGCTGAAGCAAGCTAAAAGTTCCACTCTCAACTCTACGAAACCGGTTGATGCTGCGGTAGGTCGGACTAATGAAACGTTCTATTTATGTAGAGGAATGAAGCCTTTTCTTTATATTTTAGCTGTGAAATTGATACATTCATTTTGAGTGAGGGAGAGGGTCGGCAGGTCGGTCGCCCTAGAAAATTGCTTAACCAGTTGGCAGTTTAGCTATGGTTTCTAAGCTTTCACAAAAAAGCGCGTGAATGAAAAAAAGATTATTCTTGGGAAAAGGGCAGACCTCGTGATTGAAAGATATAGTACGGTATACAAACAGAGAACTTGTGTGACTAGCTCTTCCGAATACCACTTATTACTCTTGTGGGTTAGTCTTTTTTGTTTTGGCATTGCGAGAACAGTCGCATTTAGAAGTAGAACACCCCAATTTTCAGGGGGGGGGGGAGAGGGGAATGGATGTATCTTAAAGCTTAACCCCCTAGTCAGCGGCGTTTCAAATTCAGCGGAAATTTCTTGAAGAAGTGGAGAACTTTAATAATCGTGCAGTCGGTATATAACACTTGTAGTCGGACCGTTAATCACAATATACATTCATTTCTAAGAAGATTTGGAGTATGAAGGCCATGTTAATCGAAAAAGCTTTGGCTGCACATCAAAAGTAATCCGGACTTGTTTCGAAAAAGACGGCTAGCTTAGAAAGGGAGCTATAATAAAGAGAATACCACTTCAAGTGGACAGGGAACGGACGAAATTTTAACGTAAAAAGAGTGCGAGAAAGTGTGAAGAAGCAGGGTGACCAAACTCAAATTGGCAAGAAAGGAACTTGGACTTCCGAAAATGAGGAACCTTTTAGAAAGGTATATTCTGAACAATGTTAAAAACTATATAAAATTGAGACTTTAAAAAAAAACTGGATTACCTTGTTTACGTAAATAATACATAGGGAACAACTTATGACTATTTATAGGCTTTTGTTTCACGAAAGACTTCTATTAAGTATCTAGCTATGTTGTTGTTGCCGGTATGCAGCTTGCATCGGAGACAAATTCTTTCAAGCAAGATGCTTCCGGAAAAGGTTGTTGATGTCCTTTGCATTCCTGATAATGTCATGCTGCACCTTGTGAAGGCGGAAATCGTTGTAGCAACGTGTTCATGCAATAGGCTGTTGCATGGGAGGTCGATCCAGCCTAGCATCGTTTTGTTTGCGAGTTGAGGGCTCTAGCATTCTCCGACCGAAGAAAGGCAAGAAGTTAGTTTATTGGCGCCTCGACTCGCCGTTAGAAAGTATAGCGGGGTATTGATGATGTTTAATCATGTGGCTTGCCCAGACCAGTCTGGCATCACCATCCTTTAACGAGCTATACTACCCATTTTCCGGTCCCTTGTGATGGTTTGGAGTCGATTCGCGGCCTGTATCACCATCGAAGGGGTTCGAGGGTATCTAGCTATGAGTCGATTCGCGGCCTGTATCACCATCGAAGGGGTTCGAGGGTATCTAGCTATGAGTCGATTCGCGGCCTGTATCACCATCGAAGGGGTTCGAGGGTATCTAGCTATGAGTCGATTCGCGGCCTGTATCACCATCGAAGGGGTTCGAGGGTATCTAGCTATGAGTCGATTTGCGGCCTGTATCACCATCGAAGGGGTTCGAGGGTATCTAGCTATGAAAACAGCTGCTGAAATTAAAAATGAATTTTCAGGTAACTCCGTTAGTGAAGAAAAATATGTTCCACTTCGTTAAAAAAAAAACTCCTCATGTATAACTAACGGCCTTTGTCCACTGAAACCGGGGTTTGGTCTGACTCCGCCCTGATTCCAGTTGGGTTGTGGTTGCGGTTGGGGTTGGAAACCTCCTCCAGAGGGTTGGAATCCTCCTCTGTTGGGCTGGTTGAAACCTCCAGAAGGCGGGGCTCCACCTCCACTCACGCCAGTTCGAGAACCTGTTTCGAAGCATTCGTGTTTTTCTTTCAACCATCCACTTAGCTTCACTAATTTAAGCCTCAAAGTAGTGGGTAACAATGGTGCTCCGAAGGTACCACAAAACGTTATAGTAATCTTCTACGCGGTTGTTTCCGCTTCACGGCAGGGCAGGCGCTCCCCTGAGATGCGGAACAGATCTGACATAACCAATAGCGGCGCGCTAGGTTACTGCTAGTGTGTGTAGCAGCAGTGGGTAGAGTCAGATTCGTGCAAGAGCACTATCTACATTTCTTAAATTTCTTGGTTTTGGTAGATCTGTCCGCGGAGAGGGGAGGGGGACTTGGGAGCCTTTGCTTAATACTCACAAGCAAAACGGATTAATCGAAAAAAGACACGTTTTGGTTTCCATGAAAAGGCTCTTTTAAGAGATTTTATGAATATTCAGCAACTTTTTTTTCAAAAGCAATGATGGACTTAAGTGTTATGAGAGCCGAAATTCTTTGAATTTATAGTGGAGGCTTTGTGGCGAAATCATAAGTTGTTCAGAGCTATAGCTAATACATATAATTGACATGAGTTTAGAAAGGATAAATCTGAAAAATGACTTTTACAAGGAGTGGTTTTTTGGAACAAGATTGCAGTGAAGTTCTTGGACACTTCGAAATATCAGCGAAGATATTTTGTAAAAAAAAATTTTTTTTTAAAAAACACCGGAAGAACACATACTCCTTTCATATGGGGTATATACGTATATGTGACATACTAGGTTTTCGTTCACCTCCAGATCTTCCTAGAGTTTTAACCTAGATTAGCATTTTTCAACCTGACTTAGAGTTGACCCGAATAATTAACTAGCCAACATTGTTCCTCTTTTATCCTATCTTACTCTTCCGGTATCAATAAATTATCATTATTTTTATTGAATGTCTACCTGAATTTCCTCTTCCGGAGCTGCCTCCGCCTCTTCTCGGCAGAATCGGTGTTGCCAGCAACACCAAAAAGAATAACTCTCTCCAAACCATCTGCAATTGCAAAGTGAAAGTTTACGCGGAGCCTGGACTTCAAACAGAAACAAAATTGTGCGTATATCAAAACAACTTTTGTAGAATCAAGTTTTAAACCGAGTACAAGTACCTTCAAACATAGCTTTTTCCAAATGGGATGTGTTGAAATTTTTTTTTTTGGGCGGGTGACCGACCGAACCTGGCGATCGGAAAGCGAACGGGAGGGGGGGGGGGGAATTAACCAAAAACATAGTCTCTTTTCCGTGTTCAATTGATCTTTTGTTTCGCGTAACACGGGTCGGAGTTCAATAATCGACATTTTATTCACTTAAGAACGTTTAGCTTTTTGAAAAGATCCTTTTATGTTATAACTTTTGCACTATAAAAATTTTTCTGGGGGACCGGGCGGACGACCGGGAGAAATTTAACAAGTTTGGTGAGGTATGCCTTTGAAGCTTTTGAAGGAGACCTTATACAGTTTGCACCTGAACGGTTTTAGTTATTAATACCATGGTGTTAAAAAAAAAACAAGGGGTGTTTAGAGGTGCTCAATAAAACTTGTTGACTTTCAAAGTAAACAATAGAAGTTTCCTCCAGGGACCTATTCTTAACTATTCACGAAGTTCAAAAACTTCATAAACTCACGAGATTCATAAATTCACTCCTAAACTATCGCAAATGTTCATCAATGTTCACGAAAATTTTTTCACTTGGAATCTTGTGAAAAAAATTCATTTCACTCCTAATTGTTCACAAAGTTCCTTTCAAATCCGCAAATTTCAAATAATTGTTCACGAAATTCAATATTCTCTGTGTCAGTTGAATACTCTTTAAAAGACAAAAAATCAAGCCTTTTTTTCCAAATGGTGTTTCAATTGACTTTCATCTTTTTTTAAGCCTTTTCTTCATCTTTTTTTCTACTAACTCTCGATTACCTCTTTTGCAGAATATTCTTCATAATCAACGATGAGTTAATTTATTGCGTTTAGTTTTTTTCAAATCAAGTTTCATCGAATTTTGATACGAATTTTCTCAAGATTCTTCTCAATATTCAAAACGGATTTTTTTTAAAACCGCCTAGATCCGCATTGAATAGACGAAATGAAGCGAAAATGCAAATGAGCAGCTTTTTTGAATACTACGAATTTCAAAATGAGCAGACGAGACAAAAAAGAACGAAGCTTGAAGTCAAAACTGCGCGACCGTAAACAATATTCGTTAACATCGCGGAAAGAAAAAATCATAAAAGTGGGCCTTTCGTAAACAGTTTTTTTCACGACAAAGATTACGAGACCATTCATGAACATCTATGAATATGACCACGAATTTATGAGTTTCGTGAATAGTTTAGAATTGGTCCCAGGCACGCGAAAAGCAAACACAAAATTGATAACATTACATCTTGAATTGTGGAAGCCTCAGCGTTAAGATTAGTTCGAATTCTACTCACGAATTTGCCTTTCTCGTATTTCTAGTTTGAAGGATAATGCCAGGTGCAATTAGCAGCTGATGCTTGAGGCTGCGCACTGTTTTGCTCACCAACCGTTTTTAACCGTAAAAAGTAAAACTAATTTGCTCACATACAGTCAGATACATACAGGTTTTGTTTGAATTTTCCCGTAAGGAAAAAATCCTGATTAGCAATAAAATGACCTTTCAAATTGCAACAGTTGCTCCATTTGGACACTTAATACATCTTTTTATTGCTAATCAGGAAGTTTCCTGATAGGAAAATTCAAATAAAACATGTATGTATCTCACTGTATGTGAGTAAATTAGTTTTACTTTTTTACGGTTAAAAACGGTTGGTGAGCAAAACAGTGCGCAGCCTAAACACTAAGAATTTAATTTATATAAAAGAATAGCAATATTGCACTTTCACATCTCTAGAAGCATCATATACTAATTTTTCGGCCCTAGATCATCGGCTTTTCAAATATTCAAAAATTTGTACACTGATGATTTATGTCCCAGACATTTTATCCCAAACATTAAAGCAATCAAAACTGTCCCAAGTTACCCTAGGTCCTTTTTTCAACAACAATTAGATCATATTATCAAACGTTCTAACTTTTTAACCGAATTTCTCACGTAACCGAAAACCTTAGAATATTTTTTTTTGCTTTGTAAATCGTTTTCAAAGTAACAATGGACTTTTTGAGACTGATGACTTATCCATGGCAATTAAATGATAAGTTAATACCTCAGACTAGTTAGGATATGATGGGAAACAAATTCAAATCTGCTTCAAATGCAGATAAACGATACGAAGAAAGTATTAGAATCAAACAATAACAAGCGTGATTCATCAAGCAACGTATAATTGTAACAGGACCATTAACAATTCAGTCGATATTTTTGAGAGGGGGAGGGGGAGAGAGAATGGGGGTATAAATGAAGAAGTATTAAATGCCTATTTGTTGGAGTAGTAAGTGAAATGAAGAGAAGAACAATGTGTTTGTTCAGAGAAGAGGAAATCGATGCATCTGCAAAATATGCTGGCGCTCAACGACAATGTCAGTTAGAAGAAATGGGAGAGCAACACTGCATAACCGGTCCCGATAGGGAAGGTAGAGGTGCGAACGTAAGAGAATAAGAAGAACGAGAGGAAGATAAAGAAAAGAAGGAAGAGAAAGAAAAAAGAAAGGAAAAAAGGGAGTGAAAGAGAAAAAGAAAGAGAGCGAAAGATAGTTAAGAGAGAATGAGAGAGATGAAGAAAGTGTGAGATAGAAAGATCGAGAGAAAGAGAGAGCTAAGCGCTTATGGAGTAGCTAGATGAGACCGTGAGAGAGCTGCACTGTGAAGCGGATAGACGAATGATGGGAACACCCCTTATGGTGCGTTGTAATATAATGAGAGGTAAAGGGAGAGAGAGAGAGAGAGAGAGAGAGAGAGAGAGAGAGAGAGAGAGAGAGAGAGAGAGAGTAAGATAGAGAAAGAGAGGAGAAGGAGAAAGAGAGAGATACAGAGGAGAGAAAAGAATAAAGAGAGAAAGAGGGTCAGTCAGATTGATGATTTTACTTAAAACACAATCCAATTACGGTTGTTGTGCTCCTAGTGGGTCACACAGAGCACCGCTCCAATCATCTATTCATTCAGCAAACAATTTGTAACCTATTTACGACTACCTTTGTTTTTCATCGATTTCACTTTCATTTGTCTGAAATTTCAGACTACCAATGCAATAAGTAACTCAAAAATTGCTAGAAATCGCTTATAAACTTCTCTCTCAACCTCGCAAGTTCTACTACCTGCTTTGATTTTCAAGTCAGTACCTACTGTTCTGACTTTATTAAGACTGAACAAGTAAAGAATAATCGAATAATCAAAAGAAGTAAAGAATAATCGAAAGCTGTATAACCGACCCAGTGAAATTTTCCTTATTCGTGGACGTTTTGAAATTTTATAGTCATGATCCAGGTCATTTACAATTAGCTTTTAATGAAATTTGCAAATGGCCATGTAAATTCAGTTTACCACTTGCAGTTAATAAAATAAGCTGCCTTCATTCAGGGCAATCTCAACAGAACTAATACATAGATAATAGAAAAAATCAAGAATGTAGAATTAGTAAGAGACGTAGGCATTTATATAGATCGTAAACTCACTTTTAAACATCACATTGAAATGACACGTGCCAGAAGTTTGAGTCGAATCGCTCAAGTTTTTAAAGTTTTTCGATGCCTAGATTTTTTTGCGGTTACAAAACTATGTATACCACATTTATCAGACCTTTTCTAGAATACGGAACCACAATTTTTTCACTACTTGTTCGCAGTAATCAACAAAAAATCTTGTCGCATTTTAAAAATCGCAGTAATCTTGTTCAAGAAGACTGGAGTTCCCACAGAGAATCTTCACAAAAAAGGGCGTTATCTCGCTGCAATAACCCTAATCTAAATTATCCCCAACGACTCAAACTATTCAATTTAAATTCGCTTGTAGAACGCAGAGCCCGCTTCGATTTATTTATTGTTTATCGGTGACTATTTGGAAAAATAGACTGTCATACTTGCAAAACCAAATGATTCTTAGAACGGAAACAAATCTTACTTCCCGGTTAACGTTAGTGCAGATAAATCATTATAAGCACTCTAATTTTTATTTTTAAGAGCTATCGGTTTGCGGAACAGAATTGCAGATACTCAGAACCACATCACTGAGCTTCGAGAGTTCGCCAAGATTCTAGAACAACTGAACCTTCTCACAGTCGTCGACCTACCGTATTATCTTAAAACGGATTGAAGAGTGAATTTTCAAATGTCTAGATTTTATCCCGTTCTTCCTGACCAATTTTATACACCGTATAAGCGGTAACTTAACAAGTTACCCTTCGGTTATGATAAATAAAAAAAAATTTAAATTTAAATTAATCTCTGAAGATTGTTGTATGAATTCCGAATTTGTTGTATGAAGTCCGTTTAACAACGCGATTATAATGTGGTCAAAGTATCGCGCTATACAATCTTTTAATGTATAGCGCGATTACAGTCTACTGCCATAATATAGAGCTCTTACTTTCTCAATGAAGTTGATACCACCGTTGCCATCCACTGCCATAATAAAGAACTCTTATTTCGTAAATAAAGTTGATACTAATTTAAGTCCACAAAAAAAAAGTCCTATATTCGACAAATAAATTAAAAAGACTGTATTTAGCAAGATGAAAATTTTTTACAGACGAACCTCTATGCTCTCAAAAATGTAGGAGCTCAAAAAATCTATTAAAAAACAAGGAAGCAACGGGTCGCGTAACGAAAGTGCCAAGAACGTAAAAAATCTATATTCGAATCTCGAACCGCAACAAAACGCACGCAAAAAAGATACAAAGACGACAAGACGGAGCCAACAATCACGTAACTATAGTAACGCAAGCCGAGTATGAGACACGTATCGAACCAGAATTGTAAGCTGGTACAGAATTAGTTATGACCGCCGTTCTGATACTATATATTCATCCATCTGTACACCGATGGTCATAGGAAAACATACGAATGTAGAACCAAAACGAAGATAATATCGCACGGTGGAGCTATCAAAAGCTAAGCATTTTTTCTCCGTTCCACAACGCAGCACTCTACTCTATCACCCAGACTGTTCAACCTCTATCTGCGGAATCTACCAACAGACAGTGCACACACCAAGGTCGTATCCAACGCAGATGACATCACGATATGGGCTTCAGACTCAAACATCAGCACCGCCTCCGAACATCTTCATACAGCCATCCCGAGAATCGAAAGCTATCTGAAAGGCAGGTCACTCAACATCTCTCCACTCAAGAGCCAACTGATGCTTTTCACTCCATACAGCAGAGAGTAAAACACAATCCTGGACGTTCCCATCGGAGGCACAGCATTCCGGACCGTCAACCAGACCAAGCTCCTCGGCGTCACCTACGACTCCATGTTCACGTTCAGCCATCATGCGAGAGACATTGTGAGCCGTATAACAAAGCGCAACAACGTCCTAAAGGCCCCAGCCGGGAGCACTTGGGGAAACCAGAAATAAACACTTCGTCTGAAATTCAAAGCCATTTTACAAGCGATCTGCAGCTACGCTACGCCAGCCTGGTCTACCTACGTATCCGATTCCGCTCACGAAAATATCCAACGCGTCCACAACGCCGGTA
Organism: Allodiplogaster pararmata; assembly: GCA_964056735.1. NCBI lineage: Eukaryota > Metazoa > Nematoda > Chromadorea > Rhabditida > Diplogasteridae > Allodiplogaster > Allodiplogaster pararmata. The sequence continues at coordinate 3,363,852 of OZ057403.1, forward strand.
TCCGCATCGTCACGGGGAACCAGATGGCAGACATTGACCTCATCCACAGAGAATCAAAAGTCATGCTGACCAAGCCCCACCTACACATGCTCTCCGTTCAATACCTGGCTAGGTCACTTCTTTTTACTCTGTATATATCCGATATAAATGAGGTACTAGAGAACTTTCCTAATATTCGTTATCAAGCATACGCAGACGATCTCAAGATTCATGTTTCTTATGATAAGAACTCATACGGCGAACGAAATCGAGAGCTGCAATCACCATTAGATTCCGTATTCGATTGGCGTTTAGTTAACCAACTATCTCTTTCTCTATCCAAGTCTCTCCATATTCACATTGGAGGTCGATCTCTATATTCCTCATACAGTATAAATAATGTTTCCATTTCGTGTGTGTCTCAGATACGTGACCTGGGCATACAAATAGTTTCTTCTTTGCGTAGGAAAGAGGCTGTAGCAGACCGAGTTAAAAAGGCATCCAAAGCAATGTATGCTATGTTCCGTGCGGTAACTGTTAATGATCCTGGCATACTAAAACTTACGTAATGCCGCACTTGGACTATGCTTCGAATATATGGGATCCATACTATACAGGAGATTGTGAAAATATAGAGAAAGTTTTGAGGAAATTCACTCGCATAGTTTAAATAAAGTTAATACGAGGTCTCTTCCTTCTTACCCAAATCGACTTGCCCGCCTTGAATTCGTTCCTCTGTCCAAGAGGAGGGTATTTTCTGACTTAGTTATGGGTTTCAAGATCTTCCATGGACTGTCGATAATAGATAAAAGCGATTTTTCAAAGAGACTATTTCAACACGAACTTATACATATAAATGGCTTATTAGTTCAGGTAGCAAGAATACAGCTAGAAACAACTCTTATGGAATGCGAATATCCCGCCTTTTCAGCAAGCTACCTCGAAACTTGATTAATAGTATGAACCTGAAATATTTTAAGTCCCAATTAAAAAGTGGTGTTCTATTTACTCTTCTCTCCTCATGAATTCAGAACTAAACTTCTTTTTTTGTCGTTCAAATCGTTCTATATAGGTTTGTTTGTTTGTTTGTTTTTCCCCGTTCAATTCGCTATATTAAAGTCAAATTGTTGTATCGCTTTTGTTATCGAATATATTCACTTATTTGACAATTGTTTAGCTGATCTATTCATTCCTCATTTTCAATTGTAATTAAATTTGTGCGTTATTGCATCGAAAAATGTAGATTATATATATATCCAGTCCACTACCATCACGGTATTCTTTGTAATCCCTCTGCTCGCTTCATTTCGTCTAATCGACAAAATAGAACCCGGCTTCTAGCAAGAATACAACATGTTATAAATGTACTGTGGCCAAACCTACTGCCAATTGCTCGCTTCGTTTGCTAACTTACAAAATCTTCTTGTCTTACCGTTACAACAGCTGGAAATGTTTGATTGTTGGCTTTTCATGTCTTTGACATTAAAAATAAAGCGTTTGATTTATTTTTATTGAATAGTCGAGGATATATTATTGAGTGAACCCTAATTGTTTTTCCAATGTCGGTATAAACTTTTCCGTTGAAAAAAACGGAAAAAATTTTTGAGGACACTTATTCCGAACGAACCATGCACACGAAAGAGCTAACAACGGGAACAACAAGAAATAATTTTGCTAACATCTCAATAATAGCTAGAAACACAGTTGAGAAGCCATCTGTTTCAATAAATCAACACTGAAACATGAAAACTATATGTATGTGTATCAAAAATACACATGTCTCTCAGATCTTCATAACCATACCCTACAATGAATGAAATGTTAGCGCGAGTCTCTGTGCTTTATATAACGGAGTTGCATTGTGGCAGATAGACAATTTGTTACAACTCGAGTATGGAAAGATGCACTACATATACCGAGAGAAGAAAGCGTGCTTGATAAGAAAAGTCAAGTTAAGATGAGTGTCAACATTTCTCAGATTGAAAAACAGAATACGAAAATTGCGGTGGCATACAACGAAGCAAAACAAAGAAAATAAAAAAAGTACAGCGAAATTGTACTGTGATGAAAAATGCTGAACAGTCAAATAAATGAACATGAAAAATTAGATGAATTAAATGAGTGAATAACTTGAATCGACTTAAAAATTTGGCTAAAGACCTTTTTTTATTGACTCCGTGCGGAGCCAAGGGATGATGAAAAGCTAGATAAACGGTGTGCAAAGCATGAACTGGAAAGTAAAAAGGTCTCTCTCATTGCACTTTGACGGTATTCCGGGAACGTGAGAACAAGGTATAAAATATCAAAGGCTAACCCGGTTCATTCTAGTACACATGATAGTAGAGCTAATAAACTTTTTAGCGTTTCTTCCACACAAGAAATTAGCGTTTTGCAATTTTCGCCTTTCTTTGATGAAGGCAAGCAGCCTCATCGGGGAGTCCATGGAGATACATGACAGATCTTTTTTGTCTTCCTTTTCACGACGTCTAGAGCGCTCAACTACATATCATCTCATTCTCTGCTCTCCTCATTTCGTCTTATCGACAAGATAAAACCCGGCTACTAGCAGAAATAAGACACTTTGGAGCCGTATCGTCCAAACCGAATCAACTTTTCCGACTCTCTCGCTTTCAAAGCCTAAACATGTTGGAGTTTTGGCACTTTTTGTCTTTTACATTGAGATAAAGCGTGTAAAATGAACTGTAATGAACTCAGTTATTAAGTGTTTATGAAGCAGTGCAATGATCTAAACCGAGAAGTAGTAGCTATCGGATTCATCGACTAGTTTTTGAGTTTTAAAGAAATCGTAGCTTAGAAAAGTATAAATTTATCGATTGGAACACCTTGAAACGATCTGAATGTGAATGGGAAGGCTTCTCACTCTGCAACTTCAACCGTGAGGGCGTGTCATCAAATATTTACACTACTATACATACTTGTTGAATGTTTTACTGCTTTGAAATTGTTGAGTTGCTTCAATCACTAATCTTGTTTGGCAACTGATATCGTACAGTGCAATAAAGTGTGACTCATCAAGGGTAACTTTGGAAGCTTGTCCCATTAATGAACTTATGCTTCTGTCGAGTACATATGTATGTACATATACACTTCTCTCAACATATCGGGGGAAAACTTCGAAGCAAGAGGAACACTGAATGATTTAACAAAAAGCTTTCAATCTCTATATAGATTGTATCAAAGTTTATCATTGAAACAAAATAATAGTTGCAGTTTTCTCGATTTCTTACATCGAGTCCATCCTGCCTTGCAACTTTTATTGATCGATCTGATTATCGTACAGGGAAATGAAGTTTGAATTCATGAATGATATCTTTTTTATCTCAACTACATGTTGATGGAAACGAACGTCAACGGGCTGCATGTAAAAAAAACTAACCAGAATTTTGATCGAGTAACGCTTTTTTTGTGTGATTTGGACTTATTCGACAGTCCACGCTACCCCTAAACTGTCCAAAACAGCGCAGTACGGCCGGAGAATTCGCATGTGAACTTAGAAGAGAGGATCGACGACGCGGGAGAAAGTTTCCGATGCCAGGTGCATCTCCTGAGGTTAGACTGACGGCTTTTTGGTGTCGTTCGATGTGGATGCTCGGGAATTCTATCGGACCTTTTAGAACCAGAGAATTGAGTATTACAGGTCTTCTCCAGTCCCCTCTACCATTTCATAGAGAGCAAGCATCATAAGCCGTATATTTCCATAGATGTTTTCCTCTATCGTTCGTTTTTCTAGTAAAGATCGAATGGAAATGTAAAAAAGAAATTGAATATTATGCTCTATTCGGTACAGTTTGTTTAATCTGCTCAATTTCTGCTACTGATGAGTGCAACAATGAAAAGAGAAACAACTGTTTTTTCACCAGGCGATTTGCGACTTGTAAAAGTTGCTTGACAAGTGATCTACCGACTGAGCGAGTCGCATATGTAGTTAGATCGAATATCTTACAGACCCCTAAAATTAAGCCCCTAAAAAAAAATTCGGAGTTCTGTGGGTATAAAGTTATGGCGTTCTTGAAGTTTTTCTAGAGTGAGGTCCGCTTGTTGAAAGCTTCTCGTACCCCAGTTGTTTTTTCACAGTTTTTTCACAGTTTTTCACAGTTTTTCACAGGATAATTGCATTACTATTATTGCACTCTATGAAGTCTGCATTAATGAAGCCTAACAAAAAGTCAAACCCTACATTGGGTTTTATCAGACTTCGTAGAGGTTAACGTATACCGTAGCCGTAAATCCAAAACGTTAATGGCAAACAGAAAAAAAAGTAAATCTGAAATCTTCGAGATGTGTTCTAAGGAATCCTCAGTCTCTTTGAATCGCGATTTTGATGTTACTTTTACGGTATCGTAACCTTCTTGTCTTGAACCAACTTCTAGAATAACTCGGAATCGTGTTCCTCAACATTGGTAACATATCATTTAAATAAAAGTAGTGCTCTAAAAAGCTTTTGTTTATTCACCTAAGGGTGACACACAATTATTGCAACACCGAAAAAACGGAATAACTGCTCAGAAACTCAACAGATTATCCTCAAAATTTTTAATCAAATAATCTTCAATTCTTCAATTCTTTATTCCGCTTGAAACAAAACATAATGTTAAGTGACGAAACAGATGACACTGTCACACAAAAAAGTGAATTTAGTGAAGGTTATGGAAAGTGAGATCTAAATATGAAAAGAACAATGAGGAACATTTCATTTTAGGAAAATTGGAAAGCACACAAAAAAAGCAAAGAAAGCAAAGCTTGTATCTTCAGTTATGAACTATTCATCAGCAATTAAGAACTATTCATCCGCAATAATAACTTGAAATTCCAAAAATTCAACTCACTCTTTATCATTCGAGAGCTAACCGAGAACACAAATATAATGGAAAAAAGAGGAGAAACAAAAACAAAACATTTGAAGAAACAAAGCACTTGAATTAAAAATGTATTCTAGAGTTGGTGACAATGGTCTCACAATCAAGCTTGATAAGTTCATTTCTAAAAATGCTAGAAGAGCTTGTAGAAACCAAAGAGCAAGGTAACTTATTCTTGAGGCACAAGTGCTTGTTCTGCTTTGATATTTACACGGCAAGCATATTCTGTAGTTATTCGATTCTCTCAGCGAATAAGGCGATGGGCAAAGTTTAAACATATTTGAGTAATCTACTTGAATATTTCCGTGCAGACATTTATGGATGAACACAAGATCGGCCACATTTCTGAACACAAGATCGGCAGCATTTCAATCATTAACAATCGTAACTGCATACTCAAATCTCGAATCGTCCACCACGCTTCTTGATGACCTGCTTGAGTCTTCTAAGGTAGATATCCACAACTGCCCGCAGGTAGTCAGCATCCATATTATCCCATTCCTTGACTAGGGTTTTTTTTCGAGACTCCAAATTGCCATGGGGAGTAGCGCAGTCCGTGGCCTTCAAAACAGCCCGAATTCCTTCATTCATTCTTTATTCCAAGCATGTAGGTATTTAAGACAAAAGCAAATTACATACATATAAACAGAGGTATGCATGGACTACATTACACATAAAGCTTAGTGGCGGTGTGTAAAGGGAAAAAAGGGGGCTGTGATAATGATGAAGAAGAACAAGTCTTAATTAAGTATCAGAAACAAGACTAACTGGCACAATCACATTCACAGGCAACGAAAGAAGTTGCTTTCTAAATTTAAGGCTACTAGCTTCGTTGATAACATCAAATGGAGGAGAGTTCCAAACAGACATTTGACGGGAAACACATGTCGATAAAGAGGTCTTATTGATGCGGTGAGGAGGAATAAGTCTTAGAGGATGCGAATGCCGAGTGAAACGCTGAACAGCCGAGATTTCGTATAAATGATCAGTGTCTATGTCTGTCTAAGCTGTTATGTTAACATTTATGAATAAAAAGTAGATCAGAGATAGCACGACGGTACTCGAGGCTCTGAAGGCCTAGCATTGAAAGCCTCTGGGAATACGGAAGCTTAGGGTGACGGACTCTTCCTAGTACTCTCCTCGTGAAAGAGCGTTGGACTTTCTCAACCAACATAACAAGGCCCGAGGAAGATGGATTCCACAACTCACTTGCGTATTCGATAATGGGTCGGACATAGATTTTAAAAGCAGATGTCAACAGAGAAATGGAAGGGGATTTAAAGGCTTCAAATAACATGTTGACAACGGCGGAAGCTCTCTTACACTTATCGACAATATGGTGTTTGTACGAGAATTCATCGGAAATAGTGACACCAAGATCTTTAGCTATCTCGTCAACAGTTAAGCGGAGACCATTTATACGGTATACAACAGAAGGATTTCGGGGTCCTAAATGCAAAACACTGCATTTAGATGTCGACAAAGACAAGTTCCATTCCGAACACCAAGCGGTAACAAGATCAAGAGCGACTTGGATATCATGGCTAGAAGAGGGAACACGACCCATAATTTTTATATCGTCTGCATACAAACCGAATCGAAGGTTAGGAGGTATCGCTTCCTTCACTGAATCAATATACATAAGGAATAGTAAAGGACCAAGGGAAGAGCCTTGAGGCACACCTGAAATAACAGGCATGGGCTGAGATAGCACATTATCGATTAAGACTGATTGAGTTCGATTACTTAAATAGCTACTAAGCCAATTGACAATATTAGAGGAGATACCGAACGAATGAACCTGATATAAAAGCAGCCTATGATCTACAGTATCGAACGCTTTACGAATATCGAGGAAAATAACATCAACTGAAAACCCTTGAGCCAAAGAATCAACAACAAAAGAATGAGATTCTACCAAAGATGTTACGGTAGACTTTCTCGCTCTAAAACCTGCTTGATATGGAGACAATAGCTTTGATTCTTCTAAATACGAATAAACTAAGGCGAAAACGATTTTTTCCATAATCTTGGATAACGAGCAACATAACGATATAGGTTTGTAATTATTTAACAGATTGCGAGAACCAGATTTGTGTACTGGTTTAACAATTGATCGCTTCCAAATAGAAGGCACTGAGCCAGAAAGCAGACTGTTATTGAATAAAATGCATAAAGGTTTCACAAGAGCGAATCTACATTTCTTCAAAAGGATGTTTGGTATCCCGTCGGGAGAGGTATTGCATTTGGCTGAAAGAGATGAAAGGGCTTTCAAAACCATTTCCTCAGTAATACAATCAACACTCGGAGAATGGAGTAGTCGAGAGGATCGAGATCTAGGTTGCTGGCAGGCCATTCATCTCGGGTGATGAACATAGTAAGATTGCTCTTGCACCACTCCTGGACGAATTTTGCAGTGTGTGCGGGTGCTTTATCCTGCTGGAGGGTCCAGGGAAGAACCACATCTTTCACAATGTGCTTGAGGTAGAAGTCTTTATCAACTTTGACTCCAGGATCGACGAACATCAAAGGGGTCTTGCCAGTGCTGCAGATTCCACCCCACACAATGATCTGGGCCGGGTGGGCGGTTTTGTTGATCCCCTTTGCCTTTACACGAGCATCTCCAAAGTCCATAGCCAGCACACGATTGTTCTGAAGATTGTATGCCTGCTCTACGGTGAAGAGCTTCTCTTCAGAGAAGAGGGTGGTCAGATGCTCTCCTTGTCGTGTCCGAGCGAGCAGACCTCGGCAACTTTTCAGCCGTTGATCAATGATGCGTTGACTGAGGATCGCCGCCTTTTGCATACGATAGAAGGTGAGTCCTAGCTTGGTCTTCACAATTCTCCTCAACGATTCTCTGTTGATCCCGCTCTCTCTGGCCATCTATCTCATCCTGTGTTGAGGGTTCCGGCTGATCTTCTTCCGGATGTTATTGATATTTGTGAGAGTGACCACAGTGAACTCTCGTCCTCTCCCTGGGCGATCCAATGGTCCTCCTGTCTCCTTGAACCTTTGGAGAGTTCGAAAGACAGTGCTCCGAGCGACGCAAAGGGACCTTGCGATGTCGTTCACACTTGATCCGCGGAGTTTCATGTTGATGATCGACTGAAGGTGTGGATTCGTTTTCATAACTACCTTGAAAATGAACAGATTTGCATTGAAATTTCAGACAAACGAGACAAATAGATAAGGACGGTTTCCCTACATGAGCGCTATACGAAATGTGCGCCAAAAGGCTGTGACATGTTGCGGTTTCGGTGTTGCAATAGTTGTGTGTCACCTTGTAGTTCTCGAATATTTCGTCATTACACTGGGTTTTATTAATCAAATGTTTTTCGGCAACGAAAAAATGTGCTAAAGAGAATGAATAATAAGTCTATGAATAAAAAAGAAGTTTTTGTTCAAATTTGCAGACATTTAGTCCAATTGTAAGCAAATGATTGTTTCCCTCATTATATGTGCATTTCTCTCAAATTCTTCACTTTCTCGCTTTCGTCTTTTACTCTCTATCTCTCTCTCCTGTTTTCTTTCACTTTAATACGTTTTCTGACATCGTCATCAGTTCTATGTGTTCAGGGATCGCCTGGTTTCTCTAGCCATTTATCAAAATTATGTCCTCATGTTGAAATCGTTGTCTAGGCTCCTCCTCCTTTCTGAATAAACACTAGCACCAAGCACTCTCATAAACTTTGATCGGCAAGGCTTGTATTTTACTCTCTTCTCTAGAATTCAGCTCAAAGAATTGTTGTTGTTGTTGTAAATGTTACCGCGCATTAAACAAGATAGTGTAATCCTCCTCTTCAGAGGCCGTATGCATGGAAATCAGATTATAACAATCTGGATTGTTCAAATCCAAGGATTACAAAATCCAAAAAAGTTAAAAAATTTAGGATTATGAAAATCGGTATGCATGGATGTCAGATTTCTTAAACTTGGAATATTGTCAAAAAGGACGCGGCGTAAGCACTAAAATGCATAAAAATGCACTCTAAAAACTATAATTGTCGAAAACTAAATGCACTCTAAACACTATAATTGTCGAATATTAGTATTGTTATGTAATTACAACATTTTTTTTCAATTAATTTCGTTGTTTTTGTTGTTGTTAAAGCCAAGTTGAATATTGTATGTAAAATTTGATGGAATTGGTATATAAAATATTAAAATGAACATTTTCGACCTGTTTTAAATCAATCTGTTAGATGAAAGGTGATTTTTAGTAATCGTTGTACTCTATTTGGGATTTCTGCACTTTAGCCCCCTCTCCCCCCCTCCCAGAGGTTCCATGGGTCAGTTGAATTGGGTCATGTTCTTGATACGGCCTCGTTAGCGTAAACTTTTACTAAGCCTAAGCGCTTTCTGATGTAAAAATAACTTTTTTTTACTGTAAAAATAACTTTTGAAAATGTAAATGAGTCAGTAGTATGACCCATGGAACCTCTGGGAGGGGGGGGGGAATAGCGTTTTCCACCTACTTCGGGAAGGTAAACTGTTTTGTCGAAGTAAACAGTTTTCCTCGAAAACGAAATGGTACGTACATACGGATTTTAGAAATTTTCTAGGAAAACGCTATTTACTTTAACATTTACCACCAAAAATGGCACGTGCATACGGCCACATAGCAAATTAGAAAAAAAATTCCGTTCCGTTTTACTTTCACTACACACTTCAAAAAGAGCAACATGAACGGAATGGGTCAAATTGAGCCGAGAATCCTTTCGGATTACTCACTAACCCACCTCCGGAGCAGGGTTACGAATTTTGTCGGATTATCTCTAATCCAAAAGTATTATAGCTTCCTTGCATACCGGATTAGTGAAATGTATTTGGATAACTTCTAATCCAACCTCATAATCCTTTTGGATTGCTCCATGCATACGGCCTCAGTAGCCCATTCATCTTGATCCTATTCTGTAACCAGTCCGTATACATATACTTATTTTGTGAATGTTACCGTGCACTAAGCACTCAAATTTTTACATAATTAACAGTAGCCTCGTTGGTATAATTTTTTTGTTTTTTTATCAACACATGCTAATTTTTTTCAATTGATTTTAGAAAAAAAAGAGCACCAATAAAGCTCAGTAAGTGAAGTTTTCGCTGCGAGTTGGGTGTTCTGATTCAAAGTCATCTCCAATGCTTTATGGAAAGACTTTTCAGCGAACATGATCGCGCAGGACACTTTGTTGATCAGATTGATCAATACTACAACAATCTACTACCAATTAAATAAATTTTCTCACATTTTTTGTTGAAAACGACCGATTACATCTTCAACCAACAATCAGAAGCACAGTGAAATTCCAAACCATAGTAATTGGTTTGAAATGCAAGACCTGGTTTTCTAATTATAGTTCTTCAATCACAGTTACCTACCTATTCGGGTGCTACAGCTGTCTTATAGGCGTGACAACGAAAATCCGATGAAGTTCCCGTTTATTTTCCTTGCTAACCCAGTAGAAACGCAAAGTTACTATGTACAGGGTGTGGCAAAAACCTAGGTTGATAGTACATATTTTTTATGATAAAAACTCAACTGATTGAGCAAATCAAACAAAATTTTCATAAATTTTCATTCAAATAGTTTAAAATATAACTGCACTTTCAAGTTTCGAAAAGTCCTCCTTCTTGACACAGGCGCGGAGTCGCTTGTGGAAGGCACCCACCGGGGTGGACAGGTAAGCGACGTCAGGATCATCCCACGCCTTCTGGAGAGCGCGCTTCAGACTGTTCAAATTCTTGTCGGGAGAAGCGCAGCCCTTGATCTCAAGGACCGACTACACAGAGTAGTCAAGGGGATTCAAATCAGTGGAGTACAGAGGCCAATCGTCGGAGGTATATCATAAGGGGAAATTGGTCAGAGTCTTGCTGGAACGTAACGTCCAGCCGAAGTGAGCCTGGCTCCAGAGAAGTACTTCCTTCGTCGTTCAGAGTGTTATGGGCATTCACTTTGACGAAAACGAGTGGAGTCTTGCCAGTCCCGCTAATCCCGGCCCAGACCATGAAATAACCGGGATGACCTCTTCTCGAGACGTAACAACCTCGTTGACTATCGTTCTGGTCGTTTAAAGACAGGTCAATATTGAACAAATTCTCATCGGTGAAGAGAATATCCAAACAGTTCACCGGCTTGAACCGCTCTGACATCTCCGAAGACGGGTCGCCTTCATCTGGTCCTTCAATGTGCGAGTTTTCTGGAGATTGATAGGGCGAAGTTCCATGCGAGATTTTACGATCCTACGAACAGATCTAACCGAGATATTCAGCTCCTTTCGACTGTTCTGAGACTCCGCGGAAGATCGAGTCAAGGACAATATTTTTAATTTATATAAATCAGTTATAAATATTAAAAGCCTATTGCATTTTCCTTAAACAATCGAAAAAAACTCATTGAATGAAATCCTTAGCTATGTAGAGAAACTTCCTTTGAAGAAAATTTATACTTGAGCGAACAGTAAGTATACCCGACTTGAAGAGCATATATTAGGGTTAATTTGGAACACTGTAACCATTTTTTTCAAATCTTTCCTCATTGTGATTGTATTGATTGCTACTTAGGTATTCTAAATTTGATTATTGACTTGAATAAAAAAAACTATCTACAGAAAAATCGCTAGAAAATTGTGTTGAGGAAGGAATTCTCGAGAACACTTAACTGATTTTCTTCTCTCCGCCAGTGTAGTTACTCCTAAGCTACTACATATAGCTCTATCAACATGAACAGATGTTATTGTTTACATCTTTCTAACTACTATATGTATATATATTGTAAGCTTTTCTTTTTTTAATTGTAAGCTTTCCCAGACTTAAACGACCATGAACAAATATTGCTTGTATATTCACAACTACCACGAACAGTAGGAGGTCTGTAAAAACCTTCTTGCAGATTCAAAAAGGACTTTCTTTCAAAATTCTTCTTTACCATAGGATAGCTGGGAAGGCCACCGCTTATATGGAATTATGAAATAGGAAGGGAAAGAATGGGGAATAAGACAATCAATTTTCGTCGGTGTCCACTCTTGCCGTTGACAACAGAAAATTCGGTAGGGCTATGAGATTGGTCTTGGCCTATGAGAGGTAGATCTCTTCTAGAGCCTTTCCGAATGCTTCGATATCTTGAATCTCTTTGAAATTATATGTAAATTTATTCCATAAAGCAATTGCTCTATAAAAGAAAGAATGTGAATAAATGTATCGTTTAAAATTCATCAGAGATTTGGAGGTTCGGTCTGAAGTGTGGAGATTGGTGTCAGTTCTTAACTTCAGCTCTTTTTTGCATGTCTGACAATCCGCTCTATCAGAAAGTAAACGAAAAACTACCAATAAATCAAAACGGATTCGTCGAATGATTAATGATTTTCTTGATTTTATATGATTTTCTCGTCGAATGATTTTCTTCTTTCTTATAATATTTATGTAGCTTATAAAAAATCAATTACCCAAATTTTAGATAACATCCGCAATTCAAAAAAATGAGTGAAGTTTTCACGACAAATTGAAAAAGTGTTCTGAATTGAAATCATCTCCACGGTTTACTGGAAAAAAAATCATTGATTTTCACCGAACACAGGAAATCTGTTGATGGTGATAACCTATATTATACTCATTCCTCCGGTAATTTCACTCCCTTCGTCATCAAGTATAACTTTGATTTGAACAAAGTTTCCCATGGAACTTGCATACACTCATAGGCAACAACTGTTTATCGGGTTATCAACAAACGATGCGGACTGGCCGCTACAACGCAATGAAAATCATCACTTGATGACAAGAAAACAAAACATATGACATTAAAAACTACACATCATCAATCAAAACAATATGTAAAACATCATCCTAACACGAATGTATACTGATCAATACAAAAATGAATGACATACATACAAAAAACTGTCATATTAACATTTCGCTCGCAAGGCTTGTTCAAAGTTATAACAAGTCATATTCCTATTTAGATCTTCTTCTGAATTCTTTATCTTTTACATAATATACCGCGACACATCGGAAAGTTACAGCTGAAACAGCAATCGTCATCGACTACAATTAAGGACAATCATGCCTCCGAGCCAATACCCATTTCTTTAGCGAACTCCACAATTGCTTTCTGCAAAGATTCGCACGCTGAAAGGACAAAAAAGCAAGAAATTAGCTCGTAAGCGTCTTCGATGTAGGGACCTTCTTTTACCCATGGGCTGGGTACTCTTGGCCTTTCGCAGTTCGTCGAGATTCTTTGCTGTGAATGTATTAATCTTTACTGGGCGGGAGGGCAGGGGCAGCCTGATTTTCCCGAAACAGTCTAGAATGAAAGAATCTCCGCTCCTTGTCGAAGCGAACGAGTCAGCCGCGATGCGTACGCTTCGACGCTTCTGATCCATACAATTTCCATTTGGAAACCATGTTCAAATCGAACAATTACAGGGTGGCTGGAAAGTACGGAGTCCGTGGTTTAGGTTTGTGCTACGCACTTTTTCGTGCACGCACCGAATGCATTTTTCTTGATTTTCTAAGTTTATTGTGTTCTAAACATCGTGTTGAAGTTTGACAACGATTGTTCAAATTTGAAGGTAATGACGGGTCCCCATCTCCAGCGTGCCGCTATCGTCGATTTGCACCAGTGCGGGTACTCCAACTCCGACATCGCGAAACGCCTCGTCGTCTGCCGAAATCTTGTCTGGAAGACCATCCAACGTTACCGCGAGCTCGGAAATCTCGAGGACCGTCCAAAAACTGACCGGCCTCGATCTGCTCGGACGCCGGCGAAGATAAAAGCAGTGAGGGAGCGAATACGCCGAAACTCCAAGCGGAGCATTAACAAGATGTCCCAGGAGCTCGGAATATCCCGCTGGTCGGCTCAGAACATCGTCAGGGATGACCTTGGCATGCGCCCTTATCGTACTCGTAAGGGTGCCTTGTTGTCTGCCAAGAACGCGGCAGAGCGCGTGGAGAGAAGTCGGGCCTTGCTTCGCGACACGACCAAACCTGGTGCCGACGAGATAGTCTTCTCAGACGAGAAGTTGTTCACGATCGAGGAGGCCTACAACTCCCAAAACGTGCGGGTTATTGCCAGAGATCCTGAAGAAGCCGATCGCAACGGAATAGTCGTCAACCGCACCTCCCATCCAGCTCAGTTTATTGTCTGGGCGGCTGTGTGTGCTTCGGACAAGTCTCCGCTCGTCTTCGTTGATCAGGGCGTGAAGATCAACAAGCAGAACTATATCAAAGACGATACGATACAAAAGCGTTTGACTTTCGGTCCCCGTACTTTCCAGCCACCCTGTATATATTGCAGACAGAAGTGCAGCGGAGGAGGAAACATAACCATAAACCGAGATAGGGTTTTCTTATCAACCCATTTCTCATATATATTTATATATATATATATATATATATATATATATATATATATATATATATATATATATATATATATATATATATATATATATATATATATATATATAAACTTTATGTATGAAGGAATAAAGAATGATGATATGCTTTGTTCCGTTTATTGTGCATTAGGAATGCTCATCCATATAGTCGGTGCTACAAGACTTTCATTATTCCATTGTTAGAGTTCTCTTCTACTATTTGGTATCCATATAAAGTTCATTTGATTAGGAAGATTGAAAATGTTCAGCATATCTTCACAAGGTTTCCCCCTTACGCTGCTCCCGACTTGACTGTTCAGTGCTACGACCATCTTATAAAAGAAGGCTTGAGATGTTCAATCTAGCCACATTGTTGTCTCGTAGAACTATAGCTGACAAAGTATTCTCGTATAAGATTCTGAATGGTCTCATTGATATCCCGGTCAGCAAAATGTACACTTTCAAATCTTGCAATGGCCGAAAGTCTAGATATTCCTTCCATATTTCACGCAGTGGTAGAAAGCCACTCTTTCATTCCTTTGCCTTCCGTTCAGCTAGATTCTATTGTAAACTTCCCGACAATGTTGTTACCGCCCCCAATGTCAGCGTACTGAAAAATAGATTAAGCTCTGTTGATCTCGTAAATTTGATTGAGTTACAGGTGACCAGTCTGTGAACTATCATAACTCCAATGCGTTTACTACACTCTGAGTGTTTTCACATTTAAATAAATGTATTTTTTTTCAAAAAATACAAAAAAGTTCACATAACATGGAGAAAGAAAATGAAACATTTGGTTTCAAAGAACCTCGGTTTTAACAAAAATTCCAATATAAGCCTCATAATCGATCAAAAAACTCCATCGGTTTAGCATCAAAACCACAGATGTATCCTGTACAGGTTTTAGAAAACACTTTTAAAAATCATCGAATTTCTTAATTTGGTTGAAAATCCTATCTATGTATATATTTGTCGGCTTTTTTCTCGGAAAGCTTTTTTTTGTGAGTTGATCCATCGAATGCTATTAATATTTGTGCTCTTCAGCACACAAAGGCAGAAGAATACATTACACAGATGACAAATTGATCAAACTATCGCACGGAAAGAAGCTAGTCACCGGGGGGACTCGAACCCATGCAACCATCTCTCCTCTATCCGGGAGCGAGCGTGTTAACCATTACACTGCCTTAAAACTGTGTAACTGAGCATTTGAAGATTACACAGATGTATTTTCCACTGCAAAGAATGAAAAAAACGAGTGGGAAGTAGTTTAGGTGAGAGGATGCGGGTTCTATTTCATCACCGTTATCGAGAGCTTCTCATAATAGCATAAAGAAAGGTTTGCAATCGAGAAAATAATTTGAGAAATAGTTGGAGTGGGCGGTGCCTACTATATCTCACCAAAAACAAGCGGGCAAGTTACAAGTTAGAGCGATAAAGCGATCGCCCAACTGGATTAAAAATTTGTGCGCGTATAATGTTATAAAGTAAATTAGGAAGTTCGATGCAAAGTAAGAATTTTCTTTTTTCTGCAAGCATTGACTGTTTTTTGCATGCTCGAAGGTTTTATTCGTCGAATAAAACCCGGGAAACCGTGAAAAGTTGGAACGTGCTCGACGTACAATGAGAGCATCTTAATTCAAAAGCTTGAGACTTTAAAATAATTCAGATAAGGATTAATGCATCAAGATGACTTCCTCTCTTTAAGGGTAATCCTGTCTCTTTGAATGATTACTACCAGTTATTGGGGAAAATTTTATGGATAGTTCCGCAATATTTTGAATCAACGAGAGGACTGACATGTATACGGCATGAACATTTTCGTAACCGTCGATATGCGTAGACTTCGAGTAACTTCAAAAACTTAAGTGATCCAACATGGACTTCTGGCCCATTTGATATCAATGTGTTGTTCAAACCTGTCTCTTTGAATGATTACTACCAGTTATTGGGGAAAATTTTATGGATAGTTCCGCAATATTTTGAATCAACGAGAGGACTGACATGTATACGGCATGAACATTTTCGTAACCGTCGATATGCGTAGACTTCGAGTAACTTCAAAAACTTAAGTGATCCAACATGGACTTCTGGCCCATTTGATATCAATGTGATGTTCAAAGAAAAAAAAATTATCTATCAAATACCTGAGTCCCTTACTAATTCTACATTCGAAAAGTTTTGCTATCGGTGTAGTAGGATTGTTGAGTAATGGAGCGTTAGAATTTAACTTTTCACTTTGTCAAAGTAACCTCTGCAAAGTGATCTCGTTGAATGCTCCGATGTCTCACCACGAATGGCCGTGAAAAGAAAAATGAACTACGGTGATTTTATATTCATATAAGGCTGCGCACTGTTTTGCTCACCGACCGTTTTTTTACCGTAAAAAAGTAAAACTAATTTGCTCACCTACAGTCAGAAACATACGAGTTTTTTTTGCGGGAGCTCCCTGATTAGCAATTTTTATGAACGCAGTGACTGTCCAAATGGAGCAACTTATTGCATTTTGAAAGAAGATGATGCATTTGGACAGTCACAGCGTTCATAAAAATTGCTAATCAGGGAGCTCCCGCCAAAAAAAATTCAAAAAAAAATGTATGTTTCTGACTGTAGGTGAGCAAATTAGTTTTACTTTTTTACGGTAGAAAACGGTCGGTGAGCAAAACAGTGCGCAGCCTAAAATAACGTCCAACAGCAGAAGTTATTATATAAAAAATACCGTAATCCATTTTTCTTTTCATGGCAATTCGTGGTGAGACATTGGAGCATTCAACGAGATTACTTTGCAGAGATTACTTTGACAAAGTGAAAAGTTGAATTCTAAAACGCTCCATAAGCTTTTGAGGAAAGTGGTTAATTTTTTGTGAATTCACATGACGGTTCCATGACATTTCGTATCACGACATTTCGCACCGCGACAACTCGCACCCGTATTTCGCAGTATGTTTTTCTCAAAGCTTCAATCATGTGGTTCATCGTTATATAAGACCTCGTACTAAGCCGTGCGGCCTCGTTAACGTAATCTTTACCTAAGCCTAACACAAATTCCAATGAAAAAATACATGGAAATATTTCCATTGTGAAATTTAGGTGTAATTTAGGTGAGTTGTCATTTTGCAAAATGTCGCGATGCGAAATACCTCACATGACCAATATCAGTAATCATTAATAGCTGATTGTAAACGATCTCTGAACGATCTGAGAATGGGCGCTCAGAAATCGCCATTCAAATCATATTGCATTTTTCCTGACTACATACATACATATTATTCAGAATATAATTGGCTACCTAACCTAATAAATCCTGTGGTGATTAAAAAAATCTGAAATTCAATTCAAAAAAACGGAGTCTGCTGTTTCTCAGGCGACCTAATCTGCCTAAACATTTCTCTTTTTTTCTGCATTACCTCGCAAAGGCTTCATGGAAAATGTTTTGCAACTTCGGCGATTGTTTTGGTTGGAGCACTTTAACAGCTGCCTTTCCATAGTCGAGGAGTATTTAAAGGCAGAACAGAGTTGTGAAGAAGCAGAAGAAGATGGTATTCCAACATGTTCGTGCTTTGAAAGAAAAGAAATCTACCGATGCATTTGGCTTATACTCTCAGGAGTTTGCACATCAACAAAAATTCTGATATTCTTCGCCTGGTTCTTGCAATGCTTTGGATTCAATACATCAACAATTTTTAAAATTTAAAGTGCATTAGTATTACATTCTATTACTATATTACATATTCAGTTAAAGACAATTCAAACTATTTATTCTCAATACAAGAAATCAGGTACCCCTCTTCCGCGCGCACTTCTCGAAGTTCCCAACGGGAGCAGTGCGCGAACGCATACTGTAGATTAAAATAAGCAAGAAAAGTTTTTTGTTTCTTTGAAAGCTTCTAGTTAAGATCTTGGTTTCGACATACCGCCACAAGGTATTGAGGCCAGGGTTTACGCTAACGAGGCCGTACGGCTTAGGCGAACGAGACCGCATAAGAAATTAACCTTTTTTTTGTATTTTTTTGAACGCACCGATAAGAGCGCACCCCAAGTGAAGTGCGCCCTCCAAGTTAAAAAGTGCCGAGGCCAGAATCATGCTTTTTGAAAAATAAGGGTAGTGAGCTTTGAAAAAGGCTACTTTCCGCCTCGACGAACAACACTTAGTTTTGTATTATTTATTTATTAATTCGTTCATACCTCACTCATTGTTTATAAATTAGTTATTGTTTATACACTACTTAGTGGCTTGAATCCTTACTACCTGCACGATTTTCTACTATTTCTACTAATTAGTTTAATTAATTACTCTCAAAGCACCACTCTTCATATGTATATTGTATATTGAATGAATACTTTCACCACTAACTTCTGTAAATACGTAGTTTTACTGTGTTTTCAACAGTATTTATTTACTTGCTTCTGAGTGAATTTCTGTTTGCTCTTACTTTTCAAAAAGACATTTAAATATATTTATTTTTGTTAAGTTTTCTTGAAAACCCGTTTAAAATTTCTCACATTTTTCTATGAAAAATTGAAATGCCTGTGAAATGACTAAAATGTGAATTTTACCTATTTTATTTTCTGAAATGCAACTCGCACTGTGCAATAAATCGTTTCTAATATCCCATACGAGAATGAGAACAGAATGAAATCAGCATCTCATTGCTTTGGGAAGATCGCTCATCTTCTCTTTGACCATGATGTTGTTCTCCTGCATTATCAATCCTTCTCCTGAGCCTCACTTAATACAGTTATCCCTTCTCAAATATTATTCTTCCCTCGAGTGATTCAGATAGAAAAGGTCCTTCTCATCCTTCGCAGACCCCCTTTCTCCTTCCTTCCCCTTTCTTCTATACTCTTATCAATCCTCTTTTCACTCTTTCTTTTTCTATTTTCCCGATTCTCTCTTTTCCTCCTACTCATTCTCTCCCTCTCAAACTTCCTTCTTCTCTACCTACCTTTTTCTCTCTCCGTCTCTCGGCTCTCCCGATCCCTGCCCATCTCCTCCCGAAATGCAAAAACAAGATGCGGCCGAACGCGATGCGGTAGCGAGATGCGGCCGGGATGCGGCCGAAATAGGCGGAGTTACACTAATATTTTCGTTCTCTTTCCTAAATTTCTTTTCAATGTTTTAGAATCGAGAATTTTTCTTGCTTTCTCGCTGACTACCTTTTGTTTTGTCTTCCATTGCACTATTATTTTCAATGTGAAACTTGTTTATAAGTAATTTTTATAATATCTGCAAAGTTGCTTCCAAAACAGCTGAGAAGGCCCAAATTGCCTCGACCTTTGTGAACTAAATGTTTTTTTACAAGGGTCAATTTCCCCGAATAGTCCCAGTTTTCTCATAATAGTTGTTAAAGGTTTTTTCCTTATTTCGCTCTGCCGTGATATTGTCATTAATTATAAATCAATTTGCAAGATTAGAGAGAACGAAACATTATCTCAATTCTTACACGTTTTCTTGAAAACTATCTTATTTTAATATAAGTTTTTTCATTCCCTGGTGCATAGATATAACTAGCGTATTCAAGGATAACACTAGCGTATTCAAGTTATAAACCTCGCACCAACTATTAATTTTTTAAAATTAATACATCCATCCGAAACTTTTCTACAAGGGTTTTGTTACCAGTGTATTAGATCTGACACTTTTCCAGTTCGACGTAGGCTCATCCCCCTCCTTGGGGCGCGTTATCTTGCATTTGCTCCTGTTCTCTCTCATTTCCCTCTCTTTCTCATCCCGCTCCCGCTTAGGCTTAGTAACAGTTCACGTTAACGAGGCCGTACGGCTTAGGTCGATCTTGGCACCAAATGTCTCTTTCTCTCGAAAGCATTTTAGCGCCAAGCCGCGACTCCGTCCCCCTCCCCGAGAAGGAAGAGGGGGTGGAGCGCCTACGTCGAACTGTAAAAGTACCTTAGATCCTATAAGCGAATTCAGCTTTTGCTCCCTATGGTTGGATTCCTTCGGGTTATTATTTTCATCTCTTTTCTCCGGATTAGCGACCCTCATCTGTGCTCCCTGCCATCTCATCCTAACAGCTGTTCACGGAGTGGACGCTTGTATTGAGCGACTGAATAGCTCATCAAATTTCTGAAGTAGTCGTTTAATTGCCCTGTCTTGTTGCTAACCGACGGACCTCCATGTTTTCACTTTTTTCATAGCTTTGAGAAATAGTCGTAATCACTTTCTGTATTGATAAACGAAAAGGTTTTGAGCTATTTTTTTAGCATGATTCGGAATCTAGTCAATTAGGTTTTAAGCTTCCATCCTGAATTATGCGTGAAAGTCGGTAGGTCGGTCGTCCCATAAATTTTTTTTTGTCCGTTGGCAATTTACCTATGTATCTCACAGTTAACAAAAAATGCCAAAAGACGACTTTGCTTATCATCAGCAATGTTTTTCTTGGTATGCAGGAGAAGAGGTGTGTTTTCCATTCTATTCCGTAGGCTGTCGGGCTGCGTCCCGTACAGAGGGCATTATAACGGTATTTAAAGATGCCTTTTTATCCGTAAGAGGTCTTTTTCACGGTGAGAAGATGAACAAGGGTCATGTTAAGGCTCTCTCTAGAAGAGACTATCACGCTCAAACATATTTTCCCCGTAATTCACGATAAGTCTTTCAACGACCTGAAAACCCTTCAAATGCAACGTTTTTTTAAAAAAAAAACAAACTCCTCAAGAAAGAGATTACTGTCTCATTTTCTCGAATAATCTATAATGATGAAAATCGGAATTGTAAGTTCCGAAAACTCCACGCATATTTTTTTTCTCAATGCAACAGCTAACAGATTGTAACAAAAAAAAATAACATTTTAATTGAGCAGTCCATTTTTCAATGCTTCTTGGCCTTCGTTCGACAATTGCCAAATAAGTCATTACGGAAGTTCAGAGCCTGATCAATGATTGAACTTCCTTTTCTCTTTCTAATGACGTCTTTGTTTTTTTTTTAAACATGAGAAATGTCTCAAAATAAGACGCGATATCGCTTCCTGATCACTTGAATAAATTCACTTTGTTTATAAATTTGTTCGTTCACGCGGGCTTCCATCGCTTGAAATGTTTGATACGCGTCAGGTTGGAAGTTACTATCAGGGTGTTTCTCTGACCCGCACTGCAGAAAAAAATCTATGCGTTTTCCAAAAACATCGAAAAATATTGAAATCTATGCGCTTGGAAAAAAGCTGTGCGTGTGTTAAGAAACACCCTGGTTACTATTTTCTGTTACCTAAAAAAATGAAACATTAATTGAGTTTCAAGTTGAGTGTACGACTTGATACTCCAAGTTTCCCGCCAAAATGACCGACCGAAAAGCTGTGATCAAGAACGCCGACATGAGTGAAGATATGCAGCAAGATGCGATTGATTGCGCGACCCAAGCCCTCGAGAAGTTGGAGAATTGATCTTTTTTAATTGTTTTTGTTCATTACAAAGCTCTCCAAGGAGTTACCAATTTTCTAAGGCTCGTAAAATTTAGTTCCTCATCTATGGTCGCTCTTTCTTCATTTGATCGGCCTTTAACAAACGTGACACGGTGTGGCAACACTTGATTGACACCTGAGCCAACACCGAAAAAAAATGTGGTTAGGTTTGCTAAAGCAAATTAGTTAATAATAGAAAATTTACTCATTATTTATTCCTCAATTTATTAATTCACATAAAATTTGTTTTCGGTGTTGGCTCAAGTTTCAAGTCACATCATGTCACTTTCATTTGATCTGTAAACTCTTTCTCACTGCTCTCTCGCCTCATTAGTTTAGCGAGGCGTTTACAGGATGACTTGTTGAGGTCATTACTTACTTGGTATGACAATAGAGCTTTACAATCAAAAGCAAGCAACAACAAAAAAACGAATCGAATACAGAATGGAAGGGATAATGGGGACACAAAAAAAAGAAGAAATAAAAATTGGGAAGGGGGGTTGATGGGCAATTCTCAATTCATAGTCAGAAAACGTTTAAGAATCAAAGCTTCTGTTGGCAGGCCTTTGCTTATAACATTCACCGGTAGCTGTTTTATTTTTAATTTTTCTCAGACAGTTTCTCATTTAAAACTCCTTGTCTCTTAATGGGGCTTAGTACCTCAGGTGGACCATATTTTAGCTAGGTGGGCGGCTGTGTCTTTTTGACTCCAGTTTAAAAACATGACTCTAAGTGTTTGCCTGTCCTGCAGGCGAATTCAAGTTTTTGACAAATCTAAAATGCCTATACTCAACATCTCATTATTAGGACCGCTGAGAAGCATTATAAAGAGCTCAACATTCGGCAGTTAAAGAGCATCTGCTTTTTAGAAAAGTCACCTTAAAAGCAACAGATTTTTATAGCACTTTTTCATGATGTGAATAAAAACTTTCAAACGAGTCGTTTAAATCTTGCTTCGAATAAGTAGAAATATTTTAGTTGAGTAAGTAGAATTTTCTGTCGACTAAGTAGACGTTTTTCACATGTTCAAAGTTCGCTTAGGCATAGGATACCAATGGGTACCCCTCCACACCGGCATAGGATACCAATGGGTACCCCTCCACACCGGCATAGGATACCAATGGGTACCCCTCCACACCGGCATAGGATACCAATGGGTACCCCTCCACACCGGCATAGGATACCAATGGGTACCCCTCCACACCGGCATAGGATACCAATGGGTACCCCTCCACACCGGCATAGGATACCAATGGGTACCCCTCCACACCGGCCCCCTGCAGGTGAAGGAAAAAAGTTTTTTTCTTACTTTCACAAGCTTTTATCCGATGCTGATATATTTTTTATGTTTTACTGAGTTTTATAAAGTATGTAGCAGTCCATTTATCAATGCATTTAAGTTAGAAAAAATGCATCGCTTCCAATAACACTACGCTGCAAACTGCGTTCTAAATTTAAAAAAAAAACCTTTGAATGAAAAAAAAAAAAAATTAAATCGAAACTGAAACCAAAAAAATTGTTTTAACCGCCCGGCCCCCACCCGCGAATTTTTTTTTACAAATTCAGTTGACATATGCGCCTAAGTGATGAATTACATATGTCTAATCAGCATAGGTAATCTGCATTAAAAAGGAAACTGTGTTAGGCTGGGAATGGGCGGAAGGCCTGAATTAGAGAGAAGACCAGAGAGCAGAGAACGGCGAGAGGTTGAAATTAAAATATGTTGAGATGGTGATAAGTGCGCGAGCCAGCGGGTGTTAATTCACTCGTGAACGGGCGACACAGGATAACGTAACCTTCGTTTGGTAACTATCGTTATCAGTGATAGAGGATTATTCTGAGTTCATGAGAGACTAGAACTGTGACCAAGACCAAGTCCTGCCGTCATTAGTTCTGAAAAGTGTTAAAAAATTTGTGAACAGAGACTCTCCATCCACGAGTTGAATGAGATCGGTCTAAGGGATTTTTATACGCGCCCCGAGTGAGCTTGAAAAGGAATGAGAAGAGGCATAATTCACCCGAATTTGTCAAAAAAATTTCTCGGGCTGGCGGGGTTTTGTGTAAAAATTCGATTTCTTATTGTATTATCTTATGGAGCGTTAGAATTCAACTTTTCACTTTGCAAAGTAATTTTCTGCAAAGTGATCCCGTTGAACGCTCCAATGTCTCACCACAAATTACCGTGAAAAAAAGGACTACGGTATTACTTTTATAATAACTTTTACTGTTGGACGTAATTTTTATGAATTTTACAGAAAAATCGTCGCTTTGTCTTAGAATGCATGTGTTCTTTCTTTTTACCGTAGTCCATTTTTCTTCTCACGGTAATTCGTGGTGAGACATTGGAGCGTTCAACGGGATCACTTTGCAGAAAATTACTTTGCAAAGTTAAAAGTTGAATTTTAACGCTCCATAAGACTTAAACTCGAGTAATGAAAAAATTGAAGTTCACAGCGGAGTTTTATTGGGAGTGATTTCTCAATTGAGTTTTTGCCCGTAACTTTAACGTAGATGAAATGGTAAATGGACTGCTACATACTTGATAAAACATGAGGAAATAAATCTGCATTGGATAAAAACTCATGAACGTAAGAAAAAATTTGTTTACTGGCTTGGGGGGCGGGAGCTTTTTTGTACCCCTTGGTATCCTATGAGAAGAGGCAATAAGAGTGAAAAGATGTGTATAGAAAAGTGAAAATGTTTTTGAATGAAAAATGAGATCATTCGTCACAAATATATATGCGTTAACGTTACTGTTCCGGTAAGTATGTAATCCCTGCCTCCATTGGCAAAGCGAAATTACATTTATCGACGAAGAGGGGTTTATGTAGGGATCTGCATTTGAAATGGAAATATAAACATACAAAGGGCACCTGCCTCTTGGCGTCTTTTGGAAAATTGAGAAAAAAAACTACCACTTTTAAAGCGGGGAATCTGGAAAATGAAAAGCGAGATGCAGGCAGAGAGGTTAAAAAATTCGTCTCATTATACAAGACTCCATTGCTTAAAAAACGGTGGTTTTCAAAAATTGTCAACAGTGCTGATGACCTATGATAGATAGCTCAAAACAGCCAGCAGACGGTAGGATTTTATCATTTACCCTTTGTATGCTATGCCGGTCATATTTTTGCCTTCTGCGGGTTTCAGTTTTTTTTCGGTTGCACTATGAGAAGGTTGCCTCTGGCTGCAGATACAACATCGAGAAGGACATCGCTGCGTACATCAAGAAAGAGTTCGACAAGAAGTACAACCCCACGTGGCACTGCATCGTTGGCCGCAACTTTGGCAGCTATGTGACGCACGAGACGAAGCACTTCATCTACTTCTACCTGGGGCAGGTGCGTAGAAGAACAGGGTTCATAAAGTTATACATACACCTGCCTGCCACAAATATAATCACAGGCGTTTTCGCTACCGCACTCCCTCTTAAATCAATTGATTGAGTTGAAAGTTTACTGATTTAATGGGTTCTTCCATTCTTGGTGAAGGGTACCGAAAGCTAAGCAAAGAGTCTTTGCTTCATTAAAATCTTGGAACTTAGAAAAAAAAAGATTCAAGAAGTTAATGTAGTAATGAAATTTGACTTCCAATAAAGTGGTAGAGTGTTTTGATAAGAGCGAGTCTACTTAACCTTGATAATCCCTAGAATATCAGCAGGAGAAATGGACCTCGAGTTTTGGATTGTTCATTTGCTTAATCAATAAGGTGAACGGTTTTAGGGTTTCAACGATGTTGAGGAACTTTTGTACTCGTCGAGCGAGTTGTAAAAGGGATGGGGAAAGGCGAAAAGAGAAGTAGAGGAAAAGTAAAATGGAACGGATGTATAAAAGAGTGTAATTATGTTGTAGGCGAAGATATATGCGCCAACAAAGCTGGTTTCGTAACTATTCAACCCCTGGAACTAAGTAATCGTTTATTTCCAGTGTAATTACCATGTTTTTGTTGTGCAGGTCGCGATACTTCTCTTCAAAAGCGGTTGATCTATTTGAGAGCCGGCAGTTACTTCTCATCCGCCTTTATCATTTTCGTTGACTTGTTTTGATCATCTCTAATATTAAAAACATTTTTACCGCTGATTTTGTTTTCAAAAAATGTGTTCTCTGTTGTTTTAGTGAATCGATGGTCTATTGTGTATCGCCTTTTCAAAAATGTTTCTGGGTTTTGTGGGGATCATAATGATGGAGTCGATTGGATTGTATGATGTGCTAAGTGCCTCATCAAATCAATCAAAAGGACTCCTCTCGACAGGACCTATGAGCAAACAACAACAACAACAAGAAGAAGCTGTTGAAGTTTTGAGCTCGAAAAAAATGAACCAAGGAAGACTATTGGGGAAGCCTAACATGTTATTTGTGAAGGGGTAGTGTAAACAATATCATGTACGTCCTGGAAATCTCAGTGGAATTACACCACGCAATCGAATGCGATACTTATTTTCCAGTTAGTCTCTGCAAAAGAGCTAATTTTCTGGGCCCTTGCCGAAACCCTTTTCTCCATGATCGTCTTCTCCTTTAAAAGTTGTTCCTAAATGTTCTTGCATTTCTGTCACCATCTTTTATACACTGCTCGAGAGTATGGAAATTAACTTTTGTCTTAATCCAGCTGATTTTTCGTTGGATTCTGAATAAAAATCTGTATTCTTGGTCTAACGCAGAGAATGCTTGGCCCTAACAGTGATATGTCCTAAGAACAGTTTCCATGCGCCAAGCCTGTTTAATAGTATCAGCAGCATGAAGACATTAACTCGGACGTTATGACGAAGTCTCAATGGCAAGATCATCGAAAACGTCATTGCTCAAAATAAGTCTTTGTCGAGACTCAAGTCTAGCGTTGCGCTCGATTTTCTTTGTAGTCTGTGGGTGGTCTATTTGAGAATGACGAAACTATGTACCAAAGCCCTCACTAAGCAACGAATCCAGTTATTCAATCGCTGCGGTTGACAACATAAATTAAAATTTGAAAGGAGATGACAAGGCGATTATGATACCGTAAGGCATTTATTACACCAACAGGGCCATCATAACATCAACAACGAAAATCAAATAGTAAAAACAGTGTACAACTCAACAAAAAATCAACAATCATAATAAATAGAACTTTACAATTCGAACAGAAAATTGATATGAAGTAAAACTATTAGATATCTCCAATATTGAAGAAAACCTAGTTTTCCAGCGAAGGCTACAGATGATGACAAAGCTGCTAATCTCGACAACTAAAACCTGCTAATCTCGACAAGAACACAACACTAAATGGCCAGGAAGTAGAACATTTTCTCCAACCTTTTGCAAATCCTATTCTCTGCTTGCTCACCCCTCTTTCCATCTTACATTTATTTCGAACGACCCACTCTCTCTTTCTCGCTTACTGATTCATCTAGTTACGAAATTTTCCACAAGTTTAGGTCACATATAATAACGTTATTTGACTCTCGGCCATTATCACATCACGCTGTCGCTTAGTTGACAGAAGCAACTGAAGTCCTCTACGAGTCCGCTTCCGAAAACTTCTCCAATGTATTCTTGATTCTTTGTAAGAGCGCTTGACAGCTTTTTCCGGCGGTTTGTTGGCAGACTGCATTGCACTTGGTGAAGACTCCTCCTTCAATCATTTTTGGAATACAACATTGAATTACCGAAAAAATAGTGAGAAATTGAGTTTTGTCTCGTATCTTAACTGTTCAACAAAACTAAAGAACGGAAGTCCTCAAGACCGACCTGATTTGAACATAGACTCCTGAGCAAGGACTGCGGAAATGGCAGGCAGGAAAGAAGACGCCAGTATTTTCTGCAAAATGGAAAACTGTATTTTCTTGAAAACTAGAATGAGAAACAAGTCTTGACTGCGAGTATCGTTAGCGCGTTGAGTTTTCATGCGATCCTTTTGATTAATGAAGAGTTTCGAACTTAAGTTAGATTTTAAAGTTTCAACTAAAGAGACATCCATTTATAATCAAGATGAATAACAAGTCAATGCCAACGTTGGCCGTCATGTCTCATTGGTTTGTCTATATGCAATAAAAAGAGGAAAAAACCAAGATTTTTTTATAATTAAAATTACATGAAGTTTGAAAAAAACCAGTTCTCAGAGAAGAACTTGGATATAATAACTTCCCGTGAATCATTAAAAAGTGAATTCGCTCACTTTGGCTTCCTCGTCGCTCGTCAACTGCAGTATCAATTTCAGCAGACAAGCCAGAAGACGTGGTTTCAGCTTCTCCGCTCCCTCTTCACTCATTTCACGCAGCCAATCAGCTGCTTTCGAAAGAGACTCCGCCCCTTTGGTCGCCACATCTACTTGTCGCAGCTGTAACTCTTCACAGAATTAGGCCTTTTTAGAGCTCCTTCAGCAGTGAATTGGAGTCATGAAAAGCTGTACTTAGTCACGGGAAAAATCATTAAAAACTAGATGAATTACAATACTTCAATAAAATTCAACCAACTAAAAACGAATCCTGAAATTTTTGAGAGATTCAGAAGAAAACTAACCACATCAGGGCGAGTTAGAAGCAATGCGCATTGCAGAGCCGTTGTCTGCAAGCAAAACTCACTCAATTTGGAATTTTTTCTTGAATCTTCATAATTATTTATATGAATCGTCCTCAAGCCTCGGGGGAGGGAACGTAGTTCAATCAGATAGCCTCGGGGGAGGGAACGCAGTTCAATCAGATAGCTTCGGGGGTGGGAACGCAGTTCAATCAGATAGCTTCGGGGGAGGGAACGCAGTTCAATCAGATAGCCTCGGGGGAGGGAACTCAGTTCAATCAGATAGTTTCGGGGGTGGGAACGCAGTTCAATCAGATAGCTTCGGGGGAGGGAACGCAGTTCAATCAGATAGCCTCGGGGGAGGTAACGCAGTTCAATAAGATAGCCTCGGGGGAGGGAACGCAGTTCAATCAGATAGCCTCGGGGGAGGGAACGCAGTTCAATCAGATAGCCTCGGGGGAGGGAACGCAGTTCAATCAGATAGCCTCGGGGGAGGTAACGCAGTTCAATAAGATAGCCTCGGGGGAGGGAACGCAGTTCAATCAGATAGCCTCGGGGGAGGTAACGCAGTTCAATCAGATAGCCTCGGGGGAGGGAACGCAGTTCAATCAGATAGCCTCGGGGGAGGGAACGCAGTTCAATAAGATAGCCTCGGGGGAGGGAACGCAGTTCAATCAGATAGCCTCGGGGGAGGGAACGCAGTTCAATCAGATAGCTTCGGGGGAGGGAACGCAGTTCAATCAGATAGCCTCGGGGGAGGGAACTCAGTTCAATCAGATAGTTTCGGGGGTGGGAACGCAGTTCAATCAGATAGCTTCGGGGGAGGGAACGCAGTTCAATCAGATAGCCTCGGGGGAGGTAACGCAGTTCAATAAGATAGCCTCGGGGGAGGGAACGCAGTTCAATCAGATAGCCTCGGGGGAGGGAACGCAGTTCAATCAGATAGCCTCGGGGGAGGGAACGCAGTTCAATAAGAAGAGTTCAATCAGATAGCCTCGGGGGAGGTAACGCAGTTCAATAAGATAGCCTCGGGGGAGGGAACGCAGTTCAATCAGATAGCCTCGGGGGAGGGAACGCAGTTCAATCAGATAGCCTCGGGGGAGGGAACGCAGTTCAATAAGATAGCCTCGGGGGAGGGAACGCAGTTCAATCAGATAGCCTCGGGGGAGGGAACGCAGTTCAATCAGATAGCTTCGGGGGAGGGAACGCAGTTCAATCAGATAGCCTCGGGGGAGGGAACGCAGTTCAATCAGATAGCTTCGGGGGAGGGAACGCAGTTCAATCAGATAGCCTCGGGGGAGGGAACGCAGTTCAATCAGATAGCCTCGGGGGAGGTAACGCAGTTCAATAAGATAGCCTCGGGGGAGGGAACGCAGTTCAATCAGATAGCCTCGGGGGAGGTAACGCAGTTCAATCAGATAGCCTCGGGGGAGGGAACGCAGTTCAATCAGATAGCCTCGGGGGAGGGAACGCAGTTCAATAAGATAGCCTCGGGGGAGGGAACGCAGTTCAATCAGATAGCCTCGGGGGAGGGAACGCAGTTCAATCAGATAGCCTCGGGGGAGGGAACGCAGTTCAATCAGATAGCCTCGGGGGAGGGAACGCAGTTCAATAAGATAGCCTCGGGGGAGGGAACGCAGTTCAATCAGATAGCCTCGGGGGAGGTAACGCAGTTCAATCAGATAGCCTCGGGGGAGGGAACGCAGTTCAATCAGATAGCCTCGGGAGAGGGAACGCAGTTCAATAAGATAGCCTCGGGGGAGGGAACGCAGTTCAATCAGATAGCCTCGGGGGAGGGAACGCAGTTCAATCAGATAGCCTCGGGGGAGGGAACGCAGTTCAATAAGATAGCCTCGGGGGAGGGAACGCAGTTCAATCAGATAGCCTCGGGGGAGGGAACGCAGTTCAATCAGATAGCCTCGGGGGAGGGAACGCAGTTCAATCAGATAGCCTCGGGGGAGGTAACGCAGTTCAATAAGTTAGCCTCGGGGGAGGGAACGCAGTTCAATCAGATAACTAACTAATCTGGTAGAGGACATCGATGCATCCTAACTAACTTTTGGCGCTTATCATATGTAGATAGAAATATTCGTGCAGGGAATACCAATTTCAAAAACCCTTTGGTTGTTGTTGTTGCTGCCGGTATGCAGCTTGCATCAAAGATATATTTTTCTGAGCAAGATGCTCTCGGAGGAGGTTGTTCATGTCCTTTGCCGTCCTGAGACTGTCATGCTGTATCTTGTGAAGGCGGACATCGTTGTAGCAACGTGTTCATGTTTTGTATGGGTGGTCGATCCAGCCTATTTAGCATCGTTTTCTTTGGAAATCGAGGGCTCTAGAGCATTTTGTGACCGAAAAAAGGTAATAGGTTAGTTTATTGGCCCCTCGACTCGCCGTTAGGAAGTATAGCGGAGCACTGATGATGTTAAATTCTTTGGCTTGCCCAGGCCAATCTGGTATCACTATCCCTTGACGAGCTATATCTACTACCCATTTTTGGTCCACGACGGGCAAGCCCGCTACCTCCGATGCTCACGTGCATGGGGACATCCCTATATCCGCCACCCGAGGACGCGCTCGATACCGGACAGGGTTAACCGGTTCCTTGCGATGGTATGGAGCCAAGTCGTGGGCTGTATCACTATCGAAGGGGTTCGAGTGAACCCCTTCGATAGTGATACCCCTTCCCCATGGTCTAGTGGATCTCTTCGGGGTGTGGAGTCGAACTTGTGACTCTCCGCACGAGAGTCGCTGCACACTACGATTATGCCTCCTCCAGATTCTTAAATTTCTTTAAATCTTATTACTCTGATAATTATATAATGAAGTATAAAACATATATGAGAGTATAGATATATAAATTTTATGTAATTGATATAAAGGGTTTTTAAAAAGTGACCCTCCGGTAGACGCGCACACTTTCGTTCAATGAATAGCCAATGAAGACTTGGATATCTTCCGCGAAAGCCGCCTGTAATTGAGGAGACTCTTTCTCACTCTTCGGGTGATACATCAATGGAAGAAATAATAAAGGAAAAATCCTCCCTTGAACATTCCAATTTGCACTGTTTTTTCTTCCATTAAATTAATGAAGAGAAAAGAATAAGCAATAAAAGAGTAAACGTGTGCGAGAGATATATAGATAGAGATAGTTATAGAGATAGGAGAAGATGAGAATAGAAGAAAAGAGAGAGAGAGAGAGATAGAGATAGGAGAAAATAAGAACAAAAAAAGAGAGAGAAATATAGATAGAGACAGATAAAGAGATAGGACAAGATAAGAATAGAAAAAAAGAGAGAAAGAGATATATAGATAGAGAAAGATATAGAGATAGGAGAAGATAAGCATAGAAGAAAAAGAGAGACATTCATAGAGAAAGGAGAAGATAAGAATAAAATTAAAGAGAGAGAGAGATATGGATACACACAGATATAGAGATAGGAGAAGATAAGAATAAAAGAAAAGAGCGAGAGAGAGATAGACCATGAAAAAAGGAGACCGAGTAAGAGAGTTTATGTGGAACAATGTTGTCATAAACGCCTCCTTTTCTTCATATTTGTGCTCTTTTTTACGACTTTGAAAAGCAAGTTTCCCCCCAAATTGTCACTGGGTTCTTAGCCATGGCAGCAGTCGCAACTTCAGCTGAAACAGCAGAATTTTCTTGGGTTATGAACTGGTTGAAGAGTTCCAAGAAGGCAGCCTTCAGCTCTGCAGACAACGTCGACCGACAGGCAACCGAGAACTGCAATTTTTCTTGAATTTCAACTTTATTTGGGCATATAAATTCATTTCTCACATCTGCAGAACAAACACTAATTAATTCAATTCGAAGACTTGGCAAAAGCGAAACCGCGAGAGAAATTTAACTGAACGTGAATTCAATTACTTTTTTATTTAGAACAAATCTTTTACAAATTCGTCTCAACTTTAGAAGAAGTAATTTGCGTTCAGGCAGAGTGATGAAACTCCAAGAAAGAGAGAACGATAGAAAAGAGAGAGATAGAGACAGACAGATAGAGAGAGAGAGAGAGAGAGAGAGAGCCTAGACCTAACTATGAATCCGACGAGAGAAAGCTGCGGCGTTGTTCAGTGCTGGATTGATGATGAAAGTAGCTTCTGCAGTCAATTCTCTCAGAATCCGCAGCAAACGTTTCTCTTTCATCGTAATCTCAATGTGGGAGAGTGTCAAGAGCAATAAAAACGAGCAAGAGAATAATTTGCAGAGAGAAGTTAGAAATTTTAGATTGAGGAATTTTTGAATAAAGGACAAGCAAGCATAAAATGAGAAAGCCGGTGGGGGGGACTCCTTTACTCCTGCTGCTGTACCGGTGGGGGGGGACTCCTTTACTCCTGCTGCTGTACCGGTGGGGGGGGGACTCCTTTACTCCTGCTGCTGTACCGGTGGGGGGGGGGACTCCTTTACTCCTGCTGCTGTACCGGTGGGGGGGGGACTCCTTTACTCCTGCTACTGTACCGGTGAGGGGGGAACTCCTTTACTCCTGCTGCTGTACCGGTGGGGGGGGGGGCTCCTTTACTCCTGCTGCTGTACCAATACTTCAAATAGGTCGCTCACTGCTGTAAAAATTTAAAAAGAACTTTTCTTGTACCGAAAACTTAAAAGGTGGAGTATGAGTAACAGGGCGTTTCTTAGCACCCGCACAACTTTTTTTCGAGCGCATAGATTTTTGAAATTTCGGAGTCCAACATTCAATTTTTCCAATGATTCGTACTTTCCCTATGTAGAAACCGAGAGAAAATTTTTGCAAGTGCATAGATTTCAATGTTTTTCGGGGTTTTTGGAGAGCGCATAGATTTTTTTTACCCACCGTGCGGGTCAGAGAAACGTCCTGATGAGTAACCCTTTCAAGGAACATGAGGTGGAAAGAGAAAGGAATAGAGAATATTGTTTGCGCTCGCCTTTTTGAGATGTGAGATGATATTGAGCAGCTCAATACACTTCTTCACTACATCTTCATCCTTGCCTCTCTTCACGAGTTCCTTCGCTGCCTTCATCAAGGGAACAACCAAACCCTAAAAAGTCTTTCGAAAATTAGGAACCTAGAATTAATTGTTTGAAAATCCCAATGCTTTCATTTTAAAACACAAAAGTTTCAATGAAAAGGGAGTTTAAACCTGAATAAAATAGAGAAATGACGAGAGAAATTTGAATTTACTTCAATTCTCTTTTTCGTGGAAAGTGTGAAGTTGATGCGAAATCATTTTTTGGCAAGCGACTTTGAAATACCTATTCATCGTTAGAAGAAAAACTTTTTGTAAAATTCATATTGGGCTACCAACCAATTTGACATCCGTCGGCGTTTGTTGAGAAGAGGATGACGAAAAGGAGCAGGTCTGCTAGTCGCATTCTAGACACTCGAGCAAAATTAAGAAAAACAAAAGAAGAAATTAGTTTTGCTTGATTTACTCAATGATTACGATAGAAAGCTTATTGATGAGGAGATCTCCGCATCTAAACCACTACCCGTTACCATTCCTATTTAGTATTGAAGAGCTATACTATGGGTAGTATAGCTCTTCGAAGGAGGGCGATGCCGGACCGGCCTGGGCAAGCCACCGGACAAAACATCACCCGATACTCCGCTATACTTATCAATGGCGAGTCGAGGCGCCAGTCAAATAGCCTCTTGCCTATGTCCGGTCAACGACAGGCGAGACGTCTCTACTCCCACCCAAAACGATGCTAGGCCGGGTTGACCACCCACTCACAAGAGGCCTATAGCATGAACACGTTGCTACAACGATGTCCGCCTTCACAAGGTACAGCATGACAGTCTCAGGACCGCAAAGGACATCAAAACCCTTCTCCAGACGCATCTCGTCCGAAGAACACGAAAACCTCTCTCATTAAAGAGAGTGTTCATAACCAAAAGTCTTCGATGCGGGGCTGCTTGTCGGCAAAAACAACAACAACCATTCCTATTTCGCCTTTGATGGTGCTACAGCCCACAAATTTACACCATCGCAAAAGACCGGTTCATCCTCACCGGTGGCGGATAGAGGGATGTCTCTTTGCACATTTGTATTCGATATCTTGCCCCTCACCGACCAAAACTGGATAATATTTTTAGTCAAAAAAGGGCGATGCTGGACAGGCCTGGGCATGCCACCGTATAAAACATAAGCCCTACACTTTGGAATGGCAAGTCGAGCCACCATGCGCCAGTAAAATAGCCTCTCGCACTTCTCCGGTTAACGAATGGGTCTCGCAGAGAGTATCACCGATTGCGAAGCGAGTGTAGAGAAAATTTCTGCGAACTCAAAAGGACCTCTACCAAACTAGCCCAATGGGCTCCCCTCGACAGGACCTATGGGCAAACAACAACAAACATTCACATTTCCTAGTGTAACTGCTTCAGGCACCTGAGAGACTGCGCGAAAGTGTTGCTCTTTTTATGGTGTTCCGCCGACTTTCCCATGGCGCGGAAGACAGCCGCGAGTCCTTCGTCCCAGACGGAACATCTCATCGTCATCCACCATCTCTTCATCCGATTCTTCTTCCTGCTGCAAACTCTCTCCTTCTTTATCTCTCCTCTCTCTATAGTTCTTTCTCCTTTTTATCATGTCCCTCAGTCGGTACAATACTCTCGGTTCTTGGTTCCTCCAGTATACCTGCCTATCAGCTAAACTAGTCCATCTACACACTTCTTGGTAAGAAATCGATAAAAGTATTCTGGATCGAAATGGCCCACACAGCTTACAAACCCACCGACTACGTCAAGTTTCTCCACTTCACAGCTGAATATAATATTCTTCTGCATTATGCCGATAGGAAGTTTTCCTTCTGTACTCTAGTCCATTTTAAGCCTACGGAATCAACAGCCTTAATCTGTTTGAACCTCCTCGTTTTCCTTGACCGCCGCTTTCCCCAGCGCAGCTCGAAGTTTGTCAACGAGTTCTCTGTCTACTTCTCCCATGTTGTCCAGATCGTCCTAAAAGAGCCGTTCAGATAGTGCTATAATAACAACATTGAACCCTTTTGGTCCAGTCCACTCAATTCATATAGACTTTTAGAGTAGAATGAAGATACTGCAATGATAGGGATGTGAAGTTAAGGAAGGGAGTCTTTAACTTGGGGCAGAAGAGGGCGAGCGAAAACGAAAATCTCATGAAGTGAGAGAAAAAAGGAAGTAAGGTAAAGTCAAGAATGACTATCATAAAAACTACATCTTAAAAAAACTTCAATCTTTAAACCAGAATGCTAAATTTAAGGAAGATGAAACCTCTTCGACGTCGCCTTCTTCGCTATCTTCCTCATCGACTTCTTCCTCATCGACTTCTTCGCCTGCTATAAGTTTCAATGAAAAAGTCTTTTTACACATAAGTGATTTTTCTCATCCAATTAGAATAAAGATGTAAATATTATCTAATTAACCTTTTCAAAAATCAAAACGGGAGACTACAAAAAAGTTAATTATGAAAGACGCAAAGATCTAAATTGTATATGATTCTCGGATGTACGTACCTTCTTCTTCTTCTTCGTCGATTTCATCATCTTCTTCTTGATCTTCTCCAACAAGCTCCGCATTTGACATCGTCATTCCCTGAAAGTTGACTCATCAATTCTCATACAAATATTCCTCGTTTTATTGTAAAAAAATTCGTTAGAATGAACTACAAGCGCTAAAGTAACCTGAACTTGTCAAAAACTCCTTTTTTCTACCATTCCGATTGGAGTGATAGAACAAGAAAAAAAGATAATAAAGGGCAGAGGAAGCGAAATATAGGAAACTAATAGAGTTGAAGGCTGCATTTGCCAAAAAAAATAGAAAAACTACCGCTTACTTGGTTGGGCTTTTAAAAATGAAAAATAGAGAGAGGTAAAAGGCAAATGATGAAAATAGATTGGAGAATACTAGAGGGCAGTGAAATAGACTCGATTGCTTTCATTATCAAGTTCCATTTCTCGAATGAGCCCTTTGATCTACACGCTGTTTTTGCAAGTGTTAAGTAACATCTTGACGACTCACATTGACAATGTGCTCGGCTAAATCGAGCGTCAATCTCGGCAGGAGATGAGAGAAGACAAAGCAGACCGGTGTTCTGTGGAAGCGGCGAGAGCAGGCAAGCAACGAGATCAGCAAGTCAAGCAACACCTCAACACTAATGATGTTCTTTTTAAAAAAATCAAATTTAGAATGATAGACAGTTTGAAGGCAGAGATGCCTAGTTGAAGTGTACAATTGATTATTAAAGTTAAAAAATTTTTCAGTTGTCATCGTTTCTTGCCGGCGTGAGTTTTATTCGCGATAAAGTGAGCTCTTCTCTACAGTTTCTATAATATTCTATTTCTTTATGTTTTTCAATTACTAACTGGAACTATAAACCGATCAGAAATTACTTCGTTTGTTGTGTTTCTTAGTTTGGTTATCGAAAACGATCAAACAGTTATACGTTATGGCTCACATTTTTCTCTTTTTTTTGATTATGCTCCACTTTTTACACTGAATTCTGAAAAAAAACCAAACCGTAAAATGATTAATTTAAAAGCTTGCAATCTAATTTTAAGCTGTATAAAACAACTATAAGATGAAGTGGTCCCATTAACTTTCGCAACTGTTATGAGTCTTTGATACATGAGTTAAATGGGTGTCGGACCAGCTATGCTGGCGCATACATGTTCGCACCGTGAATGATCTACATTCTTTTCTCCTTCCGTTGTGTTTCACTTTTCTCTTTTTGCCTTCCTCATTCCATTTTTCCACTCGCTCGGCGCGTACAAACGTTAAATGATGCCTTAGACCGGCATCATTTAACGCCAGCTTTGATACTTTGAGTCTTCCTGTTGGCTATTCTAAACCATAACTCACCTAATTTGGCAAGATTTTCCCGCTCGTCCTCCGTCCCACACAAAAAGTTTTACGGTAAAGTGAGTATAACAGAAATTGAAAAAAGGCTTAATGTTCGTAAGTGTAAAAAATGACGACCGTTAAACTCCGGCTCCAGCGAAATCAAAGATCAATTTCCGAAAAACCGACAAAAAATATTTTCAAGACTTCCTCCTTTTCACCCCTTTCCCGTCTCCGGTCGCCTGGTCTCCCTTTTGAAAAAAAGTTTTTCTTTTTAAATGCTTGATAAAAAAGATAAGAAGAAAAAAGAGCAGATGTCTTACACTAAAACGATTTCTAGTCTTACAGGAATCGTCCTGCTTTCTTTTCCTTAAGTAACCCCTCTCTCTCTCTCTCTCTCTCTCTCTCTCTCTCTCCTGATCACTTCACCTTGTCATTGTTTTCTGTTCCAATGTTTTCCACGATATGCCCGAGTTCCTGTGCTGCCTTTGCATAAGTTGCTTTTTCATCCGAGGCAGAACAAGCTGCTCGCCAGATTTGCAAACATGACCACAGAACAGAGAGCGGACTGAAAAATTGGACAGTATTGACGATAAAAATATATTATTAAAAAATATTTGTTAACGAATTGATGCTTTAAAAAACGTCTCATGTTTTCGAAGCGTAAATTTCAAAAAAAAAAAAAAACTCATTAAAACCTTTGCATTTCTCCTGCATTTCTGATTGCTTTTCCAGTGTTTTTCTCTTGGTTATCTGTGATTTTCTTGGAAATTCTCCAGAGAGTTTCTACGTATTCTTCTTTGAGAGAGATCACCGCCAGCTCGCCTGGTCGAACCTTAAATGATATTTATGATTTTTTGAGAGAAAAATAAACATTTTAGATAATTATAACTTATTTTTTATTCCAAGCACATGAGATTATATGTTGTTGTTGTCTTGCCCATAGGTCCTGTCGAGGGGAGTCCTTTTGGGATAGGTTGGTGGTGAGGATCCTTTTGAGTCCGAAGATATTTTCTCCGTCTACACTCGCACCGCAGTCGGCGATCCTCTTGGCGAGACCCATTCGTTAACCGGAGAAGGGCAAGAGGCTATTTGACTGGCGCTTCGACTCGCCATTAAAACGTATAGCGGAGTATCGGCTGATGTTTTGTCCGGTGGCATGCCCAGGCCGGTCCGGCATCGTCCTCCTTTGACGAGCTACACTACCCAGTTTTGGTCCGCGGCGGGATTTCTCCCGCTACCTCCCAGCACGAATTCTTCGTAGGGAGGCGTCCCTCTATCCGCCACCTGAGGTCGCGCTCGATTCTGGACTGGATGATCCGGCTCCATCCGTGACAGGCTCTTAAGGCTGTAGAGTCACGAATGGCCACTGTTGCCAGTGTGTTTCGAGACATGAGATTATATAGCAGAGATAATGAGTACAAAAGAGGACTCGAAACACACTGGCAACAGTGGCCATTCATGACTCTACAGCCTTAAGAGCCTGTCACGGATGGAGCCGGATCATCCAGTCCGGAATCGAGCGCGACCTCAGGTGGCGGATAGATGGACGCCTCCGTTCTGGGAGGTAGCAGGAGAAAATCCTGCCTTGGACCAAAACTGGGTAGTATAGCTCTTCAAAGGAGGGCGATGCCGGACCGGCCTGGGCAAGCCACAGGACATAACATCACCCGATACTCCGCTATACTTATCAATGGCGAGTCGAGGCGCCAGTCAAATAGCCTCTTGCCTATCTCCGGTCAACGACAGGAGAGACGTCTCTACTCCCACCCAAAACGATGCTAGGCCGGGTTGACTACCCACTCACAAGGCCTATAGCATGAACAGGTTGCTACAACGATGTCCGCCTTCACAAGGTGCAGCATGACAGTCTCAGGACTGCAAAGGACATCAAAACCCTTCTCCGGACGCATCTCGTCCGAAGAACACGAGAACCTCTCTCATTAAAGAGAGTGTTCATAACCAAAAGTCTTCGATGCGGGCTGCTTGCCGGCAACAACAACAACAAGTACAAAAGAGGCACGGACTATTTAGGATTGTTTAGGAGTGGCGGGAGAAAGATTCTAGGGACAACAGGAAGAGGAGAGAATATCAAAAAACAATCAACATTTTATCATGATTAAGTTGATTAGGCAGTACTGCTATAATAAGTAACTCAATCAAGAGCTTTTTGAAAATTGCACTATCCGATATGCACACGATTTCAAAAGGCAGTGAACTCCACACAGAAAGCTGTCGAGACAAACATGTAGAAATAGAAGATTAGATAATTTTGTGAGATGAGATAATCCTCAATTCGTGTGAATGACGTGAAAATCTATGGACTTATGAATGAAAATGAAAAACAAATACTTATGCATAAATATTATAGGTATTTATGAATAAAATCAAATATTGATAAAATCCAAATGAATGTTATGCTGACTTTCACTTTGAAGAGGGAATCCACACACTGAGCCGTGGTCTGCAGCACATCTTCCGAGCTTTCACCAAGAGAGATCAGACTTGTCAGAGCAGCCTCAATCACAAAACAAACTCTTCCCATCCCCAATAGTCTTCTTTCTAGCTTTCTACCAAGCCGGCCAATCTAGCACAGGAACCCCGTCTTGACTCCTGGCTGCC
This sequence comes from Allodiplogaster pararmata, assembly GCA_964056735.1. Lineage (NCBI taxonomy): Eukaryota > Metazoa > Nematoda > Chromadorea > Rhabditida > Diplogasteridae > Allodiplogaster > Allodiplogaster pararmata. Next base: position 3,403,402 of record OZ057403.1, read on the forward strand.
CAAAAAAGCATACCAAGCGTCTTCAACATAAACACGAGTGAGGCTAAGGCATCGGCTGAGTATGTCCTTAAACCAGTCCTGGGTTTGCCTCGTAGGTGCTCGTACTTTCGTGAGTGCCTCAAACACTAGAAACCGCTAAAAATGAGATAATAACCCTTTTCTAATCGGGACGCGAAACCAATAATATTACGCAGGCAAGCAATGCAGAAAGATGTGGAGATAAAGATATTAAGAAAGAGCAAGATAGCTGGTAGAGGAAGAGCGAGCTTAGTAAAGGAAAGTTGGCTCCGGCGGAATCGATACCTTTCGGTGACCTATGCTAATAGCTCCTAGACTAAGCGATCTGTTGTAGTACCTGCTTGGCTTCTTCTTCCATCGCCAGGAAAGCGCCCATGAGTCTTCGAATGGACCAGCCTTCTTCTTTTATCGCCTGAAGAAAAAAATTAAATTATATTCCTTTTTCTTTATAAAAAAAACGTCGGCTAATTTGAGCGGGAAGCTTATAATCCTGAGAAGCGAGAGAGTCTTCATAGTATTCACCTCTTATTTTACTTAATATCTTTTTTGCCCCTCCTTTCTCATTTGCTTCTCATTATTTTCGGCCCTCCATTCAAAATTTAAATTCTTGCAGTTGACTAATGTGACCCACTGACCTTGACGATGAACTTCTTGATACCTTCTGCGTCAAGCTTCGAGATCAGTTTCTCACTCACTTTCTGTTTCACTAGAGAATCGAAACGCGGCATCTGAATTGTGAGACAGCTTCGTCTAGATACGAAAGGGAACACCATCTCCCCTTTATTTTGCTCACAAAAGTCTTGCTAATCAAATATTTTAATATGGTCTGATTGCTTGCCAATCCCCAGGACGATTGGCACCCAACAAGTGAAGAGGGCTAAAGAGTAACCACCATCTGGGGCACCCAACAAGTGAAGAGGGCTAAAGAGTAACCACCATCTGGGGCACCCAACAAGTGAAGAGGGCTAAAGAGTAACCACCATCTGGGGCACCCAACAAGTGAAGAGGGCTAAAGAGTAACCACCATCTGGGGCACCCAACAAGTGAAGAGGGCTAAAGAGTAACCACCATCTGGGGCACCCAACAAGTGAAGAGGGCTAAAGAGTAACCACCATCTGGGGCACCCAACAAGTGAAGAGGGCTAAAGAGTAACCACCATCTGGGGCACCCAACAAGTGAAGAGGGCTAAAGAGTAACCACCATCTGGGGCACCCAACAAGTGAAGAGGGCTAAAGAGTAACCACCATCTGGGGCACCCAACAAGTGAAGAGGGCTAAAGAGTAACCACCATCTGGGGCACCCAACAAGTGAAGAGGGCTAAAGAGTAACCACCATCTGGGGCACCCAACAAGTGAAGAGGGCTAAAGAGTAACCACCATCTGGGGCACCCAACAAGTGAAGAGGGCTAAAGAGTAACCACCATCTGGGGCACCCAACAAGTGAAGAGGGCTAAAGAGTAACCACCATCTGGGGCACCCAACAAGTGAAGAGGGCTAAAGAGTAACCACCATCTGGGGCACCCAACAAGTGAAGAGGGCTAAAGAGTAACCACCATCTGGGGCACCCAACAAGTGAAGAGGGCTAAAGAGTAACCACCATCTGGGGCACCCAAAAAGTGAAGAGGGCTAAAGAGTAACCACCATCTGGGGCACCCAACAAGTGAAGAGGGCTAAAGAGTAACCACCATCTGGGGCACCCAACAAGTGAAGAGGGCTAAAGAGTAACCACCATCTGGGGCACCCAACAAGTGAAGAGGGCTAAAGAGTAACCACCATCTGGGGCACCCAACAAGTGAAGAGGGCTAAAGAGTAACCACCATCTGGGGCACCCAACAAGTGAAGAGGGCTAAAGAGTAACCACCATCTGGGGCACCCAACAAGTGAAGAGGGCTAAAGAGTAACCACCATCTGGGGCACCCAACAAGTGAAGAGGGCTAAAGAGTAACCACCATCTGGGGCACCCAACAAGTGAAGAGGGCTAAAGAGTAACCACCATCTGGGGCACCCAACAAGTGAAGAGGGCTAAAGAGTAACCACCATCTGGGGCACCCAACAAGTGAAGAGGGCTAAAGAGTAACCACCATCTGGGGCACCCAACAAGTGAAGAGGGCTAAAGAGTAACCACCATCTGGGGCACCCAACAAGTGAAGAGGGCTAAAGAGTAACCACCATCTGGGGCACCCAACAAGTGAAGAGGGCTAAAGAGTAACCACCATCTGGGGCACCCAACAAGTGAAGAGGGCTAAAGAGTAACCACCATCTGGGGCACCCAACAAGTGAAGAGGGCTAAAGAGTAACCACCATCTGGGGCACCCAACAAGTGAAGAGGGCTAAAGAGTAACCACCATCTGGGGCACCCAACAAGTGAAGAGGGCTAAAGAGTAACCACCATCTGGGGCACCCAACAAGTGAAGAGGGCTAAAGAGTAACCACCATCTGGGGCACCCAACAAGTGAAGAGGGCTAAAGAGTAACCACCATCTGGGGCACCCAACAAGTGAAGAGGGCTAAAGAGTAACCACCATCTAGGGCACCCAACAAGTGAAGAGGGCTAAAGAGTAACCACCATCTGGGGCACCCAACAAGTGAAGAGGGCTAAAGAGTAACCACCATCTGGGGCACCCAACAAGTGAAGAGGGCTAAAGAGTAACCACCATCTGGGGCACCCAACAAGTGAAGAGGGCTAAAGAGTAACCACCATCTGGGGCACCCAACAAGTGAAGAGGGCTAAAGAGTAACCACCATCTGGGGCACCCAACAAGTGAAGAGGGCTAAAGAGTAACCACCATCTGGGGCACCCAACAAGTGAAGAGGGCTAAAGAGTAACCACCATCTGGGGCACCCAACAAGTGAAGAGGGCTAAAGAGTAACCACCATCTGGGGCACCCAACAAGTAAAGAGGGCTAAAGAGTAACCACCACCTGGGGCACCCAACAAGTGAACAGGACTAAAGAGTAACCAGTATAGCTCGTCAAAGGAGGGCGATGCCGGACCGGCCTGGGCATGCCACCGGACAAAACATCAGCCGATACTCCGCTATACTTTTCAATGGCGAGTCGAGGCGCCAGTAAAATAACCTCTTGCCCTTCTCCGGTTAACGAATGGGTCTCGCCAAGAGGATCGCCGACTGCGGTGCGAGTGTAGACGGAGAAACTCTCTCCGGACTCAAAAGGATCCTCACCACCAACCTATCCCAAAAGGACTCCCCTCGACAGGACCTATGGGCAAGACAACAACAACAAAGAGTAACCACCATCTGGGGCACCCAACAAGTGAAGAGGGCTAAAGAGTAACCACCATCTGGGGCACCCAACAAGTGAAGAGGGCTAAAGAGTAACCACCACCTGGGGCACCCAACAAGTGAACAGGGCTAAAGAGTAACCACCATCTGGGGCCTTTCGACCTTCTCAAAGTCTGTTTCACATATGATAAGGAACTTTCAGTTATGAAGAAGTTCTGCTCGAAAAAACGAAATTGTTTTGTCTGCGGTAGGTTCAGATCAAATGGCTCAAAGATCAAAGATCAAAAATAAATAAAAAGATTTCCGCGAAATTATATTTTCTCTCTGGACGCATTAAAATCGTATGCAGCTGAAATTAACAGCGTTCAGAGCTTTGAGTGTATTTTCGTTAAGAGCTTCACACTGAATCTTTCTTAGCCAAAGCTAAGACAAACGACCCTTTTAAGCATTTTTGCTTTCTTCTCTTCACTTCGCTTCAAACTCCACGCTTCCTCAACATGAAATTGTTTAAATTGAGTGCTGAACTCAAACCTTATCCAATGCACTGATGAGAGCGAGTATAGCAGTGCTGGATGACTTTTCCAGCAGCTGCACCTTCTCTGAAAGGGTCGACGCCACTGTCGTCACCTTAAACCAATCAATACAAGTCATTAAATTGGCTCAGGTAAGAGACGTTTGTGATATTGCATGAACACGTTGCTACAACGATGTCCGCCTTCACAAGGTGCAGCATGACAGTCTCAGGACTGCAAAGGACATCAACAACCTTTTCCGGAAACATCTTACACAAGAATTTATCTACGATGCAAGCTAAAAAAGAGAGGAGAGAGAGAGAGTGTGGGCTTATAACGCTGGAGGGTCGAGAGCTTCAACGACTTCCTCCAGTGTCTCACGAAGGAAGATCTACCCGTTGGGCAAGACAACAACAACAACGATGCAAGCTGCATACCGGCAACAAAAACAACTACTTCCCATTTTTATTCCAACAGCACAGAGAAAAAAGTACATCCTGAAAATTTAAAGCCTGAGAGATCGGATTATTCAAGCCCCGCCCCATTCAGTGAAGACACCGATTCGGTATATGAAATTTTGTTCTTTGATAGCAGTAACAAGGGAATTTGTATCAGTAAAAAAGCGTAATTAAGAAATATCTTCTTCTTCTTCTTCTTAGCGTTGTCCCGCGCCGGCCGAGGTCGGAGTAGGGTCCGCTGTACGGCTTCTAGCTCTCCAGAAACATCTGTCCGTTGCGTCTTCCGAGTGGAGTCTTGCAAGGCGCAGGTCTTGGTTGAGCGTATCCATATATCTTGTCTTCGGTTTGCCTCGAGGGCGTTTGCCTGGTACTTCCATGTCAAGGGCGTGTCTTGCGATGTTGGTCGCGTCTCTTCGCATCACGTGTCCATACCATCTAACTCTCCCTTCTCGCATCTTGTCTTGTATTGGGGCAACGCCGAGTCTCCCTCTCACAATCGTGTTACGCACACAATCTAGGCGAGTCAGTCCTAGTGTCCAGCGTAACATTTTCATCTCATTCGTGTGGATAATGTTCTCGGTTATACGCGTTGTAGGCCAGGTCTCCGTCGAATAGAGAAGCACGGGACGGATTGCTGTTTTATACATCTTTCCGCGTATGCCAGCTGTGATATTCCTATCACAGAGGACACCTGCAGCTTCTCTCCATTTCATCCAAGCTGCATTTACTCTTTGGCGTGCCGCTGCATTTGTTGACGTGTCTGAGGAGATGACAGAACCAAGGTACTTGAATTCGGAGGTCTTCGGGAGCGGTTCACCGCTGATGTGAACAGCTCCCGTCGTTTGCACTCCGATTTCCTGGTACTCGGTCTTCTTGATGTTGAGGCGTAAGCCATGCCTACTAAGAGCGTCATTCCATTCTTGGGTGCGTTTCTCGATTTCGGCACGTGTAGGAGCAGCAAGGAGAATGTCGTCGGCGTATGCGATGGTTGACGGAGCCGGAGTCAGTAGAGGACGCGTGACGGTATCCATAACCAAAATGAAGAGAAGGGGAGACAAAGCACTCCCTTGGTGCACTCCAACGTTTACTGCGAATGGCTCTGTGATGCCGACCGGAGTTCTGACAGTACTCTTTGAATCATCGTACATAGCCATTGTCCATCGAATGTACTCTTCAGGAACCTGATGATCGCGCAATGCATATGAAATAAGATCATGGGATACTCTGTCGAACGCCTTTTCCAAATCGAGGTAGGTCAGATGGAGAGGTGATCTTTTCTCTGCGTGCTTCTCGACGAGTAAACGGAGTGCAAATATTGCATCTGTTGTGCCTCTTCCGTTCACAAACCCGCATTGCTGAGCTGGAATATCGACGATATCTCGTATGCGTGAATCCAGTATCCTCTCAAATATCTTCATAGTGTGGTTGAGAAGGCGTATTGGACGGTAGTTGCTGCACACTCTGGCATCGCCTTTTCCTTTGAAGACTGGAACGGTCGTGGAGTAGCGCCAGATATGTGGAATTTGGCCTTGCTTTACGATGGTGTTGAACAGGTGCACGAGATGTGCTAGTCCAACATCACCCGCAAGTTTCCAGGCTTCGGTGGCTATGTCGTCCGGTCCAGCCGCTTTCCCAGTCTTCATCTTAGAGAGTGCCTTCTTCACTTCCTCGGCCGTGATGGTTGGCACGGGTCCTTGTATGGCGTGGGAAGTAGGGATGGGAGGGTGCTCAAACTCTTGGCCGCTCATTTCTTCGAAATGTTCGCGCCACCTGTTTCTGACTTTTAAAGGGTCAGTGACGAGCTTCCCTTGTTTGTCCCTTATCGTGGCTGCTCTCTGGATGTCCAAGGTGTTGCGGTGTCGAGCCTTGGCAAGCCGATAGATGGCTTTATCGCCTCCTGGTTGGTTCATCTTCTCATAGAGATCGCGGAAGTAGGAGGCTTTTGAAACTGCGACAGCTCTTTTGGCGGCTTTCTTGGCTGAGCTGTATGCAGCGCGGTCGTCAGCCTCATTTGACGTCCTCCATCTCTTGTAGGCATTCTTTTTCGCCTTGATCGCATCCTGAACTTCGGAGGTGAAAAACCAGGTGTCTTTCTCGATTCTTGGCTTTCCGGGTTTCGTCTTTCCGAGGATGCTTGCGGCGGGTGCTCTGATGCTGTCTTCAAGAAGCTTCCAATGTTCATTTATGTCCTCTGGAAACTGCTTGTAGAGTGCAGGAGGGAGTAGATTGCGATGGATGATGTGCATGAGAGAGAGACGTTCTGCTTTCCCAGTCGAGCGCCACCATTTGACACGTGTGCATTCAGGATTACGAGAAGGCTGTTTCTTCGACTTCAATACGCTGTAGTCCATAAAGAGAGGGTGGTGCTGAGATGCAACATGGTCTGATGGAATGACCTTTGCATCTTTCGCGTTCCGCAGCTTTGCTCTCAGGATTAACCAAAAGTCAATTTGACTCTGATTTCTTCCGCTCTCGTATGTGAGTCCGTGAGATCGTCTCTTTTTGAAAAAGGAGTTCACGACTGCTAGATCGCATCGAGCACAGAAGTCAAGTAGCCGTTGACCCTCAGCATTGATCGTTCCGATTCCATGTCCTCCATGTTCTCTCTCACGACCTTGTCGATCTGAACCGATGTGAGCGTTAAAATCTCCGCCGATTAAGATGTCTTCATGAGACTCTCGGAGTTTGATAACTTCCTCTAGAGAATCGTAGAAGTCCTCCTTATCAGCGTCGCTACATCCTTGTTGAGGTGCATATGCTGAGACGACAAGGAAATGATTGTTGGACGAAGAAATTCGGACGGCCATGACTCGATCTGTAGAGCGAATGACTTCGGTTACATCATCAGCAATTTTCGAGGAGAGGATAATGCCAACACCATTTCTTGTTGATGACGTGCCATGGTATATCAGCTTGTATCCGTCTCCTATCGGCTTCGACTTGCTTCCTCTCCATTTCGTTTCCTGTACAGCAGCAATGTCAACCCTTCTTGCTTCTAGCATTGCGGCCAGCTCTCTACTGCGTCCCGTCAGTGTTCCAACATTCAATGTGACGAGGCGAATTTGGGCTGTACGCCGCGCAGACATACCCCGCCCATGGGTAGCTGCCTGTCCTCGCATATTTGACGGTCCTAGCGGACAAGGTAAGACCGCGTCGCTTACGGGGGACGCCCTAGCTTTGGTGATATATCTTGAAGAACTTGAAGCCATGGTTTACAACAAGGGTATTCATGCGATCGGCCTGTTGAGTGGATGGTCAATCCAGCCTGGCATCGCGGAACGTGTTTGTCGGGAGTTCCTGCTAATCCTTGACCGTAGAAAAGCAGAAGATTAATCGAAAAGACGCCTCGACTCGTGTGGCCTGGACTAACCCCTCTCCGCCTGGCCAACTGGCGGATAGAACCACTGCCGGAAGTGGACTCGTCCAAAGGGGGCCCAATTTTAGCCTCACTCAGAACGTCGTGATTCCGGCAATCACGGTAGTAGGGCTGAGTGAGTTTACACCTTCCCACCGACTTTGAGGTATTGGGGCTAGGGAAGGCGTAATTAAGAAATATGATCGAGATAAAATTTGATTCCCACCGGGAAATGAGCTCTGACATTGAAATCCGCCTAGTCTTCCGGGTAACTAGGGCTTGAATTCCTCCCGAGAGCACCGATAGGGAATATACTTACCAGCTGCATGTGAGCCTTGTGTGAGGGAGATCTCTTATCTCGGGCAACTCTGCTTATTCTCGTCATGAGTTCCTCGCACATCACGACAGTCATCTACGATTTCAGCGCTTATCAATGAAAACTTCTTCGAATAACACCAATGTTTTATTATTAAAAAACGTCTTAAAATCCAATTGTTCAAATCTTCTCAAATATTAAAAAAAACTTGATCAGAAGAATTTTCTCCAACGTAAGTCATTCTTCAAACTTTTACAAACTTGCAAACTGTTCTTTTAAAAACAAATGTTTTTCCTACCAAGAGTTTCTCCAATGAAAGACTATGCTTTTTCACAAATTTCATATGACTCTCGAGTCATTGTACGTTCGAACTATCATTTCGATATTATGAAATGTCACTAGACACAACCACTAAAAGATAAGTATCATTTCGATATTATGAAATGTCACTAGACACAACCACTAAAAGATAAGTATCATTTCGATATTATGAAATGTCACTAGACACAACCACTAAAAGATAAGTATCATTTCGATATTATGAAATGTCACTAGACACAACCACTAAAAGATAAGTATCATTTCGATATTATGAAATGTCACTAGACACAACCACTAAAAGATAAGTATCATTTCGATATTATGAAATGTCACTAGACACAACCACTAAAAGATAAGTATCATTTCGATATTATGAAATGTCACTAGACACAACCACTAAAAGATAAGTATCATTTCGATATTATGAAATGTCACTAGACACAACCACTAAAAGATAAGTATCATTTCGATATTATGAAATGTCACTAGACACAACCACTAAAAGATAAGTATCATTTCGATATTATGAAATGTCACTAGACACAACCACTAAAAGATAAGTATCATTTCGATATTATGAAATGTCACTAGACACAACCACTAAAAGATAAGTATCATTTCGATATTATGAAATGTCACTAGACACAACCACTAAAAGATAAGTATCATTTCGATATTATGAAATGTCACTAGACACAACCACTAAAAGATAAGTAACACTAGGAGTGCAATTATAATTATTTTTTGAAGATCTTTTGGTACTTTAATTTTTCTTGCGCCAGAAGCATTTTTTCATCAAAAATAACTTTTTGTGACCTTTTCATGATTGTATACTTCACTAAGAATTATCATCCAAAAACAAACAAACTATTCCCGTTAATGATCGTCTAAAATTTCATTCATAGCAGAAAAAACCTACTTCCTCAGCCGTCTCAGCGATTTGCAGTGCGTCCAGAGTAGTCATCAACAATCGGTCAGTAGAGCGGGCATCCTGACACGCTTATTAAATGAATTATCGATCGGGCATCGGATGATGAAAACAACCGATATCACAATTAAATACGCGTACTGATTGCATCAAATAGAGATAGAGAGAAAGTGACAAAAAGATCAAGACCATAGCTCATCAAGCTTCTTCCGGTCGCCCGCTTGGTTCCCCTGAATATTTTTAGTGTTCAAACAAAATATAAAATACGTTGATTCTAAAAAAACCAAATGTTCCTCAGTTTTCCGGAAAAACCAAAAAATTGTAGATTTCCCAAAACTATTTGAAAGCTAGGAAAGAAATAGAGAGTATGAAAGAAATTTAGAGAAAGAATGAGTAAAAACTTAGAAAAGATACAGAGATGATAAGAGAAATATAAAAAGAGAGATAAAAAGAAGGTAAACCTGAAGATAAGTCCATTTGAGGACCCTTTTGTATCCCTCGGTCCACTCTCCTTCTTCCTTAGCTGCGCTAAGCCACAACTGCATCACTCGGCGCAAATTTCCCTTATCCACTCCCTAAAAAAACTTGTTTTTAACCGAAATTCCATTAACCCTTTACAATCTAAAAAATCGCGTCCAGACGCTTGACATGGATTTTGTGAACAAAACTCAGAAGCTACAAAATTAAACAAAAATAAAATTTTTTTTAAAATCAAAATCTCTAAACTTTGAATTTATAGAGAAAAACTTCTGTCATTTTAAATTATTTCCATGTCAATCAATAAACTTAAAGTAAATAAAGCAATTGATTGATTGAAATATCACTAGAACTACGATAAATCATGTCTTTCATATTAATTTTTTATATATTCCTGTCGCGAAACTTTTTTTGTAGCTTTTTTTTTAAAAATAAGTTTTTTCAGAATTCTTTGAATTTGTAATAAAAGTTCTCACTTTTAGTAGATGAATGAGAAAGTCATCACTAAAATCTGTCCATTTAAACGTTCCATCTTCATTCAAATATGGCACCGTTTTGCTGAGCAGTTTCTGAAGAAAAAAAACTTCTTTCGAGTTTTCGAAAACACTATTTATATTGAAAAAACAAATGAAATTATAGCTCCCCAGCACTGTCAAAAACCCGTTCCGTTGGATAAAAACCTCATTTCTCTGCCTTTTTTCGCTTTTCTTTATTAGTTTCCCTTTCCCGGAAGACCAGTTTTTTCTCTCAATTTAACAAGCTATGAAAAATGAACAAACTTTCCTGGGGCTATTAAAAAACTATTAAAAATTTTAAGCTTTTTGAATTTAACAAAGCCAAACAAACCGGGAATTTCTTTCGGAGAAGCAAGCAGAAATACAAAAACTCTGTTCTCACAATTCCTCCTGTTAGTCGTTCTTTGAGTTCTGGCCACATTTCGCTCTTGAACTCCCCTTCAACGAATACAGTGTTTCAATCATTTTATAGTTCAATTAATACATTTAATTGAATTCACATCGTAAAGGATTTCTACTCGAATCTTAATATTGATTTTTCAATTGATCGAATGTTTGAGGATAAGATGCGGCTACTAAAATCTGACTGGGAGAGATCTGAGCGGCGACGTTTGCAATAACATTCGTCACAGAGAGAACGAGGAAAGGAAACTTCGCCGCGAGTTTCAGTTCACGGTTGATAAGCATCGGCAGCTCCTGAGAGGAAGAACTTTTTGATTCATTCAACTATTTAAAATTCAATCGTTAACTCTCGATATTTTATCAAAAACTTCCAACTTACGACAAAAACTTGAATGGGTGGCATGTGATGAGGCGTTGAATGAGACCAGTCTAAGGCTTGTTTGTAAGCACCGAGCGAGTTGAAAAAGGGATGAGAAGAGGCATAAAAAAAGTGAAAAGAGAAGTAGAGAAAAAATGAAACAGAACGGAAGGAAAAGAGAATTTATGTAGATAATTTTCGGAGCGAACATGTATGTGCCAACAGAGCTGCTCCGATAACCATTCAAACCCTCACCAACAGAGCTGCTCCGATAACCATTCAAACCCTCGCCAACAGAGCTGCTCCGATAACCATTCAAACCCTCGCCAACAGAGCTGCTCCGATAACCATTCAAACCCTCACCAACAGAGCTGCTCCGATAACCATTCAAACCCTCGCCAACAGAGCTGCTCCGATAATCATTCAAACCCTCGCCAACAGAGCTGCTCCGATAACCATTCAAACCCTCGCCAACACAGCTGCTCCGATAATCATTCAAACCCTCGCCAACAGAGCTGCTCCGATAACCATTCAAACCCTCGCCAACAGAGCTGCTCCGATAACCATTCAAACCCTCGCCAACAGAGCTGCTCCGATAACCATTCAAACCCTCACCAACAGAGCTGCTCCGATAACCATTCAAACCCTCGCCAACACAGCTGCTCCGATAACCATTCAAACCCTCGCCAACAGAGCTGCTCCGATAACCATTCAAACCCTCGCCAACACAGCTGCTCCGATAACCATTCAAACCCTCGCCAACACAGCTGCTCCGATAACCATTCAAACCCTCACCAACACAGCTGCTCCGATAACCATTCAAACCCTCGCCAACACAGCTGCTCCGATAACCATTCAAACCCTCGCCAACAGAGCTGCTCCGATAACCATTCAAACCCTCGCCAACACAGCTGCTCCGATAACCATTCAAACCCTCGCCCACAGAGCTGCTCCGATAACCATTCAAACCCTCGCCAACACAGCTGCTCCGATAACCATTCAAACCCTCGCCAACACAGATGCTCCGATAACCATTCAAACCCTCGCCAACACAGATGCTCCGATAACCATTCAAACCCTCGCCAACACAGCTGCTCCGATAACCATTCAAACCCTCGCCAACAAAGCTGCTTCGATAACCATTCAAACTCTCGCCAACAGAGCTGCTCCGATAACCATTCAAACCCTCGCCTGTGATGAACACCACAAATTCTTAGAATCTTTTTTATTACTTCTAAATAAATGAATGACTGCACTGTTGAATCATCTTTCTTTAACATTGAACAAAATTCAACGAAGACCAGAATTTTCTCCTTTCCTGAGAAAAAAACATTTACATCGCGAGCGAATTCCGCGACACTATTAATATTATTTTGAGCTGCTAATTAATATGTATATGGAAGACTTTTTAGTTATATAATTTACAACGGTGAGATGATTTTTGAAGAACCTTTTTGAAAGCAGCAGATTCCATCGCTGCCGTGAAGACGAGATGTTGGCCAACGGCGTTGTTGTTGGCAGAATCCTAATAGCTAATCACTGTCAATCAGCTCTTGAATAATCTAATCCTGCCGTCTGATATTAGAACTCTTTTCCCAACTTTTGCAGGTATACGTTCCTATTAAGAATGCAGACCCTTACATTAAAACATTTCCTCTCTTGTTGAAACGAATTTCTCTTTGATCACCCAGTATTCTTCACTATTCTGCTCTTTTTCTGTTCACTCACTTTTTCTATTACTATGTTTCTTTTATCTCGCTTTCTACCGTTTTGTTCAGTTTCGAATAGTTCTCTGCCCGAACTGGCGAATATTACTAGAACAAAAAAGATAATTTTCTCAATTTGATTTTGAAAAATGAATGTAAGGTAACTAGGAATTAGTCACCTTGTCCGCCAAGTCAAGATGCTTGTCGACTAATTTGAGTATTTTCTCCAGAGGCCAACATTCCGCTTCGGAGAAGATGTGCGTTAGTGTCGTGCAGTAACCGATTCGAGCTGCCGCTCTTGCTAAACAACAAATACAGCGTCACAGTAGTCTATAACGTCTCCTCATAAGAAACTAATTCAGTTCTACTACAACAGAAGCCTGTCTTTATGCATAAATCTTCATCATAAATGATGAGAAAAAAAACGATAAAAACTGACAAAGTTAAAAACTTAATTTCCCACATGAAATAGCTCTACTTATAAAAAAGCTTGGCAAAACAGTTTTATAGAATACGAAACCTTTTCCAAAATCAAAATATCGCCTTAGGGTCCAGCTAAGTTTACACTAACGAGGCCGTACGGCTTAGCCTCAGGTTTTTTTATTAGTTGGTCCGAAAATCTTACAGATGCCCGCCGGAGGCGAAAATTTTTGTATACAGACACTTGCCTCACATCTCGAAAAAATTTCAAGTTTTAATTTTATGAAATAAAAAGTGTTTGTAAAATTTTCACCCTTATGAGATAATTAAATTTCACATGAGGGTCCCCTCTTATGAGTTAAAAGACAGACGCCCGCCAAAGGTCTAAAATAGCCGCCCGCCGACAGGCGATCGGACATGACTAAATAACCCCTGCTTAGCATCAAGAAGGGCATGAAAGAGCCAGTTACAGTAATACTGTTTCAGAATGGAATCCTAAAAATTAACAAATTTGCTGCTGAATAAGGTAGAAAATACCATATCTCACCAGGATGCGCTGAAAAAAATATTTCCGGGCGGGCGACCCAACAAGAATTTTTTTTCGGTTTCCCTTAATTGTATCCGGCCGTAATCGAATTCGTTTAACATGTCGAAAATGTGATTGCGCGAGAAAAAAATGCGGGTACGCAAAGTTTAAACCTAGTTTTTATGGGGCATTCTTTAAACATCACACAAATGCGAAGAGAGTTAGCCCGTTTTAGTGATTAAAACTAATTAAACTAAATTTCTTTCTCGGAGATTAGGCGGGCGACCGGGAGAATATTTGCTGGTTTGGTGAGCTATGGAAAATACCACCAAAAACGAGCCTCTTGAAAAGTGAATTCGCAAGTTTTTTTTTAGTACATTCACCAAGTTTTTGCGCATGAGACCATGTTTTGTAGTTTTTGGATAATCTCCAAAAAATGGGGAAATAGCTTGTTGTAATTTTCAAATTACATATGCAAAAATAGTAGAACCTGATGCCATTCCAGTGATAAGGCGTTCCACGACATAATCTCTCACTTCTTCACTCCCGATCTGCAAAGTTGTCACAATTTTACGGCAATTGCCGAACAGTGTGATTCCGAAAAGCGTGTTTGTGAAATGCACAACTTGCATTTTTCATACGGTATCGTTCCTGAGCCTTACGGTATCGTTAGCTTAAACTTGACCTGAGCCTTAGCCGACATTTCAGTGAAATTATAGCTAAATTCCAGGGCGCTTCTTACCAACCGCACATTTTTCGAGCGTATAGATTTTTTTAAATTTTGAAAACAATAAGTTTTTAATCTCAATGAATTGGAATTCCCCCAGGTAAAAATCGAAAAAAATTGCGAGTGCATAGATTTGGATGTTTTTCGGATTTTTCGGAGACGCATAAATCTTTTTCCAACCGCAGTGCGGGTGAGAGAAACACTCTGCTGAGTTCTCAAAACTTTGAAAAGTTATGAGTAAGTATATCATTGAAAATGTTAGCAGAAAGTGTTGTGTATGGTGCATGCAGTGTATTTTACGAATCACGCTTTCCGGCAACTGCACAATTTTACTAGGGGGCGTGGTATAGAGTATGGCTTTTTATTTAATGTGTTTAAAATACTGTATTTAATACACCATATTCTCTGTTTTTTAAAAAAATTTGTCATTAAATCGAGAAAAAAATTAATACTGTGAGACATTTTCAGTGTGGTCTCGTTCCTAAGCCGTAACGCCTCATAAGCGTAACCTTTCCCTGAGCCTAAGCGAAAAAAAACCAGTGAATATTAACTGAAAGCAGCTAAGACAATTTACTCAATTAGAACAGATGAAACAATAATTTTGTGGCTTATTGTTTGAAACGGATTAGTACATTAGCAGCAGGGTCGCACATTTTTCGTTTTTTTCCGAAAAAAAAGTTTTTCGACGACCGTGTCAAAAAAACACAGTCGAAAAATTCGAAAAAAGTTTTTTCTTTTTTCTCGACTTTTTTTCTCGTTTTTTCGACTTTTAATGCTCAAAAAAATTTTTTTTCGTTTCATCGACTTTTTCCTTCTATTTTTTTGATTTTTTCGCTCGTTTTTTTGTTTTTGATTTTTTTCGAGCAAGCCTGATTAGCAGTATGACCTCGTTCCTTAGCCAAACGGCCTCGCTAGCCTAATCCTCAGCGAAAAACAACCTGACCTCCCCAAAGTAAAGCACGGCCAATCCAAGTAAAGCACGCTTCCCCCATTATATAACAAAGTACCGAAAACTAAACGAATGTTAATTTCACAAGAGGTTTTAATTTTTTTTTTAAAGCTGTTCGATTAACTGACCGCTTTTTCGACGATATACGTGACGGATTTGAGACGAACGGAGTCGTTCAAATCTGCCAAAGAGTAGAACTGGTTCAGCACGTCTTCTGATGGACGTACCATTCTGAGGAATCAAAAAACACAATTTTCATTGCAACTACTCACTGCGTAAAAAAACAACGAAGGGCACTTTTTGCGTTTAACCTCATCCCCCCTATTAGAGTTTCAATGGGTCATACGTCTGACTTAATTAGATTCACAAAAAATATTTTCACATTGAAAATATTTTTACATTAAAAAACGCTAAGGCTTAGAAAAATTTTACGCTAACGAGGCCGAACGGTTTAGGCTAACGAGACCGTATAAAAAATGCCAGGGGCCTCTTTCTAATTGGATATTTTGGATACAACGATACAGCAATACAATATTGTCTTTCTAAACTTTCGATACAGCGATACAGCTATACAAATGGATACAGCGATATTTTGTGAAGGGCACCTGTATCCCTGTAGAGGTTCTCTCTCTAATCTTTTACAGTTTACAGCAAAAAAAAAAATCGAATCTTTACAGGAAACGGATACAAATTTACAATTCTAGAGGCTGCTGTAAAGATGGATACAGCACGCATTTACAATGTATTTTCTTTATGTTTTTGTTTTTTCTTCTCATTTTTCCATCTCCATTTTTTCTTTCTTTTTTTACCAAAATTTTTTTCAATTATTTGATTTCGTTTTTCCTTTGTCCATTAATATAATACGTAATGGAAAACATAATAATTTTGGTAATTGTATATTCAAATAAGTATTGTACTATTTTTCTTTTCTTTAAAAGAATTACTGCAAGAATTATTATTGCAAGTTTTTCTTTAAAATAATTTTTTAATTGAAGGTGGTTGGCGGATGCAAGTTTTGACCATTACGCTGATGAAACCATTACGGCTTAGTTGGTAAAAACCGTTTCATTAAAATTCCTTCAAGTAGTATAGGGTCCAAAAAACAACAGAAAACCAAAAAAGTTTCTGAAAAAAACAACTTTCTTTTGGAATGAAATTTTTTTTGTGGAAAACTAGAAGCTTTTTTTCGCTTATTAACGCTTACTTAGGTCACGTAATATACAAAGAACAGAAAAAAGTGGAATATAGAGCCTAGTATAGCTGGAAAACCTTACCAGTTAAACTGCACTAACCCCTCTAATTTCAATCATGTATACTATTAACGTACAATTTTAAAAAAAGACTGCTTTTGCTTAATGTTTGGTGGCAAAAAATGAAGGAAAAACTGAAGGTGGCAAAATATGAAGAAAAAACTGGAAGTGGTAAAATATCAAGAAAAAAAAAGAAAACAAAAGAAAACAAGAAGAAAAAAAAGAAAAAAACAGAAGAAAAAACAGAATATGAAGAAGAAAAAATGAAGAAAAAACTTTTAAAAAAAGAAAAAAATATGAAGAGAAAAAAATGAAGAAGAAAAAACAAATTATGAAGAAGAAAATACAAAATATGAAGAAAATTGACCGAGCAAACGAAAATTGCCCCAAACTCAACAAATATTTGTATCCGGTACAGCAACTTTTTTTATCGGCTGCTGTATCGGATACAACTGTGAACTGTATTCATTTATTTACAGGAGAGATTAGAAAGACAAGTAAAATATCGCTGTATCCAAACTTCCATTGTATCGCTGTATCCAAAATATCCAATTAGAAAGAGGCCCCAGACTCAACTGACCGATTGAACCTCTGGTAGGGTGGACCCGGTGGAGTGGTTAAACACAAAAAGTGCCCTACAAAGAAATGACTTACCAGTCTTTCGAATAATTAGGGCAATTACCGAAAGGTGTGTGAGCGTGTTTGAAGAATGCACTACTCGGACCCAACAAAAACTCAAACTGTTCATGACTACACTTTCTGCTCACAACTATTTATTGTATAGGTTCAATAGGGTCAGATGAGAGTGGCATTTTTTGATACGGTCTCGTAAGCCTAAGCCGTACGGCTCGTTAGCGTATTTTTTTTACTTTAAAAGTATTTTTGATGTAACAAATATTTTTTAATGTAAAAATAAGTTTTTGTAAATCTAATTAAGTCAGACCTATGACCCATGGAACTTCTGGTAGGGGGTGTGAATATCTGATAGGTCTTTGTAGCAAATCGCTCTTCTCTATTATTACTCGGCTATGGGACCTAGCTCCATATTCCTATCTCTGTATCACATGTTATAAGCCAGAGAATGCTTTCGCATGGGGCACTATAATTACGCCCCTTCGCTCGTCAGAGAGAGAGAGAGGAGAGACCGGGCCCGGTCGCTCGCCCCCACCCCACATTATCTGTGTTCCTGTTTCGTAGTATTAATGCTAAGTAACGCACTTGAATAATGTGTAAACTGATCATCGCCCTCACCGCAATTGTTCTACATATAGTAATGTAACTTCTATCGTCCAATCGTAGTCGCTTCTGATGCTTTATAATGTTATCGTACTTGGTGTCCATGTATAACGTCTTAACCCAATAAACTAGTCTACCTTCATGTTCGTGTTTGGGGTCACAAGACAGGGGACACCACACCAAAACCCGCGGACTCTCACTGGGGCCTAAACGCGAAAAGTCCCTATAATCATTCTAAATTGAATTGAAGCGAATCATTCGAAAGCTGTTTGAAAGAATCTTGACATGAAAAAAAACTTGAAAATGAAAATTAGTCTAGTAGTTTGAGCAGAAAGTGTAGTCATGAACACTTTAAGTTTGTGTTTGGTGTGAGTAGTGCATTCTTCAAACACGCTCACACGCCTTTCGGTAATTGCCATAATTAGGAATGTTTCAGAATTTAGAAGAAAAAAATTCTGCGTTCAATAACAAAAATTAGCGTCGTTGGCCGTTACTAAAGAACGCCGTGTTCGCTGTTCGCTGTAAATCATTACTAATGCACGCCGTGCATGGGGCGGAGTTAGGCTGCGCACTGTTTTGCTCACCAACCGTTTTTAACTGTAAAAAAGGGCTTTTAACAAAGTGTACGGAGTTCACGGTACGGAGTTCATTCTCCTTGCTGCTCCTACACGTGCCGAAATCGAGAAACGCACCCAAGAATGGAATGACGCTCTTAGTAGGCATGGCTTACGCTTCAACATCAAGAAGACCGAGTACCAGGAAATCGGAGTGCAAACGACGGGAACTGTTCACATCAGCGGTGAACCGCTCCCGAAGACCTCCGAATTCAAGTACCTTGGTTCTGTCATCTCCTCAGACACGTCAACAAATGCAGCGGCACGCCAAAGAGTAAATGCAGCTTGGATGAAATGGAGAGAAGCTGCAGGTGTCCTCTGTGATAGGAATATCACAGCTGGCATACGCGGAAAGATGTATAAAACAGCAATCCGTCCTTCTCTATTCGACGGAGACCTGGCCTACAACGCGTATAACCGAGAACATTATCCACACGAATGAGATGAAAATGTTACGCTGGACACTAGGACTGACTCGCCTAGATTGTGTGCGTAACACGATTGTGAGAGGGAGACTCGGCGTTGCCCCAATACAAGACAAGATGCGAGAAGGGAGAGTTAGATGGTATGGACACGTGATGCGAAGAGACGCGACCAACATCGCAAGACACGCCCTTGACATGGAAGTACCAGGCAAACGCCCTCGAGGCGAACCGAAGACAAGATATATGGATACGCTCAACCAAGACCTGCGCCTTGCAAGACTCCACTCGGAAGACGCAACGGACAGATGTTTCTGGAGAGCTAGAAGCCGTACAGCGGACCCTACTCCGACCTCGGTCGGCGCGGGACAACGCTAAGAAGAAGAAGAAGTACGGAGTTCACGGTTCACTATATCACTATGCTACGCGTCATAAGACGTTAGATTTTTGCAAAAAAAAAAAATTTTCAAGGTACCAAAAAAAAGGAGAAGCAGAGCGAGAAGAGAGAGTCTCTGTGATGATAGCTGGAGGTGATGTGTGATGACCCACTTCGGGAGGCGCTCTCTCTCCGGGGGCGCCACCCCGAGTTTATAATAACCAAAGTTTAAAGAAGAAAAAAAAATATCAAAAAAAAAGAGAAGAAGAAGAAAAAAATAAGAGAGGGAAGCGAAATGGGGAAAAGAGAGAGAATGAAGATGATACTGGGTTCTTTGGAGGATCAAGTAGCAGGAAGCAGCGTACACAATGTACTGCAAGTAGTAAGTCCAGTTCATTATATCGTGTTTGTGGCGCAAATCTGTTTATGTCTCAGTGAGACCGTATCAATTTCGGAGGTCATAGGCATATGGTTGCGCGGCTGTTAACACTGTTGTCTGGGCCGTTTGGCCAATTAAGACAAGAAGAGAAAAAGAGAAAAGAGAGAGGTGCCTTGCTCGAGTCAGAGGAACTTATCATTGCAAACGTTCCTTTAGAAGTTAAAGCGCGTATATTAAGTAAAGTATTTGAAAGGTTATCTCATTCATGATTAACGTAAGATCCCTTTTTGTGTCCATGTGATGCTACTTTGGATTCATGTCAGGATTTTCCTCCTTATTCAAGATTGAGAGAAAATTATTCCACGTCAGGTTGAGTCATATGATCTTATGGGTGCTAAAAGGTCTTCAGCAATCAATGTGTAGCTATTACGAAAACGCTAAGTAAGCTCTTCAAGTCCCTATTATTTTCGCTCTTTTCATGTGACGCGATTGTTGATTCATTTTCATTATACCCAGTTTAAAAAAAAGAGAAGAAGTACTTCATTTTGCATTTTTCTGTTTGTGTTTTCATGTCGCTGAACCAGAAGAGTTATATTTTCCCTCTCTTTACTTTTCATCTTACATTTGCTAAACCGTTAGCAGTGGAGAGCCAGAGTATAGGGTGACTCTCCCAGGCCAAAACATTGGTAGCGTCTGTGAATTTTCACGTGTTATGACATAGTTTTTGCCGGACTGATTTCTAGACCGTAGATAGGTGATCGTCCGAAAAGCCCCTTTGTCCCAAACGCTCACATTTCTCCCGATTAATGGCACATTTCTTTTGTGAAAAGAGCGAGTTACGTACATACATATATTCCTCTCGCTCAGACATATCTCTAGCCGCCTAACTTCCGTGCTATTTACCTACAGTAGACCTCGTGCTATTTCAGCCACGCATTGCTCTTTCAATCTCACCATACAATGTCTCTTCGCCTCTAACACTCTCCTGGCATAGCGATGCACGCTCTTTGCGAGATGACGAATAGAATGTGCCTCTGTGTCTCCTTCTCTCTCTCTCTCTCTCTCTCTCTCTCTCTCTCTCTCTCTCTCTCTCTCTCTCTCTCTCTCTCTCTCTCTCTCTCTCTCTCCTTCTGTGAGCCCGATTAGTCAAAGGAAGGCATTTTTTTTCTTTTCTCTTCTTCCTTTGTATTAAAATTTCCTTCAGATTGGTTCAGATCCGCGATCAGACGAAGCAAGCGAAATTCCAGTCATTCCAGTCTAAAAGGCTTTTGTTTTAAGAATCATCGCTGTCTCTTTTCACCATGTTATTTTTGAAGGAGTCGCTCAGAGATGCCATTTCTACCATTAAACCTGAAGTAAGTTAGAAAGATTTTAGAAAAAGAGGGCTTTTGCGGTCTGGGAATGATTCAGCTGTGAGATTATTTCAAAAAGTCCCCGACAAATGCCACATTCCAACCAGTAGTTTTCAAAAGTACTAAACACATCCCAGACTAAAAGGCATTCCTAAGGTTAGAGAGGAATTTTATCAGAGGAAACGGGAGACAAAGAAGAATTTTATCAGCGCAGAAATCTTAAGTGAGCCACAGACAGTTCACCCAATACATCTATCTCATCCCATCGGCAGGCATAACGCTCTCACCCCTTTTCTCTCTCTCTCCCATTCTCTCTCACTCTCGAGCAGGGAGAGGCAGCAGGCCCCTCCCACATCCCTGGATGACTGATCGTCACTTTCCCCGTTGATCAGGCTCAAAGTAAGCAGCTTCCGCTTTCAGGAAGCGATGAAGCTGCGAAGTGGCAGAAGCCTCGAGAACATCCAAGGACGACCGCCGGACACGAACGAGACGTCGACGGAGAGCCCCCAGTCAGGGGAGGGTTCATTCGGGCCCTTTTTCGGACGATCAGTAAAATAATAGGTTTAGTATGCAAAACCCTCCAACTTCACCAATCAGCGCCGCGATCCAGCAGACGATCGACTCCGGAGAGAGGGGTACAGGCGTGAGTAGCTGTCGGTCGCAATCGCTAGAGACACCATGTCGCAGAAATCGAGGCAGCGAGGAGGCACAACTAGAGGACGCGGGAAGCAAAAACCCAGGTAGTTTAGTTTCAAATATGTCACGAATAAGGCTTCAGGAGGATATAGATCAAATAGAAGCGGTATTGTCAAAGATTGAGGAAAGGGAACTAGCCATAAGAAGGGACATATCTAGCCCAGTGAACCAGTGTGTGCTTCGAGTGTCAAAAAAAGCTGGACGACCAACTACCCGTGGCCAAAGCTTTAGAGCGTTCGGTAAAAGTTACGGGTCTAGGTCGCGAAATACGTTGTTTCATGATCGTAGCTTCGAAAGATTCAAGGAAAGTACTGACGGATTCACAATGCATGGTTCACAGGACCAGGCAAGTTGGCCACCGCAAATTTCTTTTCCGAGCGTGAATATACTATAAACAGGTCAGAGAAAATGAGATTCAGGTAGGATCTAGGGTTCTCCTCAGGAACTATACTACAAAAATAGGCTTGGGCAGTATAGGGTTATCGGTATAGCAAAACCTCATGTCGTTATAGTAAATCTGAAATCACCCTCGCCGATGCCGAAAAAGGTTCATTTGAATCAACTGAAACCAGCATTTTCGAACGATGGTCCCATATGTACGCACAAGGCTCTACAGCCGCAGGACCAGGCAGATTTGTAAGACGTGGGCGCTACAGACGCTCCTACGCAAGGATATAACAACAAGGAGGCCAGCAGCAACCGTCAAGACAAACCAAGTAAGCAGGAAACCAAGGAGACAACTCATCAATATAACTTAAGGAAGAAAAAGTAAATTATAAAATAACAGGAATCGGTAACTTCATTGGTAGGCAGGGGCAGAAGGCCTCTAAGTTAATTTCAGGTTTCAGAGTATCATTTCAAAAAAAAAACAACATATATAAACGCCCAGGAATAATTACTTAATAATCAGAACATAAGATTTTTTTGTGTTTTATTTTCTTCTTTTCTTTCTTTTTGCTTCCGTGCTCCATGAATTAATTTACCTTCGATGAATTATATCATATCATGTGGTGCTCGCAATTCATTTCGTGTATGCATTTTTATACTCATTATGCTCAGGTTCTTCCGTAAATTTCTCTGTGGTTCTTGTCTATCTTGAAACTTTGATGATCATAAGAGCGCTCTCTTGCTTCTGTGCTCCATGAATTACATCATATCATGTGGTACTCGCAATTCATTTCGTGTATGCATGTTTATACTCATTATGCTCAGGTTCTTCCGTAAATTTCTCTGTGGTTCTTGTCTATCTTTGAACTTTGATGATCATAAGAGCGCTCTCTTGCTTCTACGCTCCATGAATTATATCATATCATGTGGTGCTCGCAATCCACTTCGTTTATGCATTCTTATACTTATTATGCTCATGTTCTTCCGTAAAGTTCTCTGTGATTTGCGCATTCTTCTCATGCTTTTCGGAACAACTTCTCCGGAAAATATATATGTATATGAGTGTATATAATATATATGTGTTGATACATGCGTACGTGTATATGTATATGCGTATATGTATATTTGTATGTATATGTATCGATGTATAATGTATATGTATATATTTTTTTGAACAGTAATTCATCCTGTTTTGCCAATTATCCCATATAAACCTTCGTTTATATCATGGTCTATGATTTCCCCGGCCTTACTTTTCTCTTCTCCTTAGCCTCTTTCTCTTCTTTGCCCTATAAGATCAACAATTCACACCACACTCTCATCATTTCTTGTTTCGGAATCGCCTTTCAATTGCACCAGTGCTAAATATCCAGTCATATCAATCGTTACAAACGCGCGAAAAACAATCAATTAAGCGATTAATCATACAATGTTATTCTCTCATTTACACGTTGTCATGTTTATGTAAATGAATTTCCCGCCATTTAATATACATATGCGAATCGTGATTCCTATGACAGTTTCTCGAAAAGTAGTTACTTCTAAACGTGATCGATACCCACGTATCCCGTTCCAAAGGGCTTGCTCATCAACTCTCCCAATGTCTCTTTCAAACTGGCATCAAACACTTGATCAGTCTGCTTTTCTTAAATTTCTACTATTTTTCGTTTACTACAGTGAGGCGGTTGATACTGTTCCTATTAATCTACATACTTCTTCATAAATCATCCTCACTCGTTTTCACAGAATTTTTTACCAAGTTCTCTTCCGTTTTTTTTTCACTCAACGAACGTAAGCTGTACTTATTAATAAATCCCTCTCACGTTCTTATTCAGTCCTCTTGGAGTCCTCAGGGATTCGTTTTGGCCGTTATTATTTCCTAGTTTTATCAATGATCTTCCTCAGTTTCTAGCTAGAAACGTACTTTACACTTCCCAGAATTATTCGCTTACAATGCCCACGTTCTACACCCCTAAATGTTTCTAGCCGCGATGGTGGAGATCTAAGGAAATTTTAAGAATTAAACGTGGCCTGAAATTCTTCTATCCTTATGCTTCCCAACACGGGAAATCAGTATTCTCACATTCTGTTTGCTTCTTAACACAATGTGTCTGGTCTTCTCATAAAGAATAGTCGCTTCCCTCTCTTTCGATTGCCAACTTCCATCCTATGGTTGCGAAAGGCCTCCGACAATCGAGCATTGATCTGTTTTGAGCTCCGAGTAACGGACATGCCGTCTTAACAGCGTGGTAGAATATCAGTCACAAGTTTATCATCACGTTGATTTTCGTATTAGTGTGTTATTAATTGGTTTCGCAAACCATATATGTTCGCGCGCGCGGCGAGAATTTTGTCGGGTGTGCTCGCGTCAAAAAAAGGCCAACATTGATTAAGTGAGCAAGCATGCCAAGACAAGCGATAAGAGGGAAACCACCGCCGGCAAAAAGATCCAGGAGGTCGATCCCGCCCGACCACGAACGACCGGCGTTAGACAGCGCCGAAGTCAACAGATTCCCCACCCCAGCTGGTGCCCCCATTCTGGAGACACCATTGTTGGAACAGTTTAACTCCCTCCCCCCAAACGCAGAAGTTGCCGAAGTCAACAGATTCCCCACCCCAGCTGGTGCCCCCCCATTCTGGAGACACCGTTGTTGGAACAGTTTAACTTCCTCCCCCAAACGCAGAAGTTGCCGAAGTCAACAGATTCCCCACCCTAGCTGGTGCCCCCATTCTGGAGACACCATTGTTGGAACAGTTTAACACTCTCGCCCCAAACACAGACGACGCTGAAGGCGACAACGTCTCTACCCAACTGGTGACCCCATTTCGGGGACACCGTTGTTGGAAGGATCAAGCCCACTCTTCCCAAACATAGGTGGTGCCATTCAAGTACCACCAACAAGAGAATCAATGCCTGTTTCAGATGATGACATCTTCGTGCTCAGCACCGCGGCCACCAACCTTGTCGGGCAGGCAGCAAACCTCTCGCGACCTCCCGAAGAAGCATCAAATGACGTCGTCGTCCCGCAAATTGCCACTCCGCCAACTGCATTTCTCACACCGGTTGGTGACCTCATTCTGAGGGCACCATTATCGGAAGAACTCAATTCTCAAAATCCCCATACCTCGCGGACCATTTGCGACTTCCCAGCGCTCGGTGAAGAACACAAGCCTGAGGTAAGGCTAAAGGCAACCATGGTGCAAGCGACAGAAGATTCGTCAAGCGAAGCCGCCGTTTTGTCAGCAGCTTGTCCTCCCCGGTACGTTACCTCATTCCGAGGTCAACATCACCGGTTCTATTAAATTTCGCGATTCCTCACATCGCGTCCCGACTTTCCCGCACAGGAGCGACATCTGAAGGGTACAGGAGCTATTTCGGTACAGGAGCTACTTCCGAAGTCATGCTACTAAGAGCCATTCTCGCATTGAGCCTCGGTGACGCCTCAGATGATGTCGCTACTCCATCAGCCGTCTCCATTCCCTCAGTAGGTGGCCTCGTTCCGATAAAACCTAAAACAAAGAAACCCTACACTCCTCCTCAGCTCCTGGATAAAATAAGTTCATCGCTGCTTATGCCGCCAACGCGGCCGCCTTCTCTTACCTAGCCGGTGTCCTCATTCCAAGATCACAATCGCTAGAATCATTTCTCTTCTTCTTTCGATTGAAAGATCATCGCTGCAGATGACAAGGTCTCTGAAGATTATCCGACTTTCGATTTTTTTTCAGATCAAAAAAAAAGGATAAGAGAAAACTGGGGAAAGGGTTAGAGAGGTGAGGTCACAAAATTTCACATAGCCGTTTCGAAGGAAAAGGTAGGCAAAGAACGATCTACAGCGGATCTGCACGCCTGCTCACAAAAAAAAATCATCATTAGCCTTGGAAGTGAGGTGCCACAACGTCGATAATGGACGGTCTCGAAAGTTCAACCGATTTAGAAACAAGCTGGACGACCAATCGAGGAGGATCATCAGCCAATCAGAGCCGTATGTTCTGAGCACGGCTGGACGATTCACTAAACTGTTGCGTATAATATTTTCAAGCTATGACAGGTTCACAACTCCATGACTTGGTTCACTCAGAATTCGCCAATTTTCAGGGAAAAATAAGAAGAAAAAAAGTGGAGGGAATTCAAAGACCAATTGGTGCCATCATGAAGTAAGTTTAACCTTTTCAAATTGCAACTGGTCACATTCTACAGGCAGCAAATGAAGTCGGTATACCAAAGGCTACTTGTTCAGAGACCCGATGCCAGATCAATGTCAGGGTCGTTCATGAACTCTACGGCAGAATGAAGTGGCGATCGGGAAAAGTCAGCTAACTTAAAATGAGACGTTTTTCATATCTAACCCCTCAAAAGAGAAAGATTTTTTTTAAAAAGTTGTTTTACATACATACCGTTTCATTGAAAGACACTTCTTGATTTTAATTGAAGGACAGTTCTTCAAGCGTCGAGGACTCCAGACTTGAAAACGGAAGGCAAAAGTGCGAGATCGAGGACATTAAAAAGAAGCGTCGAAAAAGGGGGAAGAAAAGGTTGGTATTAATCAACACAAAAAAAAGTTGTAAAAAAAAACAACTTAACTTTTCTTACCTGAAAAAAAAAAATTGAAGTTTTTTTAAACAAAAAAAAAAAGAAAAAAACAAAAAGGGGGGAACATATACATACTTCTCGGTCTTAATTGCAGGGAGCAGTCGTAAGAGCGGTGGACTCGGAAGGGACAAATTCCGGGACAGGATCGAAGAGGGAGCGAGGCCGAATTCGGGAAAAGGATACGAAGAAGAGGAAGAAAAAAAACGGACACAGCAAGTGAAGGACGGCAGAAGAAGATAGTCTTTCTTTTGTGGCATATATGTATATATATTTATTGTCCTCTGTTTACGTGATGTTTATCATGTCACGCTTTATGAGTTGTTAATTAATTCTCTGGAAACTGTTTTTGCATTGAAAAATGTAGATAAAATATACATAATATATCCATGGTTTAACCAATTTACTCGATTTATGCATTTGTTTCGATTGTTTTGTCACAAGACTTCAATTAGATTCATGCCGTTTATAATCCTCAGCTTTACCGTTTTGTAGAAAGAACATTTACGGTAGAACTAAACTATTCTTAATTTTTTTTTCTCGGTCCGAGGACGGACCTGGGGTAAAGGTTGGAGGTGTGAATATCTGATAGGTCTTTGTAGCAAATCGCTCTTCTCTATTATTACTCGGCTATGGGACCTAGCTCCATATTCCTATCTCTGTATCACATGTTATAAGCCAGAGAATGCTTTCGCATGGGGCACTATAAATACGCCCCTTCGCTCGTCAGAGAGAGAGAGAGGAGAGACTGGGCCCGGTCGCTCGCCCCCACCCCACATTATCTGTGTTCCTGTTTCGTAGTATTAATGCTAAGTAACGCACTTGAATAATGTGTAAACTGATCATCGCCCTCACCGCAATTGTTCTACATATAGTAATGTAACTTCTATCGTCCAATCGTAGTCGCTTCTGATGCTTTATAATGTTATCGTACTTGGTGTCCATGTATAACGTCTTAACCCAATAAACTAGTCTACCTTCATGTTCGTGTTTGGGGTCACAAGACAGGGGACACCACACCAAAACCCGCGGACTCTCACTGGGGCCTAAACGCGAAAAGTCCCTATAATCATTCTAAATTGAATTGAAGCGAATCATTCGAAAGCTGTTTGAAAGAATCTTGACATGAAAAAAAACTTGAAAATGAAAATTAGTCTAGTAGTTTGAGCAGAAAGTGTAGTCATGAACACTTTAAGTTTGTGTTTGGTGTGAGTAGTGCATTCTTCAAACACGCTCACACGCCTTTCGGTAATTGCCATAATTAGGAATGTTTCAGAATTTAGAAGAAAAAAATTCTGCGTTCAATAACAAAAATTAGCGTCGTTGGCCGTTACTAAAGAACGCCGTGTTCGCTGTTCGCTGTAAATCATTACTAATGCACGCCGTGCATGGGGCGGAGTTAGGCTGCGCACTGTTTTGCTCACCAACCGTTTTTAACTGTAAAAAAGGGCTTTTAACAAAGTGTACGGAGTTCACGGTACGGAGTTCATTCTCCTTGCTGCTCCTACACGTGCCGAAATCGAGAAACGCACCCAAGAATGGAATGACGCTCTTAGTAGGCATGGCTTACGCTTCAACATCAAGAAGACCGAGTACCAGGAAATCGGAGTGCAAACGACGGGAAACTGTTCACATCAGCGGTGAACCGCTCCCGAAGACCTCCGAATTCAAGTACCTTGGTTCTGTCATCTCCTCAGACACGTCAACAAATGCAGCGGCACGCCAAAGAGTAAATGCAGCTTGGATGAAATGGAGAGAAGCTGCAGGTGTCCTCTGTGATAGGAATATCACAGCTGGCATACGCGAAAGATGTATAAAACAGCAATCCGTCCTTCTCTATTCGACGGAGACCTGGCCTACAACGCGTATAACCGAGAACATTATCCACACGAATGATATGAAAATGTTACGCTGGACACTAGGACTGACTCGCCTAGATTGTGTGCGTAACACGATTGTGAGAGGGAGACTCGGCGTTGCCCCAATACAAGACAAGATGCGAGAAGGGAGAGTTAGATGGTATGGACACGTGATGCGAAGAGACGCGACCAACATCGCAAGACACGCCTTGACATGGAAGTACCAGGCAAACGCCCTCGAGGCGAACCGAAGACAAGATATATGGATACGCTCAACCAAGACCTGCGCCTTGCAAGACTCCACTCGGAAGACGCAACGGACAGATGTTTCTGGAGAGCTAGAAGCCGTACAGCGGACCCTACTCCGACCTCGGTCGGCGCGGGACAACGCTAAGAAGAAGAAGAAGTACGGAGTTCACGGTTCACTATATCACTATGCGTCGCGGTCTTCACTGAGCGTCGCGGCCCTAAAACACGGCCTAAACTTAAAAACGGCCCAGCTCAATTTTTTCTTTCTTGTTCTCTTTCTTTCTTTTTTATTTTCCTTTCTTTTTAAATTATCTTTAGAGAGCCCTACCTAAGCAAAGGGTGGGGGGTTAGGGGCCCTAGGGGGTAGGGGGAAGGGGGGTAAAAAAAAACTCAAAAGTAAATACTTGTAAACTTTTACAGCCCGGCTCGCTCGGCTGAATCGGTTGGCTCTGTACAATAGGCTGGTTGTTACGTTCATGACAACTATTTTGTTCGTGACTACTGTCATTTACTGTAGTGCAGGGGTGAAAATGATTTACTGTGATTAGTTCGGCGAGAGTTCGGACTCGATGTGATGAAATTTTTTGCATTATTTTTATTTTAACATCAAAAAATAATTTTAACATCAAAAATAATTATTTTTTCGTCGAAAAAAGGCTTAGGCTTACGAGGAAACGTGGTTTAAACCCATATAAAAATTGAAAGAAAAAGTTTTCTCTTGGTGAAGATATGATATGTCCCAAGATGCGGGTTCGCTCAAAATCCGCCAATCTCATCTGTAAATGTAAGAAAAACTTATTTGAAAAACGCCCCACGAGTTTTCAGAAACATTGTGTGCGCTGTCTATTATTGATATTCTTACTATGACTCAGAATAATGAAGTGACAGCTTAGCGCAGTGGGGTGACGCGGGGATTGAGGCTGATAGGTTGTAAGTCCTTGTTTTTGTTGCCTGTTTTGGGAACCCAAAGAATCGAATTTAAAACTAGTCTTCAAAACTATAGCTTTTAGCCTATAAATGTAACTGTTCATTAAAACTTGTTCACCAATAAAAAACTTTATTCGGAAAAAAAATCCCACAAAAAAGGCAATGGTGGAGAATTGTGGTCACGCTCATTTTTGATTTTTTTCAATCGAATAAAGTGTTAATTGGCTTCTTGTGACCTACTGAGCAACAAAAACATGTGCGAAAACATGTGAAAATTTTTTTTGTTCATGAAAACGATTTTATTCATGAAAACTCCCTTCCCCCCTTTCTCCTTAGGGCTTCACCCCTTTAGGGCCCCCCTTTCCCCTCCCCCCTAGGGCCCCTACCCCCTTGCTTAGGTAGGGCCCTCTTCCTCCCCCCTTCTCCCTTTAGGGCCCCTCTCCCTTTTCTGCTTAGGTAAACCCCCTCCCCCTTCCTTTCCCCAAAATTAAAGCCAAAAATTTTTTTGAAAAAATGTTTTTTTTGTAGAAATAAAAAAAGTTTTTTCTTACAAAAAAAATTTTTTTCGCACATGTTTTTATTGCTCAGTAGGTCATAAAAAGCCAATTAACACTTTTATCGATTGAAAAAAAACCAAAAATGAGCGGGACCACAATTATCCACAATTGCCAAAAAGTTCCATCTCTAATGGTAGAGAAAATCGGCGCTTCTGCAGTTTAAGTGGCAGCGCTCGTGTGCTTTAAACGCTTCCGTTTCGAAAAACTTCTTCATAGATGTTCATTTTGAGCATCAAGGACTCTGGTTCTTGTAAAAACTTTTTTCCTTCATTTTTTTTTTACAAAAAAAAAGATTTTCAAAAAAATTTTTTGGCTCAACTGCAGTTTCAGTCACCTCTAAAGTCAAAAAACCAGATTTCACAGCAAACAAACGCACTAACAAGGGAGAGGGAGGGGGGTTATTTTTTACATTAAAAACGCTTAGGCTTAGGAAAAAGTTGGCTCTAACTGTATGTTTGCATGATTTGAACAGGAAGTTGTGTTATTCGGAGTGTTATTTGGACAGTGTTATTTGGACAACAAGGAGGTCGGTGCTACAACTGCAACCAGTTCGGCCACTACAGCAACAAGTGCAGAGCACCCAGGTACGGAGAATACTAATTCAGTGGCATTTTAAGTACAAGGTTTTCTGTGGGCTTTTAGTCGCAAATTGGGGCTTCTCCCTTCATTTTAGAAATTATTCTCAATGGTTATAAACTTAATTTTGAACCATGTTCTTCACCCTTTTCACCTTCCGTTATTAGGCAATAGACAGTCCGCAGTGGCCAACAAGGTTTTTGTGGAGAAAAAAGTGAAGGAATGGTGGAAAATTGGAGCGGTGGAGAAACGGGAAAGAAAGGGCGCGTGGCTATCACCGCTGTCGGTAGTGGAAAACGGTAAGAAATTAAGATTTATTCATGACCTTTCACACTTCTACTCTTTTCTCGCTAAAACCTATTTCAAATTCGAAGATCTCAGAAATTTGTGGTTTTCTCTTCCTTTCAATGGTTATTTGGCAACTTTCGATTTTGCCACCGGTTATCATCATTTGGCCATCGCCAAGGAGGACAGGCATTACCTGTCGTTTGTGTGTGAGCTTGATGGAGTGGAAAGGTGTTTCCAGTTTGCGGCAGCTCCATTTGGACTGTCGCAAGCTCCATACGATTTCACAAAGTTGTTCCGCCCCATCGTGGCGGAGTGGAGAGGTTCAGGCATTACCTGTTCTCTGTATATAACCAAGGAGCACAGGCATTACCTGTCGTTTGTGTGTGAGCTTGATGGAGTGGAAAGGTGTTT
The DNA here is from genome assembly GCA_964056735.1 of Allodiplogaster pararmata. Classification (NCBI taxonomy): domain Eukaryota; kingdom Metazoa; phylum Nematoda; class Chromadorea; order Rhabditida; family Diplogasteridae; genus Allodiplogaster; species Allodiplogaster pararmata. Next base: position 3,434,796 of record OZ057403.1, read on the forward strand.
CCAGTTTGCAGCAGCTCCATTTGGACTGTCGCAAGCTCCATACGATTTCACAAAGTTGTTCCGCCCCATCGTGGCGGAGTGGAGAGGTTCAGGCATTACCTGTTCTCTGTATATAGCCAAGGAGGACAGGCATTACCTGTCGTTTGTGTGTGAGCTTGATGGATTGGAAAGGTGTTTTCAGTTTGCGGCAGCTCCATTTGGACTGTCGCAAGCTCCATACGTCTTCAAAAAAAAATTGTTCCGCCCCATCGTGGCGAAGTGGAGAGGTTCAGGCATTACCTGTTCTCTGTATTTACACGACGGCATCCTAGTGACCGCCACAGAAGAGGAGTGCAGAAGGAACGTGGAGACGGTTGAGATGATCTGAGGAGAGCTGGAGTACATGTTGCGGAGGAGAAAAAAAATTATTGGCTGCCATCGCAGACAGGTGTGTGGCTAGGTTATGCTATTTACTTGAGACGAGGTTGTGTCTCGTTTGCTTCCCATCGGCGAGTGAAAGCAATTGAAAGATTCAAGTTTATTTTGGATTGCAACAATCCCACTATTCGAGATCGTCAGGTATTTTTGGGTACGGTGCATTCATGTCACCTTGTTCTAGGTGACGAAGGAGTTCGACGGTGTCGAATCGTCTCTCGGGTGGTGGAAGATTCTTCAAGAAAAGAAGAGTCAGCGAAAACGAGAGTGCCGCTGTCGGAGGGAGAACGAGGTGAGATTGTGTTCTGGTTGGATAAATTTGAGAGAGGTGTGGAGAAGTCGTTTGTGGAAAAGGAATGGACTCCTAGTGTAGTAATTGAAACAGATGCATCATCAGAAGCGATTGAGGTTCTGCTAAAGTTAAATGATGCCTGTAGTGAAAAATGAGCGAGAAATCTCTCTGAGCATGAAAAGTCATTGTCCAGCGCTTTCCGAGAACTGTTAGCGGTTGTTTTTGCTTTCAGAGCATACCGATCGATAGTTAACATGTACTTTTGCGTTGCGATAGCCAGGCTGCGGTTCAGATATTGTAAAGAGGCAGTTCTCAGGAACCGTTGCATGATCTGTGTTTAGAAGTGAACAAAATTGTGGTAGAAGTAAATGCTAAAGTTAAATTTCTATGGATACGCAGAGAGTTGAATTGTGAAGCGGATGAAGTTAGTAGATGGGTGGATCATGATGACTGGGGGATCAAAAGAGATATCTTCAATTTGTGTGCAAGGAAATGGGGTCAGCCAGACCGGGATATTTTTGCTGATGAAACCAACGCTAAATGTGATATCTTTTTGAGCTGTCCGGGTTCGAGCGGGATCGATGGTTTCGAACAGAGAAGCGATTGGAATAGAAGGAATCTTCTCTGGTTAGTTTCTCCGCCATCTCTTCTTTCGAAGACTTTGCGTGTTGATGGTTGTTCTGCTAGCAGGGCCATTCTGGGCACCCCTTTCTGGTAAAGTCACACTGCTTTTCCCACTCTGAGAAAAGGGAATACTTGGGCTTCTTATGTAAAAGATTCATTAACTTTCGGAAAAGGAGCAAATATTTTGATACCTGCGTCTAGGAAGAGAGGGGCTTTTGGAAGCAGCAAACTTGCCTCGGATTTCGTATTTTTGTTGTGTGATTTCGAAAATTCCAGCCTATAAACAAGGTGCTTCACGCCTTTAGTTATCTAGCCTCACAGTTGTTCGGTCAGGATAAAGCACACTTCCTGTTTGGCCATGCAAACACGGGTTTTAGCGAAAACGAAAGAAACGCAGTGACTGTAGTTGTAGCTAAAACTGTATGTTTGCATGATTTGAACAGGAAGTTGCCCGGCCGCGATTTAGCCAAAACCCCTTTTGGCGGGAAAGGGGTTAAATCGCGGCGTGCTCTTCATTCTACGCTTTTTCTGACCGGTTTTCGGTTGAGTGTTATTCGGCCCACCCACCCTCCCAAACAGTTTTTATTTTGTAGGAGGAAAAGCGGCAATGATGAATGTTGTGGAGGAGAGACTGAAACTCGCAAGGAGGGAGGACCTTCTACCCCACTTGCATCGGGTTCTTCTCGGAGCTGTGGCTCCTTCTTCGAGCAAGATCTATCGCTACTCGGCTATCCAACGGAGAGAATTTGCAACAGCGCTGGGATTGGATGAGTGTGCTCCACTCTCTCTTTGTTGCTTCCTGCTACACAAGATAGCACAGGGAGCGTCAAGAAGTTCGCTGGCCGTGGCGTTGGCCAGCTACACTTTCGAGACTGGAGAAACGGTGGAGAACTCGCCTTTCGGTCCCCTGGATCAAGCAATGAAGAAAGAGAGAGGGAGGAGTATCCAGGTCAAGCACCACAAGAAAACATCGGTCAGTGACGTTCAGGCGATATGTGTATGGAGCACTCGGCTCGAAGCTGGAAAAGAAGATATTCGAATCGCCCTTATTTGTGCCCCATCGTTTTCGGCTTTATTGAGAGTGTCCGAGGTGACAGCACTCGCATGGGGGGATGTGAGGAAGAAGAAAGCAATGGAGACACTCTACTCAAGATCACAGTGGTAAGAGCAAAAAACGACCAGGAGGGGGAAGGAAGGTGCACTAGAGCGAAGTTGGACAACATGTCCACCGGGTTCGCACTATGGAGTGCACGCAAAATTCGCTCAGCGATTTACCCTTCTCTTCCCGTATTCTCTTCCTTTACGACCGGTAAGCCTATCTACACGGGATATGTCAGACAAGAGCTGACTAGAGCGTGCAAGGGAGCAGGAGTTGCACGTATGACGCCGCATCAGCTCAGGGGAGGAGGAACGTCTACATCGATTGAGAATGGAGCCTCTCTACAAGAGGTACAGAAGAGAGGAAGATGGAAGACAGCCAAGGGAATGGAATCGTACATCGAAGACTCTCTAATAGCCCAGGGTGGGGCATTGTCACTTTGATATTGTTCTCTTTCTCTCCTCTCTATCGTTTGCACTCTGTCAATCTCCTTATTTCTCTCTCTCCATTATTTCGCATATTTGTCCTTTCTCTTTATCTTGTTCAAGTATGTTGTTCATTTGATGTGTTCCGGTTCGTTGTTCTGTAGTATTTGTTGTTTTCCGGTTTGTTGTTCTGTAATTGTGTTAAACCTTCGGGTGTTGTTGTTTCACAAAAGTAGTGAGCATGCCTCACAGTTGTTCGGTCAGGATAAAGCACACTTCCTGTTTGGCCATGCAAACACGGGTTTTAGCGAAAACGAAAGAAACGCAGTGACTGTAGTTGTAGCTAAAATCTACTTTAGCCGTCCAAAGATTTTTTCAGAAAAAGACTTTATTCATGAAAACTCCCCCCCCCCCTTTCTCCTTAGGTCCCCCCTTCGCTTAGGTAGGGCCCTCTTCCTCCTCCCTTTGGGTCCCCCTGCCTTCCCTGCTTAGGTAAACCCCCTCCTCCTCCCCCCTTTCCCCAAAATTTAAAATAGATAATTTAAAAAGAAAGAAGAAGAAAAGAAAGAGAGAGAAAAAGAATTTAATTGAGCCAGGCCGTGTTTTAGGCCAGCTGAGCCAAACCCCCCTCTCCTTTCCCCCCTCCCCCTCCTTTGTTAGTGCGTTTGTTTGCTGTGAAAACTGAGGCCGTATCCACAATCAACACCAAACTTTAGCTATCTAACACGTTAGACAATTCTAACGTGTTAGACGTCTAACTGTTTTCCGATATCCACAATGTGTTTGTTAGACGTCTAACGTTAGCTGCTAACGGTTAGACGGCTAGCGCAAAATGCTGACGCAGTTTCGGTGTTTCACAGCTAAAAGCGAAGAAATCCTGTGGATTTCTTCTCTTTTAACCGTTTTTAGATGCTTTTAAATAATTTTCACGTTCTATTTTTCCTGTTGCCGTGTTTTAAAAGCTCAACAAATACGATTTCAGTACAATAATTAATGATCCACTGACAAAGAAGACACTGTGTTGTCAATACATTGTGTGCATAATGTCTTTATTTAAAAAGCACGGAAAACATTAATGGACCATAAACTAGAAAAAATGTCTGCATGATGTGTGTCTGGAAAGCTGTTCCAGATGTACTGCTTCCCGATGAGATCTCACTCATATCACTGTCATCTCTGTCATCATCCAATGAATTGGAAGGTAGAGCTCTCCTGTCCGCGTCTCTTTTGCTTTCCGCGCTTCTTCTAAGACTTCCTTCTCTTTCTCGCGTTCCTTAGTGTCCTTCGTGAAGTCCTTCGAGCGTTGCAGATTCAGCACTTAAAAAAGAGATTTATTGGTAATACTTAATTTGTGAGGAAAAAAAAGCGAGATCAACTCTTGTGAAGACAAATACTTGGCAACACACTTTGGGCAGAACTTGATAAGTTTATAACACGTAAAATTGCAGTAACATTTCATGATTTCTTCTTGCTGTTGGCGGAGTTTTTTGACTTTCTCGAACACGTCGAGATCCGCGTCTTTGGGAGCTTCTTCGGGCTTGAATAAGATCTACTCAGTGCGTGGCATAACTTTGAGCTCACCACCAAATTGCAAGTTTTCCGATGTTTTATAAGGCGCAACAAAAAATACAAAATGCCATAGAATCGACCACTCAAGTGAATAATATTCACCACAAAAGTGCCGTACTCCGCTCAAAAAAACCTTATTTATTCAAAATAACGGAAAATGTGGTGTGGCATAACTTTGAGCTCATTTGAAAAACTCCTAAGAAACAAACAAAAAAAACTAATTAGTATTCGATAGCTGCACCCTTTCTGATCATAAGCTGGACAATTCTGTTATCCATAGAATCTGACAACTTTTGAAGGTAAGAAACAGGCAAAGAAGACCATTATTGCTCAATGGAACTTTTAAGCTCAGCGATTGTGGAGTACTGCTTTCCTCCATCATATACACGTCTAGCTAACAACCCCCAGATATTTTCTATTGGGTTACAATCAGGGGAAACAGCTGGCCATTCTAAAACGGGTATATTTTTCGACAAAAGGAACGATTTTGTAGAGGTGCTTGTGTGTATGGATGCATTATCATGCATTAAAATCATGGAATTGTTAACTGGGCTACGGAAAAAACGGTACCAAATCGTGTGCGAGTACTTCCTGATACTCATCCGAGTTCATTCGCATGGAAGGAAACTGCAGAGGGAGGGTTCCGCCGGCGTGAAACGCACCCCAAGACATGAGACTACCGCCTCCATGTCCACGGCGACTGAAGAGCAGCGGGTCCTTGCGAAGATCATGCCAATACGAGTGTTGGCCGTCACATCCGTCCAGATTCCACTTCTTTTCGTCGGACCAGACCACCTGCACCGAGGAATGTTTTTTTATCAATAGCCAAATAATGTCATGATTCTCACCTTTCTCCAGTCACGTTTGTGCTCTCTGGTTGCGAATTCCAGGCGTCGAGTTTTATGATTCTCTGTCAATCGAGGTGCCGGCTTCATTTTAGAGTTGACAAAGTGTCCAGTTTCCGAAAGAATGCGACGAACCGTCCTCTTAGAAGCTGGAACACCTGCTTCGGCTGCGATCTGCTTCAGTGACTTGGCAGCATTTGACGCTTTCTTCGCGATTGCGCGTCGATCCCGAGTCGAAAACTTTCGTGGTCGCCCACCCTTCTTCTGTGCAGTCGTCTTCAGTCGACCAGAGACGTAATTATTCACACAATTAGGGCTCCGACTCAACTGGCGTGCAATCTCACGATTGCTCTTCTTATTCGCCAAAAACACGTCTATTTTCCCCTTTTCGACTTGAGAAAGTTGCGTTGCACTCGGCATTTATCTGCAAAAACAAAACTTTTTTTGAAAATATAAAAAAATTTTTAAAAAAAACATCTGAAATGAGCTTTTTAAAAAGTGAGCTCATAGTTATGCCATAGTCGATTTTACGGTTTTTGGCGGGAAATGCTCCATTCAAACTATATTACGGTTGTCAAGTGGGTCATATTATTTATTTGCGTGGTCAACTCCATGGCTGTTTGTTTTTTTTTGTTGCGCCTTCTAAAACATCGGAAAATGTTCAATTTGGTGGTGAGCTCAAAGTTATGCCACGCACTGTATGTATATAAAAAAGCTCAAGAAACTTTTTGGAAACGAACTTTATGGAAAAACTAAAAAGAAGTGAGAACCGTGCGGAACACTTTTTCAAATAATTTTATCTCAAGATTTGTCTCTGTGGCCGATGCTTGGTTCGAACTTGGACAGGTTTATCTGTTGGGAAATTGACAAAACCACTTGATAAAAAACCATACTAAAAAGAAGTTCGAAGCAAAAGTTAGCGCAATATTGGTTTGTATCATTCCCTCGCTTAGTTCCATTCCCTCGCTTAGTTCCATTCCCTCGCTTAGTTCATTCCCTCGCTTAGTTCATTCCCTCGCTTAGTTCCATTCCCTCGCTTAGTTCATTCCCTCGCTTAGTTTCATTCCCTCGCTTAGTTCCATTCCCTCGCTTAGTTCCCATAGAGGAAGGTGACCCATTAAAAGCTCTCTAAGCCAATCGATATCCCGCTGTTATGCCCACTCCAAAGCGCACAGTCAAGAAAACAGCCGGATGTTTCGACTACCTGAAGAAAAATGAAGAAATGAGAAGTCTGGCTGAAAAGATGGAAAAACTGGAGGCCGCCGTGGAAAAATTCGAAAGGATGAGCATTCCGGTCGTCCAAGGTGAGTCTCAGCAGAAGAGTGCAGATGTGACTAATTTAATGGAAAGAATGACCAAGTTGGAGGGAAGCCTCGAGAGAATTGAGAAGACTTTAGCTCAGTTAATGTCTTCCACTCAATCGATCGTAACTGCCCATCCTCATAACCGTCAATCCCTTCTTTCTCAAAATCTACCCCCCCCAAATGCTAGCGTATGAAGCGGCTAGGAAAGCTCTAACAGATGAACGCGGGTCGTGACTTTTTGAGCTGACGCTTGCGCCGCCGTTGATTTCATCTATAAAGTTTGAACACAATTAATGGTTAGAAATGGTTTGGTTCATGTTTAATGGTTTAATAGTCATTTAATACCTTCTGACGGCGGGCCTCTGTTTTTTCCAAATCATAACTCTTATGCCAAACAAAAAAAAAAAAAATCCTCACGGGCCTCTGTTTTTTTTTTATCATAAGAGGGGACCATAGCTGACCAAACTTGTGAAATTTCTCCCGGTCGGACGCCCGGTTTCCCCGGAAATTTTTTTACCGGTAAATGAAATATAACAAGAGTTAATCTATAAAAAGAACTGAATGTTCAAAAGTGTAAAAAACATCGAGTCATAAACTCCGGCCCAGGGGTTAAATGGTTATGTAAGACCCTATGGCGGCGGGCCTTTTTTTTCAATTCATAAGAGAAGACCCTTTGATCAATAATAGAAAGGGTTTTTTTCGCGGGTCGCGGTTATTTTTCATCGAAAGGGGGTGAATTTTTTGGATGAGAAAAAAAAAGGGAAAAGAAAAAACCTTATGAATTTTTTTTATAAATATTTTTTCCAATAATTCACACTGCTCAAGAAAGCCAAACTCACAGTACTTATTACTTTGACAGATCAAAACAGTTTCGCTTTCGGCGGGCATCTGTATCTTTTTCTTGCACACTAAAAAACTCCTGCTCCGGCCCGGCTTCGGTAAAAATAATCATTCGAATTCGGAAAACAGACCAAATTCAGTAGACTTTCCCTACCCCTCGGTAGCCATATGTCTACCGGTCGCCCGCCCCAGAAATACTTCTCCAACACATCCTGGTGAACTATGGGGGGACCCTTAAGTTTTAAAAAAATTTCCGCTTTCGGCGGGCGTCTATACCTCTATCTTCTGAACCTACACTAAAAACCCCTGGTTATAAAGCTCAACGAACTACTCAGAAACAAATTTTTTAAAAAGAAAATTGGCGCAATCTCGTTTTTTTTAAATGGTTGCAAAGGAAAAAAACGGAAAATGAGCACACCCCAGCACACGGAATCAAAGCTAGCTATTTAAGTTCAAAACTGAACCAACAGTAGCCGCACCCATTGAGTGTAGAGCTTCAGAGCTTTCATAATGCTTCACGAATTCCTAAAACAAGAATTTATTTTTTTCTTAACAGGGAAAAATTGGCACTTATTACCAGAGGAAAAGAAGAAGAAGAACGAAGGCAGCGAGCCGGGAGGAAAAGGAGAAGAAGAAGAACGAAGGCAGCGAAGCTGCCTGAGACAGGTGGAAGATTAGAAGTGGGAAAACGAAGGCAGCGAAGCTGCCAGAGACAGGAGGAAAAGGAGAAGAACGAAGAACGAAGGCAGCGAGGCGGGAGGAAAAGGAGAAGAAGAACGAAGGCAGCGAGGCGGGAGGAAAAGGAGAAGAAGAAGAACGAAGGCAGCGAGGCGGGAGGAAAAGGAGAAGAAGAAGAACGAAGGCAGCGAAGCTGCCTGAGACAGGTGGAAGATTAGAAGTGGGAAAACGAAGGCAGGTAGAAAAATAGAAGTAGGAAAACGAAGGCAGCGAAGCTGTCTGATACAGGTGGAAGATTAGAAGTGGAGAAACGAAGGCAGCGAAGCTGCCTGAGGCAGGAGGAAAAGGAGAAGAAGAGGAACGAAGGCAGCGAGGCAGGAGGAAAAGGAGAAGAAGAAGAACGAAGGCAGTTTCGCTTCGCCTGAGACAGGTGGTAGATTAGAAGTGGGAAAACGAAGGCAGGTGGAAAAATAGAAGTAGGAAAACGAAGACAGCGAAGCTGTCTGATACAGGTGTCTGTCTGATTAGAAATGGAAGTGTCTGATACAGGTGTCCCCAGATTAGAAGTGGGAAAACAAAGGCAGCGAAGCTGCCTGAGGGAGGGAGAAAAATAGAAGTGGGAGAACGAAGGCAGTGCAGCTGCCTGACGGTGGGAGAAAAATAGAAATTGGAGAACGAAGGCAGCGAAGCTGCCTTATGCAGGGAGATAAGGAGAAGCAGAAAAAAGCTCAGAAATGACTAGGCTTTCAGAATGACTTGGCTAACAAGAAAGTGACGCTAGTCCTATATATTTAGACGAATAAGGAATTTATTTTTCGACCGGATCTCTCACTTATAAAATTTCACCCTGACGCATTCTTGATTTAACTTCATCATTCAAAAGTCATTCTTTCTCAGAAGAAAAGAACTTTTAGAGAACGTTTTAGACGTACGGCGACCAGAGGATCGAAATTCAAAATTTACTATAAAACTCCGCGCACAACTATAGGAATTTTAGCTTTCTCATAAGATCCGCGTGTTTGTTTTTATGATTCCGCATGTGTTTTACCTATGTATTTTCACGTGATTTTTTTCGCGCAATAAAAAGTTTAAGTTGAATAAACGAACGCAGGGTGAATGGTAGAAGGTCACATCATCGTAGAAGAAATCATTGAATTCCCACACTTCGTCTTCATCGTTTTCAGAATCTGTGTTCTGAAATCAACTTTTAATACCAAATGTCACAATACAGAAGAACTGCACAGATATAGAATTAGAGAATTGCAGACAGTAAGAGAAAGAGTTACAGAGAGCGAGAGCTGAGCTGCAAAGAATGAAAATAGGTTTTAGCTCTAGGCAAAGCCAAGAAGTGTCTCATCAAGATCATTTTTAGAGAACTGCCATGGGTGAGATGCAATAAGGAATGATAAAGTGCAGTGAGCAAAAAGCACAACAAACTTTCCGCTTCCATCTTCAATTCAATTTAAACGCTTTATCAAGATCAACAAGCCACATCGGGAAATCATCGATTATGGGATCTGAGCGTTGAGCGGAGGTTGAGCGAGGCAAGCAGTAGCGATCATCATCATCATCTTTATCTCGTGATCATTACAGATGTTACAAACAATCACAAAGTATCCAGCAAAAGGCATTGCACTCACATTGCTTTCGTATATAAATAAAAATATAATTGAATGAAATGAAATTCCAATTAAAGTTGTAAACAAAATCTTATCTTAAATACTGACGTGGAATTATAAACAATACACGGTTAGAGAATGATTCAGAACAAATGCTAAGAATGCTATCATCCATATTGTTGACTATTGCATACGTACGATTAGAAAACGAATGAGCAGTAATGTTGTCACTAGCTTTAACAAGCGGAAAAAGCTTATTTGAGAGGCCACGAGTATTTGATTCTTTGATAGAGAAAAAATCAGTGATCAAAACATCGGATGAGCCGATCAGAATAGAATGTAGTAATCGAAAAGTTGCTATTTGTCTTCTATCCAGTAAAGATTGCAAATCAAACATTTCACAAGCTAGTCTATAACAAGTCCATGGTATATTACAGCGAAAGAAAAGGCGTCTTAAAAACAGATACTGGACATTTTCAAGCATACGCTTCTCGTATAACAAGTGTGGAGCATATACAGGGGAAGCATACTCTAAAAAAGAACGTATGTAAGCTTTGTAAACATGTGTCAAAACTATGGGATTACACGATTTTATTGCTATAAAAAGAAAGTTTACACGTTTAGTTGCTTTATTAACTATGTCAGTAATATGATTAGAAAAAGAATGGTTCTCTGAAATTATCACTCCAAGATCTTTAATAAACCCGGGTGTGTGCAATGGCTGCCCTAAAAAAGTATAGGAAGTGCGTGGATTCGATTTTCCGAAATGTAATACAGCGCATTTAGTAACGTTAACAGTCATTTGCCACGAAGTAAGCCAGTTTTCTATGATTTTTATATGATGATGATGAAAATCGAAAATTTTAATATAGGACGAATTATCATCAACGACTACCAAGAGTTTCAAGTCATCTGCAAAAAGAAAAGGTGTAGCAGGTAATGAGTCAGCAATGTCATTGATGAATATAAGAAAGAGAAGAGGACCAAGAACACTACCCTGGGGCACTCCCGAGATAACCGGAACAGAAGAAGAAAGTGCATCATCTACTTGTACACTTTGCACTCTATCAACAAGCGCATGGCTGAGCCAATTGAGCAATTTGCCGCTTATACCATAAGACGATAGTTTTTGCAGAAGTTTTATATGGCTCACTGTATCGAAAGCTTTAGAAAAATCGAAATAAAGTACGTCACAGCAAACGTTTTGTGAGTGAAGTTTGTGCAAAAGATTCTGAAAAGAGAGGAGTTGGAGGACTGTGCTTCTATTTTCACGAAAACCATATTGATACGGCGAAAGCAGAGAATTTTCGTTCAAAAATTTAGTGATTTCATGCTTTATCATCCGCTCGAGGCATTTACCAATACTACTTGTTATTGAAATGGGTCTGTAGTTTTCTGGATTGTTTTTACTGCCTTTTTTGAATATTGGCTTGACTATTGCTTGTCTCCATGCATTGGGTAAATGTGCAGATTCGAAAGAGGCGGAGAATATTAGCGAGAGAGGAAATGCGAGTGATGTGCAGCACTTTTTCAACAAGATGGAAGGAATTTTATCAAAGGATAGAGAAGTTTTAGAAGCCATGTTTTTGAGAAATTTTTCAACGATAAATGGGGAAAAATCTATGTTTTCACAAACACTGTTAGTTCTATTCACAAAGAGAGGAGTGCAATTATTATCATTCACAAAGATTGAATAAAACTGATCGGAAAAAGTTTCAGCTTTCTCTAATGAAGAAATAGCCAAGGAATTATCGTGACGTGTTAATGAAGGGAAAATGATTTGTTTGTTATAGACCGAGCGCATACAGTACCGCCCAAAATGTTAACATATATTGAATTATTGAACATAACTTTTTTCAAAAAAAACGAATGAAGCTCAAATTTTCAGATATTTTTTACAAATCAAATTCACATGTTTCGAGTAATAGAACAACTTTGGAAAATTTTTTATTAGGTTTATTCGTTAAAAAAATGGAAATAGTAAAAAGTGCTTATAGAGATGTTCAATTTTTTTCGAAGTATTAAAACAAATATTCTAGTATTTGGTGGCATATCCTTTGGAGTCAATGACTGCCTGACATCTACGAGGCATAGAATCAATCGAAGAGTCAATGGTTACCTGCGAAATCACCTTCCAGTCCTCCTCTAGCTGCTTAAACTTTTCATCAGCATTTCTGCATGTTTTTCCCGTCAATTTTCGTTGCAAATGTTCCCATAAATGTTCGATGATGTTCAAATCGGGAGACTGGCTCGGCCAGTCCAAAACATCCACATGCCGACGGCGAAACCAGTTCTGAACGTGCTGAGGTCGATGTTTCGGGTCGTTATCTTGTTGAAAGGTGAACCCACGACCGAATTTGGAGAGGGCCCAAGGGCGCATAGTGCTTTCCATTATGTTCTCATAGCCGTAACGATCGAGATTTCCGACAATACGTCTCAGTGGACCCATGCCGCTGGCGGAAAAACAGCCCCAGACCATCACAGAACCACCGCCATGTTTGACTGTGAGCGACTGGTATTGCGGCAGGAAACGCTTGCCCGTTGGACGTCTTACCCACCTCAGACCGTCACTGCAGAACATGTTAAACTTGGATTTATCGCTCCAAACAATCTGAGACCACTCACGGCGTGTCCAACTGAGGTGATCCTTAGCCCACTGAACTCGAACTTTACGATTTTTTCGCTGATAAAAGGCTTCTTTGCAGGCCACCTTCCATTCAGTCCAGCGGCTTGCAAACGGCGTTTGATGGTAGTTATTGAAGGAGCAGGAGTCGCGGGCGTTGATATGACAGCTTGAATGTCTTTAGCAGTGAGTTTCGGGTCTTCGCGAGATGCGCGCAGGATGCTTCGGTCCATGTACCTCGAAGTTACGCGGGGTCTCCCCGAACTTGTCTTCACGATGACTCGTCCCTGCAATTTTTTGTGTTCCAAAGTTTTTCAGTTGTAGAAAATTCGTTTACCTGTGTTCGAAAACGCCGGAGGATACGTGAGATAGCGCTTTGAGTTACCCCGAACTGCTGGGCGAGGTCGCTCTGTGACCGGCCCTGTTTCGCCCCAGAAACAACAGCTTCTTGCATTCTTTTACTTGTATTTCGATGTCCAACAGTTCGAATCTTGACTTGAAACAAAATTTTTATGAATGAAGTTCGAAAAACAAAAAAAAAATCAACAAAAAAAATCATAGAGAAAAAACTGAAAAATGCAAGATATACCAATTTTGGTGTATTTCTTGAAGATAATTAATAAATCACTCCAAATGATGTCCGGTACGGTACAGACACCCCAAAAAACTTCTGTGAAAATTTGAGCTTTGAATTTTATCTTTGAAAAAAGTTATGTTCAATAATTCAATATATGTTAACATTTTGGGCGGTACTGTATGTTTGAAAATTCCATTTGCACCTTTCTCAAACAATTTTTTTTCTTTATATACTATCTCACGCCTGATTGCACAACGAAGTTTTTTGCATGTTTTGGAGTAATCCGAAAGGTTTGAAATATATGCTCCAGCTTTCCATAAAATATGCTTCTTCTTCATCAATTTTTTTAACTTGTGAAGAGTGAGTTTTTGTTGAAAAGTTGATTAGCGGAACGCATGAATCAATTACTGTGTGAATAGCATTGAGGAAGCGATCATACATGTTAGTTACAATGTCTCCTAAGCCGAGTGCTTTGACCCAATCTATGTTAGCTATCATAATGTTGGCAGTTACGTAATCTCCTCTCTTCCATGCACGTGCTAGAATTTTTCTGTCTCTTCCAACATTATAAGAAAGGGAAAGAGAAAGATATATGTCAGCATGATCAGCTAGGCCTGCTTTTACTTCACAATCAGAGACAAGAGATGAGTCACTAACAAACATGAGATCTAAGAGATTAGAGCCGCGAGTGGGACTTGAAACGCATTGAGAAAGGCCGTGAGAGATTGCAAAGTGCAAAAGGTTTCGGCATTGAACGCACACAGTCTTGAGAGAAAGAGTGTACCAGTCAATATGCGGGCAGTTAAAGTCCCCGGATATGATACAAGGCAGAGAAGAAGAAGAAATTAATTGAGAGAGACACTGGAGCAATTCCAAGTTACTCGAACTGTGATTAGCATGATAAATTGAAACAAAGCGAATAGCAATAGTCGAAGTGCTATTTTTCCTCTTCTGTCGCTCATCATGGCGCTACGATCCCAGAGCGCCAAATCTTCTCGGGAAAGGACTCTCACAGACGAGAAAAGAGACGGTGCAAGGAGCAACCGCTTACGGAGGGAGACGAATGAAAGAATGATCTTATAAATCTTATTCCATCTTATGAAAAGTAAATAAGAGAAGGGCATGAATTATTGGTCCACCATTTAAATAGAAGTGTCACCAAATAAAATATTAACGTCCACCAAATGAAATAGCAACGTCCACCAAATAAAATAGTAACGTCCACCAAATAAAATAGTAACGTCCACCAAATAAAATAGTAACGTCCACCAAATAAAACACTAACGTCCACCAAATTTTTTTTTTGTTGTGAAATTCACCACGGCATTTTTTTCTCACCTGACACCAACCTGTATGGTTTTTTCCACCAAATTAAAAGTCCACCAATTTTTTTCGTGAAGTTCACCACGGCATTTTTTCTCACCTGACACCAAAGGTTTTTTTCTCACCCTTCACCACACCAAACTTTTTCTGTTCTCTCAGTGAGTTGTTTTTGATAATTTTTTTATAGTGGAGGTAATTTTCGCTGGAGTAAAGTTTTTTATGAGTGTTTTTTGTTGTTGAATGTTTTCTTTAGGTCATTCTGTTGAATGTTTTGTTTCAGATTTAATTTAAAAATAGGTACTTCTGCAGTTTAAGTGGCAGCGCTCGTGGGCTTTAAACGTTTTGGTTATCATTTTTTGGATATCATTCTTCATAGGATATCATTTTGAGCATCAGGGACTTTGGTTCTTGAAAAAAAATTTTGTAAAAAAATATTTTTTCAGAAAAAACAACAAAATTTCCAGAAAAAACTTCTTTTTTTCTTTAGTGTGGTTTATATCTGCATAAAAAATTATAAATTCATCTATAATAGCTAAAAAAAAGATTTTAAAAATGAAAAAAATAACCTGATTTTGCAACTGCAAAAAATTATTTTTACATTAAAACGCTGGTACTTTTTTTACTTCGTCTGGTAAGCGCGTCGCGGCCCCTTCGCGACGCGGCCTCTCAATTTTTTATTTTTTCTTTCTTCTTTTCTCTTCCTTTAAAAAAAAAACTTTATAAATTTTGGGGAAAGGAAAGGGGGGAGGGGGTTTACCTAAGCAGGGAAGGGAGGGGGGCCCTAAAGGGGGAAGGGGGAGGAAGAGGGCCCTACCTAAGCAAGGGGGGTAGGGGCCCTAGGGAGGGGGCAGGGGGGCCCTAAAGGGGGGAAGGGGGGCCCTAAGGAGAAAGGGGGAAGGGAGTTTTCATGAATAAAATCTTTTTCTGAGAAAAAAATAAATAAAAGCCGCGACGCGAAGGGGGCCGCGACGCACCTACCAGACGAAGTAACAAAGGGCGAAAACGCTTAGGCTTAGGAAAAAGTTGGCTCTAATCTACTCTAGCCGTCCAAAGATTTTTTTTCCAGAAAGAGATTCTATTCATGAAAACTCCCTTCCCCTTCTCTCCTCAGGGCCCTTCTTCTTCCCTTTAGGGCTTTGGGGATGACTGAAACTGCAGTTGAGTCCAAAAATTTTTTTTGTGAAAAAATGAAAAAAATTTTGCAAGAACCGGAGTTTATGCAAGAACCAGAGTCCTTGATGCTCAAAATGAACATCTATGAAGAAAAAAAAATGAAACCAAAGCGTTTAAAGCCCGCCACTTAAACTGCAGAAGTGCCTATTTTTAAATTATATCTGAAACAAAACATTCAACAGAATGACCTAAAAAAAAACATTCAACAAGAAAAAACACTCATGAAAAACTTTACTCCCGCGAAAATTACCTCCACTACAAAAAAAACCATCAAAAACAACTCACTGAGAGAGCAGAAAAAGTTTGGTGTGGTGTAGGGTGAGAAAAAACCTTTGGTGTCAGGTGAGAAAAAATGCCGTGGTGAATTTCACGAAAAAAATTGGTGGACTTTTAATTTGGTGGAAAAACCATACAGGTTGGTGTCAGATGAGAAAAAAATGCCGTGGTGAATTTCACAACAAAAAAAATTTGGTGGACGTTAGTGTTTTATTTGGTGGACGTTACTATTTTATTTGGTGGACGTTACTATTTCATTTGGTGGAAGTTACTATTTTATTTGGTGGACGTTACTATTTTATTTGGTGGACGTTGCTATTTTATTTGGTGGACGTTACTATTTTATTTGGTGACACTTCTACTTAAATGGTGGACCAATAATTTTTCCCCATAAGAGAAGTCAAAGACTCTCTCCTCTCAAAGTCATTTTCCGTAGTAGAAGGGTGTAGAATGGGCTTAATTTTCGTATACAGTATGCAAATTGAGGTATGCAAATTATACTCCGAGAAAGCAGTATATAAGAAGGTAGTTTCATTTTCTCCTTCATTCGCTCTTCGAGCTCTCTTCTCTGGAGGGCTCTACGAGGGCGGGCTCCCCTTCGAAGAGGGATCCACTTCGTAGAGGGCTGCGCACCGTCGAGGGCTGCGCACCGTCGAGTGCTGCGCCCTGGTGAGGACACCAGACCGGGGAGGGCCCGACCCCATCAAGGGCCCTACCCCGTCAAGGGCTTGGCTTCCACCACAGCCAAAGGGAGAAAAATAGAAGTGGGAGAACGAAAGAGAGAGGGAGAAAAATAGAAGTGAGAGAACGAAGGCAGCAAAGCTGACTGAGAGAGAAAAAAATAGAAGAAGGGCGTAGTAGAAGTTTTCCAACTTCCGTAGTAGAAGGGCGTAGAATGGGCTTAATTTTCGTATACAGTATGCAAACGGAGGTGTGCAAATTATACTCCGAAAAAGGAGTATATAATAAGGTAGTTTCGATTTCTCCTTCATTCGCTCTTCGAGCTCTCCTCTGGTGAGCTCTCTTCTCTGGAGGGCTTCTTCTGGAGGGCTCTCCGAGGACGGGCTCCCCTTCGAAGAGGGATCCACTCCGTAGAGGGCTGCGCACCGTCGAATGCTGCGCAGCGCCGAGTGCTGCGCACCGTCGAGTGCTGCGCACCATCGAGGGCTGCGCGCACTGGTCTAATACAATGTAGAATGCTGAGAAGCGGGCGAAACTTTGAATTTTTGGAATTTCTTATTGCTCAATATGTATCCGCTCTCCGCACTTGACCTCCAGTACACTTTTGTTTAAGAAAAAGAAAAGTGAGCTGGAAGTGAAGGGCGGATAAAATTATAGATCCGCCCGCAACAAATGGTGGTTTTCTCTTCCGATTTCTTGACTACAGGTGTCCTATAATTGGTATTAAAAGATTTAGAAAAGAAAAACTGAAAAAAGCTAGCTGAGAGGGTCTGCTCTGATCACTTGGTATTTGACTTTAACAACGGCCGAATATTGATTTAAGGTATATTTTTAACGTTAATTTACTAAAATTCTTATCTCAAATGACAAATTATATATCAAATTCAACCATTGAAATCTATAACCTGGTTTTTTTTGTTGTTGATCACATAATTGTTGATCGTCCCCTGATTCTATTCCTAATATTGTATTGAAAAAATGTCGCTTTGCCCTGATTAAACCATTATGTATCCTATTCAATAATAGCCTTCTTACTGGCTCTGTTCCCCTACTATGGAAGAGATCTATAGTAAAACCAGTACACAAGAGCAATTCCCGGAATCTAGTTACCAATTACAGACCTATTTCTCTATGCTGTTCCTTATCAAAAGTTATGGAGAAAATTATTGTTAAGGAAGTATCTTGCTATTTAGAAAAAGAGAACCTTTTATCGCCCTACCAGGCTGGTTTTAGAGCTAGGAGGTCTACTGTGACCTCTTTAGTTGAATCTCATTCGTTCATTGTTGACTCGTTATCCCAAAGCATCCCTATCGATATAATATTCCTTGATATCAGTAAAGCATTTGATTCTGTTGATCATAGATTACTTCTAAATAGGATAGCATCTTTTGGTATCTCTTCTCCAATCGTTAAATGGTTAACTGATTATCTTGTTGGCCGCTCACAAACAGTTATGATCGATAATAGTCTATCTGACCCAATTCCCGTAATATCAGGTATACCTCAAGGATCATCTTTAGGCCCGTTGTTATTCTTGTTGTACATCGACTCTGTTAAAGAAGCTATCCCCGATTCTATCAAATTTTGCTTATTCGCCGATGATATAAAGATAATGGGACGCGCTACCTCTTGTAATTATATCCAACTAGCTTTGAATCGTATAACCGATTGGTGCCTAGAGTGGAATTTGTCCCTATCCATATCTAAGTGTAATGTACTTCATCTCGGATCATCCAATTCTCGCAGCGTCTATTACATGAACAGTCAACCTCTAGTAGTTGGTAGAGTTGCCAAAGATCTTGGTGTAATCATATGTGATAGTTTCTCTTATCGTAATCATGTTGAAGACAAATGTAAAAAAGGCTCTGCTCTTGTTAACATGGTGTTAAAAGCCTTCAAGTCACCATGTCCGCCTCTTTTAACTTCAGCTTTTAAAATTTATGTCAGACCTGTTCTTGAATACGCTAGTGAGTTATGGAATCCCTCATCCCCCGGCTTAGTAAAATCTATTGAAAAAGTTCAGCGGTCGTTTACGAGAAGAATCCTAGCAAGATCTGGCCATTCCAGACTTCCCTATTCACAAAGAATCTCCATGTTAGGCCTAGAAACTCTTGAATATCGTCGTGCTATATCTGACCTTTTATTTATTCATAAATGTGTCCACAAAAAATGTGAACTTGAAACTATGAACTTGTTTCAGTTGTCTGCAGTACAGAGATTTTCTCGCCATTCTCATGAGCTCAGGCTAAAAACACCTCATAATATTAGCAAATGTTCTATTTCTACATGTGTTTCTCGCCAGCTATCAGTATGGAATTCATTACCTTTTGAGATCGTCAGTACACCTAATACTGCTAGTTTCAAAAAACAATTATTATCTCTGCCTACTGAAAAGATATTACCTAAACCTTTCGTTCATGACTAATATAATTGTCGATTTTAAGTATATCACCCTCCCCCCCCTTTTTTCATCTATACCGCAAGCCCTAAACACCGCCACTTAGAAGAAAGTCCATGCATTTAACTTTGTTCTTGTTTGTGTTTTCATGATATCTCATGTGCTTGGAATAAAGAAATGAAATGAAATAAATTTCCAATGTTCGTCTTTCTGCATTTGAAATGCAGGGAGCTGTTTAGGAGCTCACGTAATCCTGAAATTTATGTTTTAGGTTGATTATTTTTGAATCGGGAAGCAACAAAACAAAAAGTGTGAGCAGCATAGGATTAAAACTGCTACCATTACTTTGAGGAAGCATGTCTCTAATTCTTACATACAGGGGTTGGATAGCCATGTCAGACCTTCTGTCGGCGGGCCTCTGTTTTTTTCCAAACTTATGTAAAACAAAACAAAATTTTACGCGGGCCTTCGCCTTTTTATCATAAGGGGGGGGGGGGCACTTATGTGAAAATTTTTCCGCTTTTTGCGGGTGTCTGTACCTTTTTCTTGCCCACTAAAAAACCCCTGTAAGTTACATAGAGGTACGAAAAAGGTTATTTTAGATGCGGTATTAATCATCAAAAAAGTCAATTGTCGGAAAAGGACGAAAATGCGCAAGGAAAATGAACTATGAAGAAAACTTTTACTTTAGGGACCCACTTTACTTTAGGGACCCCCGTGGTAGAAGAGGGACCCACCCTCCAGTGAAACGACCCAAAAGGGGGGTCCCTAAAAGTAAAAGACCAAAAAGGGGGGTCCCTAAAGTAAATTTAATTTTTAGTCCCACCCCAAAAATGGGAATCAAAGTAAAATACCCGGACATTTTTAATTTTAGGGACCCAACGACCAACACTTTTCCAGAAAATTTCCTGTGGAATTTTAAGTCCCCCCTGTTTTACTTTAAGTCCCCCCTGTTTTACTTTAAGTCCCCCTGTTTTACTTCAAGTCCCCCCATTTTACTTCTACTTTCCTCTTTTAATTTTAAGTCCCCCCTGTTTTATTTTAAGTCCCCCCTGTTTTACTTTAAGTCCCCCCTGTTTTACTTTAAGTCCCTCCCTGTTTTACTTTAAGTCCCCCCATTTTACTTCAACTTTCCTCTTTTAATTTTAAGTCCCCCCTGTTTTACTTTAAGTCCCCCTGTTTTACTTTAAGTCCCCCCTGTTTTACTTCAAGTCCCTACCTGTTTTACTTTAAGTCCCCCCCCTTGTTTTACTTTAAGTCCCCCTGTTTTACTTTAAGTCCCCCCCATTTTACTTCACCTTTCCTCTTTTAATTTTAAGTCCCCCTGTTTTACTTTCGGTCCCCCTGTTTTACTTTAAGTCCCCCCTGTTTTACTTTAAGTCCCCCCTGTTTTACTTTAAGTCCCCCCTGTTTTACTTTAAGTCCCCCCCCTGTTTTACTTATAACGTCAATTAAAATGTTGGCTAATGATGTTGATGTTCCTTCTTAGAAAAAAGTCCGCATTAAATCAAGTTATCACAAGCACGGACACGATTTGTAACAGATCACGTATCATAAATTAGAAAGAATAGAACCGAGAGAGAGAGAAAGAGAGAGAGAGAGAGAGAGAGAGAGAGAGAGAGAGAGAGAGAGAGAGAGAGAGAGAGAGAGAGAGAGAGAGAGAATACAACACAAACAAACAATAACAAAAAACAAGCAATAACAAAAACATAACAAAAACAAAAAAAGGTCATTTTCAGTCATTTTACTTCAAAGCTTCGAGAAAATACAAACAATAACAAAAAGAAAGAAAATACAATACAAACAACAACAAAAAAGAGAGAGAGAGAGAGAAAATACAACAAACAAACAATAACGAAAAACAAGCAATAACAAAAACATAACAAAAACAAAAAAAGGTCATTTTCAGTCATTTTACTTCAAAGCTTCGAGACAATACAAACAATAACAAAAAGAGAGAAAATACAATACAAACAACAAAAAAGAGAGAGAGAGAGAGAAAATACAACAAACAAACAATAACAAAAAACAAGCAATAACAAAAACATAACAAAAACAAAAAAAGGTCATTTTCAGTCATTTTACTTCAAAGCTTCGAGAAAATACAAACAATAACAAAAAAGAGAGAAAATACAATACAAACAAAAAAAGAGAGAGAGAGAGAGAAACTAGAACACAAACTTTGTTTGTGACAAACAAACAATAACAAAAAAACAAACAATAACAAAAAACAAAAACGAAATCATTTTAGATTCACTCAAAATCTTCGAGATAGGTTCCCCGCCAAAAAGCCATTCCCAAACTATCTTTTCCCACGTGTTCGGGATCACACTTCTTCTTTCTCTCTCATGCGCTTTATCTCTCAAAAACTTCTAAACTTTTCCCTCTTTCTCATGCGTCTTATCTATCAAAAACTTTTCAAACTCTCTCTCTCTCTCACACACGCGTTCGGGATCAAAAAGAACGCACAACGGTAGAGAGAGAGAGAGAGAGAGGACAGTTAGTAGAGGCAGCAGACAGCAGTAGCAGTACAGAGAGCTGAAAAGATCGCACAACAGTAGAGAGAGAGAGAGAGGATAGTTAGTAGAGGCAGCAGACAGCAATAGCAGACAGGGGAAAAAGAGAAAGAGCAGATAGTTAGTAGACGCAGCAGACAGCAGTACGGAGAGCTGTACTATCGGCTATCGGTCCTTTTTCAAAGCACAACAGTGGAGAGAGAAAGAGCAGATAGTTAGTAGAGGCAGCAGACAGCAGTACAGAGGGAGAAATAGCAGAGGTGGGTCCTTGTTCTACTACATGTTTTCTTACAGTGCAAATGCTTTCAAGTGGGTCCTTAAAGTTAATTTATCCCGATAAATTTACATCCCTGACACTAGACTTTAAAATGGAGTTTCTATCGGTTCTTGAGCGTATCACGAAACTTTGTATCCAACACTTCTTACTCGCGATACTTTGTAACCGCGACTGTACCGCGAAATTCTGTTCTCTAAAAAAAATTTAGTTCGCACTTTTTGTTCTTGCTCAGGTGAAGAATACGCTAACGAGGCCGTACAGCTTAGGAACGAGACAGTTTGAAAAAAATTCTTACAATATCAATTTTTTGCCGATTTGATCGTGGGTACAAAGTGTCGGGTACAAAGTGTGGCTATAGTAACGCAGTGTGGCCCAGCTCTACATTAAATTTTTTTTTTCTTTTTTTTTTTTCTAATTAAATTTTTTTCTTCTCGAATAAAGGTTTTTTGTGAATCTTTATGAGTCCATTAGTAATAAAATCGACAACAAGAGCGGATTAAATCGGTTAGAAACAATTTTTTTACAGAAGTTTTTTTCGAGAAGTTCAAAGGGTTGATTTTTACTAATCTGGCAATACTGTACTATTGTGGTCCCGTAGAATTCGCATTTTTTTTGCATCAAACTTTACCTAGGGTTACTTCACGAGCTAAAAACGATTCTGAAAAGTGCGAAGCTGGATCTGAAGTGTTAGAGTATGTAAAAAAGTCACTTGAAAAAATCATGTTTTCAGCTATTATTCACTGTTTTTTTCGCTTAGGCTTAGGCAAAGGTTACGCTAGCAAAGGGCTAAAAGCATAACCATTTTTTGAGTAAGTTGTTTTAGCGATAGTTTTTTGTTATCTCCCATTGACTTCAGGTAATCTAATACCTGTCTAACATTCCAAATTTGCGCATATTTGGGAACCGATGGTCTCTTTCTGAAGAACCCTTTTTGAGCTTTGTTTATGAGGTCTTCGTCAATAGCTTCTTTCTTGCTCTTTTGCACAATTTGCGCTAGTGTTAAAATTGCACTTTTGTGCGTTACTAAGCTTGAATAGCTTAGACCTTTTACATGCAAATGAGCGAGAAAGTTGACTATGTTCGGGGTAGTAGGGCATCTTTTATCGATCTGATTATTTTTACAGTAATTAGCCCACTTCCTTAGAGCAGAATTGTACTGGTTGCGAGTCCCTGGGGCCCAGTTGTTCATTACTGCTTCTATGGCGGTTTCGTTGAAACTCGCCTTTCTAAGGTAGTCCCTGATATCTTCCATGCTATCAGGCGCAAGTTCCCGACAATAGTCTTGGGAAGAGGTTCTCCCTCTTGATCTGTCAGAATGTCTGGTCGATCTGGGAGATGCAACATCCTTCCCTGCGAGTATTTCAGTACTAGTGGATACCACCATTGACCTGGCCAATCTGGGGTCACCAACAAAAGGTTCGCGTTCTCTTGAACTGCCTTCTGTACAACCCTTCCGACTAGTGCGAAGGGTGGAAATGCGTAACTTGAGATCCCCGACTAATTCTGAGCGAAGGCATTTGTCGCTGCTGCTAAGGGATCTGGGCGGTAAGAAATGAAATTTTGGCATTTAAAATTCAATCTAGATGCAAATAAGTCCCAATCTGGTTTTCCGAATGTTTTGAAAATCAGATCTGTTACCCTCGGATGCAGGCTGAATTCTTCTTTTTCTATGAAGTTGCGAGATTCGAAGTCTGCTACAGTATTTTCTTTACCAGGTTTGTAGGTTGCAATCAGATGCACCTTCTTTCTCTGGCAAAGTCCCAGATCTTATGCGCTTTTTTATTTAGCTTTGCACTCTTTGATCCGCCAAACTTATTTATATAGTATACTGCTGAGGTATTATCCAGTTCTAGTCGGATGGAGATATCTCTAGCATCATTCAGGAAGGAGCTAAGGGCGAAAAGTGACGCCAAGGCCTCCTTCACATTTATGTGCAAGGATTTTTCGATTCCCGACCATCTACTGCCTGTGGTAATCCTATTCCAAACTGCCCCCCAACCTCTTTCGGATGCATCAGAAGTCACTGTTTCGGTTATTACCGGTTTCCATATGGTATCTGTGAAATGTTCCGATGAGGATTCGTTAGACCACCAGTTCAACTCACTTCTGACTAGAAGGGGAATGGTCTCACATTTGTTGAAAGATTCGGGCTGGTTGGGATTGGTTTTGCTTGTTAACCAACTTTGGATGCTACGCAAATGAAATTTAAGATAACCAGATACGGGTAGAAATGAGGTTGCTTTTCTTAAGAACGTAGCTATTCTGCTTAATTTTACTCGTTCTTTCCCAAGTATCTCTACGGCTAATTGTTTTACCTTCGTTATCTTTCCGGGTGGTACTTCCAGTGTTCCTTTCTTACTATCCACAATGAAACCCAAGAATTCGACTCTTGTAGATGGTGGGATACAAGACTTCTGCTCGTTAACTGTCACACCTAGTCTATCGAATAGACGAAGTGTTTGATTTATGTACAATGTTACCGAGTTCTGTCTTAGTGTCTCCTACGATGATCCAGTCATCTAGGTACACCAACAGCCGAACACCCAGTTTTCTCAGCTCTTCTGCTACAACCTTCATGAGGCGAGAATATACATATGGAGCAGATGCTAGACCAAAGGGAATTACCGTGAACTTGTACATTTTTTCCCTTAAATTCGAAAGCTAGATACTTTTGATGGTCTTTGTGGATGGGTATTGCGAAATAGGCGTCTTTTAGATCAATTTTAACCATCAAATTGCCTTCATTTATTAGACAACGGATCATGGAAAATTGTTCCATCTTGAAATGCTTCATGTTCAAGTAACCGTTTAAACCCTTCAAGTTTATAACTGGTCTTAAACCGCCTTCTTTTTTCACAAAAGATGCTAGAAACCCAAACGTGTTGCTCAGGTGGTATTTCTACTATAGCTTCTTTTGATAACAGATTCCAGACTTCCATCGCAATGATTGGTTCGTTCATTGTCGGTCTACTTTTTCTAATTTTACCTCTTGAAAGTGGAGGGAGATTATGGAAGTCTAGGTAATACCCATAAACTCATTGTTTAACCCATGGGTCCCTTGATAGTTTCAACCACTCTGTGGCATGATATCTAATCTTACCAGCTTGTATTTCGTACTGGGGAACTAAGGCTGTCGCAATGGTTTTGTTTTGCAGTTCTTTTTCGCAAGGAGAATCGTTCGACTTTAGTCGTTCTGCCCGTTTCGCGTGAACTCTTGGCGTGTTCTTCAGCTTCTTCAAGGACTTGGTGATGTCATTGGAGCCGGCTCGTTTCTGCGCTTCCTCGAGTAGACTCTTATCAAAGAGTTTTTTTTTGGCAAGACTTCGCCCCCTCGAATGAGGGGTTCTTCTGAGAGGGGCGCCGTTTTGAAGGAGGGCATGGCTCGCCGAGGGTCGATCTTCATGGATCTTAACATCTTTGTTATTCAACGAGCCAGAAACGAGCTAATTAGTTTATTCTATACATTAGTCATGCATGGGACCTCATAATGATTTCTCGTCGGATCGCATTGATCTCTTGATGAAGGTATCCCATGACGTTGATCCATGTTTTGATGTAGTTCATCATTTTGAGCTTGCCATCCTCGCTTTCTTCGGTGTGGCTTTGTAAAGCCATTGCGAGAGCTGACATGCCTGCCATGATACCGGGGTCGATCGAGAACAACTGCAAATAACTAGAGTTTTATTTCTAGTATGTTTTGAGTTTATTTTCTAGTATGTTCCCAATGGCAGTATCTTTACCTGCGTATCATACATATATTCGGCCTACGGTTCCTCTTTCTTGAGAGATTTCTTCGTCGACATTCGGCGACAAGGCGTAGACTGACGCAGGGAGAGGCATTGCTTCCAAGAAGGCCTCTCTCTCAGCAGCGGTCCAGAACACTCCTCGTGCACTGGTTTCAAATAGTGCCAATATATCGTCCCTCAGCCGTGTCCTCGTACGAGCGGCTCGTATGACTGGCTTCGGGGGAGGAGCAACTTCTTCGCTGGCAGTCGAAAATTGTGAGCGCTTCTTCACAGATAGCTGTGACTGCCTGGACATGGGAGAGTCTTCTCGAGTCCGTCTGCGCAGGTCCTCGTCCAGATCATCGATCTCCCGATGATCTGTAGAATCTTCCTCCGAACGAGAGGACGCGCTTGAGGAAGGTGGTGTCATAGTCCTTCTCCTCTTCTTTCCGCGCTGTCTCTGATGTCTTCTCTCTCTCTTCAGAGCCTGTCCTCCTCTCTGAGGGGGACTTCGTGGGGAAGACGGTGACTCGCTAATCGGCTCTTCTTCCATTACTTTGAAAGAAAAGCACTGACTTCTGGAACTTTCAATTCTTTTACAATAAAGTTCAGCACGAGTCAACAGTTTTCTAAAACAAAAACCGTTATTTTTTATATCATTTACTTTTCAAAATGATATAGGGTACTGATCCAAATGAATCAAACCTGGCTTAGTTTAAGCCATAAAACAAAGCACCGAATTCAAGGAATCATCTTTGTTTTATTTTTCCTCAAACATTTTGACCTGATTACTACCGCCTGACCCTCCGAACAAGTCGGAAGGCTCAGCAAGCAACAGGAAAATGTTCGGGAATTGGTATTGATTCAATTGAATCATCCCTGGCTTTCATAATAGTTAAAGCCATGAAACAAAGTGCCGACTTCGGAGAGTCACCTTTGTTCTTTCCCCTCAACTCTTCAACCTGACTACTACCGCCGGTCCCTCCGAGCAAGTCGGAGCCCCAGGCAAGTGTCAGGGAAAAGTTGGGGGAGAAGGTACCGAGATTCTTTTCCGAGGAATCTCACCCTTTTTGTTCTTTCCCTTCAACTCTTCAACCTGACCACTACCGCTGGTCCCTCCGAGCAAGTCGGAGCCCCATGCAAGTGTTAGGGAAAAGTTGGGGGAGAAGGTACCGAGATTCTTTTCCGAGGAATCTCACCCTTCTTCTGCCACGAGCGTCTACAGGATTGCAACTGATATCAAAGGGTCTGAGCCCCCCTTATATACCCCTGGACGAGTGACATCTCGCGCAGTTTGAAAAGACGAGATAATACTCTTCCGTCTCGGGGAAGAGAAAAACTCTTGCCGAGACCTGATCTTTCATCGAATAGAAAATCACGTGGACAAAAAAACTACACATTTTGTCTCCCTTCCAGACGTGATCTACTTCGATAAAAAAAGTGTAGAACATGCTAGCGCGCACAGGGTGCATAGCTATCTTGATGAATATGAGCAGTGAAGTATAAAAGAAGAATATTTGTTCTCAAACAGAATTAAGGTAAGAACAGGAAAAGGTCAAACTAAAAACGTTGAAACAAAGCGAAAACATTACGTAGATTTCAATCTAAGCTACTAAGAAAATTTCTAAATGATTCAGTTCTAGCGGCTTTTTTCGCCTCCAATGGTAATGCGTTCCATAATTCCACAACTCGAGCAGCAATAGTATTAGAATGATGAACTGTACGGAAACGTGGAACTCTGAGATGTAGATATTTCGATCTAGTTAGGTAGTTATGAGCGGATAAACAGAAGATGGAGTCTGCAGAAAGTGGCGTTTTACCCGTGAGTATTTTGTAGGTCATCACAAGGTCTAAGTTTCTTCTTCTTATTTGAAGTTTCTGTAGATCAAGAGATTGTAGGCGGTCTTCATAACTCAGCGCAGCCTGACTGGTTCTTCTGAATATCCACTTGGTGAATTTGCGCTGAACATTCTCAACCATTTCAATATACATACTTCTTCATGTGTGGGGACCATATTACAGCACAGTACTCCACTATAGGTCTCACATAAGAAACGAATAATTTTTTGTACAAGTTAAGGTCTCTATATTTGAATGTCCTCAGAATGTAACCACTTCTGGTACTTGCTTTCTTACACATTGCTTCCATGTGTTGAGAGAAATCTAGTGAGTTGGAGTATTCAACGCCCAAGTCACGCACTACGTTGGATTCCGGCAAACGTTCCCCTGAGAGAGTAAAAGGAAAGACAGGATGATTTGAGCCAAGACGTATCACAACTGTTTTAGAGGTAGAGATACTAAGTCTCCACTTTTTCGACCATTCATAAACTCGATTAATCCCCTCTTGTAGGCATTCTGGGGCATCGATGGAGTGGAGTTTAACGTCATCGGCGTACATAGTAACATGACACCCAGTTGGAAGAAGTTCGGCAATGTCATTTATGTACAGAATGAAAAGTATGGGGCCCAGGCAGCTCCCTTGTGGAACCCCAGTCGGAGTGGAGTATTTAGGGGACTCACTGTTCCCTATTCTGACACTTTGCACACGGTTTCGGAGAAAACTCTCCAAAAATCTGAAAAGACATCCATTTATACCGAAGGACCTAATTTTCTCCATTAATAGATCAATAGGTACCGCATCAAAGGCGCGGGAGAAATCTATCAATGCACAGCTAATGAAATGTTTCTGGTCCAACTTAGAGTGCCAATCACAAAGCGTTTCTAGCAAAGCAAGTTCACATGAGTGCTTAGGTCGGAAACCAAACTGATTTTTATTAATAAGTTGGTTTTCATTGAGGTACTCTAATAGCTTATGGCCAATGATTTTCTCCATAATCTTTGAAGTAGAAGGAGTAAGGCAAATCGGTCTGTAATTTTTGACATCGGTTTTCTCACCTTTTTTCTTGAATACTGGTCTAACGGTAGCCGTTAGCCATACTGAAGGGCAATCTCCATGAAGTAGAAAACGTTCAAACATGAGTGAGAGAGGAACACACATCGATAGAGCAGTATACTTAATGAATATATAAGGAATATTGTCAGGAGATGTGTTGTTTCTCGATTTGAGTCGCTTCAGATGAGAATATACCAGATGCGTGGGTATTTGAACGAAATCGATAGAGAAGGACGGGATCAGAAGTCTGGATAATTCCTTTCTAGATTCACTAACCTCTTTCACACCTCCATATAGAGAATGAAAGTACTTCGCAAATAAGAGGCTTTTTCTGAAATCTTCGGTTATAACTTCACCATTTTCTTCAGTTATTGGACCAATCCCGGTGTCTTCCTTTATGTTCGCATTAGTGTAGCGATACAGTTTTGACAGATTTCCGTTTTTTAGAAGAGCCTTCTCCTTATTTCTTCGATGAGCGTCATAGGCTTTTCTCAGTTTACGGTTCATACGGAGAAAGGGGGATAGTCCAATAGTTTCTCTTTTCTTATAAAGTCTAGCCACGCGACGACTGACTTGAGATATGATATGAGGAGGTTTACCGATGAATTTAGACATATTAATAAGCGGAACGCATTCTGATATGATTCTATGGATTGTAGATGAGAATGTCTCATATACCTCATTTGAATCTTTGCATGAGTTGAATAGAGTAAACCAGTCAGTCCTCTCTATCAGATAGTTTGCGAGCGAGAAATTGACTCTCTTATAGTTGTACATATGAGGTGTTCTAGTTATTCTGGTTTGTTGGAAGGCTATTCTGAAAAGAACTATGTTGTGGTCACATGATGGGGGAGGAGGAGCTACGAAACAGTCTGATATTCCTCCAGGTAAAGAAGAAAACACCAGGTCAAGAGTGTTCCCGAGTCTCGTGGGAGAACTGACATGTTGTGTGAGAGAGTGGTACGACACAAATCCAGAAAGAGAGCGAGAGTGATGACCGAGTGAGAGTGAAGGAGGAGTCCAGCCATCGGGCCATGATATTTCTGGGCAGTTGAAATCGCCGACAAGAACATGTTCGCAGTCGTTCGCTAAGAATATGTTCTCAATGGAAGTAAGAGCATTTGAAAATTCGATGAATGTAGTGCTGGGGCTCCTGTAAACACAATGTAGTATTGTATCATGACTACGTTTATTGTGGAGTTTGACGGCGACGTATTGACAATGAGTAGAATGGTTTTCAGATAAAATGGGTGAAGATGCTATGGACTTTTCAACGAGTATAGCTACGCCACCCCCATGACCGTCCCTATCGCTACGGTAGACTGCATAAGTTTGGTTGCAAGAAAGCATAGAATCATGTATTGTCGTGAAACTAGCCCATGTCTCTGTTATTGCCATTATACTTGCTTTGTACTCGATAGCTAGGGCTTCTAAGATATTAATTTTATAGGAAATAGAACGAATGTTAACAAGAAAGCAATTCAAGTTTTGATCTTTTTCGCTTTTATCCTATTTCGATGAAATTCCATTTTTTACCGTTTTAGAGTGGGAGTTCAGCGGTTGTTCTTTGCTGCGAGGGCGAAGTTCCATTTGCTCTTCCTCTTTATTTTTCTTTTCACTTGTTTCAGCTGCTGCTGCATCGAGAGCTCTTCTTCCGCTTCTTGTTACGACGTTCCCGCTAGTCGTACGAGTTTTTTTCGGCTGTTCGCTTGGTTGTGTCTGTTGATGTGGCTGGGAAACGGAAATAGGACCGGAAACAACATTAACCTTTTCAGCCTGAACGGGTACTCTTCGTTTAGGTAACTCCCTAGGATTAGCGAGACGGAAGATTTCTGGACCTTTCCCAATGTCCCTAACTACGAAAGTTAACGCACCTTCTTCTTCGTTTTTCTTTCCACATTCTTTCCGCAATTCCGCATCGTATTGAATCTGGTGTTTCAGGTAATCTGGTCTAGCGTAGCAGTGAACGTTTCCACTCAGTTTAGGAATGCATCGCGAGTTTCTCGCGAATTTGAGGAATTCATCTCTTATTTCTTTATTAGGAAACTGAATTTTAATCGGTCGAGGTCTGTGCCTGGCTCTCTCTGGAGAATATTTCACTCCTGAATGTCGATAAACCTGGCTATTTTTAGTGTCTAGTAAGTCATGAGGCGTCATGAGGCTATCAAGGATTTTGTTATTGGTTGACCTGATTATGCGTGTAACCAAACTTTCGTCCTGCTCTTTGGTCTCCTGGCCGACTTCTCCTTCTTCAAAGTTCATCAGGACCGCTCTAGTTGATTTTTCTTTGAGCTCTCCGTCCTCGGTCAGACAGCGAGTGACCGCGCATGCCACCGCATTGAAAGTCATCTTGGGAGCTGAAGGAGAGTTAGAGACCGTGAATGATGGAGAGAGAGAAGATTGAGAGATAAGAGTATTGACAGATTGGACAAGAGTGGCCGTTACAGAAGCACACCGTGCACACTGTGCGCACTGTACACCGTACAAATGCACGCTGCACACTGTATAATTACAAATGCACGCTGAGGCGCGGGAAAATTCTTAACTCCGCTCAGGCGCTTTATTTAAAACGTCGCCCTATTAATATTCGGCCTTTATAAATGTTCTTACCCGTTTTTACCCTCACGTTGAGGCTTAGAACTGAAGGTAGATAAACATTTATTTTTTTGTTTGCAGAAGCGAAGACCACATCCAAAGAGAGACGGCTTCATTCTCGCATCTTCTCATCAATACGGTTACTGAATTGTAAAATTTTACTGCTTGTTATTTTACTCATTTTAATAACCCCTATCACTATCTTCTGTTGGCTGTACCTTTTTCTGTTTCCTATTGGCTTGCACTTGCCGATCTCTTGATATGTTGTAGTACAGTCAATGAGATTGGGGTGTCAGGTTGGAAGGAATTGATGAAGGAGCCTATATCCGCCGCTCTCCCCCATCAAAGTAAAGCGTAGGGGGAGCTCCTGAAATAAAGAGCGGCTCCCTCATGTAAAGCACGGCCCCTTTAAGAACAATGCGCTCCCCAACAAAAATGGTATTTGTGATGATTTCTTACTGATGTTTTTGTAAGCTGAAATTTTTTAGTTCTTTTTACAATTTCTTTTGGCAGCGAACGCGCTTCACCACGATGTGAGAGAAGTTGCTTTCACTTTGGAGGACACGGTACTTTACGCTGTTTTCTCTTCTTGCCTTCAGTCCAAGCTAGGATTGCGTTAACAAGGCCGTACGGCTTAGTAACGAGAATAAACTGTTCACGAACGACAGTACCTTGGATACCCTGTTTGTATGGTGGGTAACTAAAGTCGAATGTCTACATTTTAGTTTAGGTACCCACACCTAAAATTTTTTCTTATTTCTGACCATGTGAGTGCTCCCGTTGATAACAAATTTCTGCGTAATTTTTTTCTCTACGTGTAAGCATAGGAAAGAGGCTAGTTTCTTTTTTTCTGATATGCGAAGTAAGTTATCAATTTTGTTTTGAATTTTAATTATGTTAGTTGAAAGGAGTTTTTGTTATGTATTTCGCTAAAGTCATTGCCATATTTTATAGATAATCACAATTTCAGCCTGATCTAGAATGGAAAAAAAACAGTCAAAAATGCAGGTATAAACTGTGGGCGAGCTAAGCAATTCATGTTCCTGAATGGATAATGATAAGCATAGAAATTACAAGAGAAGTCACAAAGGTTCAACAAAAATTTTCCTGAGAAATCATTGAAACAAGAATGTTTAGCTAAAAAAAACACAACAACAAATTCCTGACCCAATGAACAACGATATGATGGATCATCAGCACTGAATTCATGTAGCACCCTGAGGTTTGAAATAAGATCTACATTCAACAATTGAACAAAAATTCCATACAGTGAATGTGTAACCTATGAAGTCGTACACAATTTTTACCCGTAACGACTCTTGGCAAGTCCAGCGGTCATATACTTCAGGTAAAAAACAGTCAACAAAAAAAACAGTCAACAATTGACAAAAGCTTTGAATTTTTACTCGTAACGACTCTTGGCAAGTCCAGCGGTCATATACTTTTTTGGGGTTCGGTTTATCTTTGCTTTTGTGTAGCACAATGTTTTAAATAAGCTGTGCCACAAATTTTTTCACCCCTCTCCTGGGTAACAAACAGCTAATTTTTTTCCAAGTCCATGTATAATATTCTTCTCCGTCGTCCAAGTATATCACTGCTTCTTCTCCGTCGTTCACGTAGATCAATCCTTCTCCTCCGTCATTCAAGAGAGTAAATTCTTCTCCGTCATTCGAGTGAATCAATCCTTCTCCTCCGTCATTAATGGGTCAATTCTTCTTCTCCGTCATTCGAGTGAATCAATCCTTCTCCTCCGTCATTCAAGTGGGTCAATTCTTCTTCTCCGTCGCTCACGTAGATCAATCCTTCTCCTCCGTCATTCAAGTGGGTCAATTCTTCTTCTCCGTCGTTCAAGCTCAGCAACTGATTCTCCGTCGACAAGATCACTCGGTCGTAATTATTTTTCGACTTCAGCCCCCCATGCCTTCCTCCTGGCTTTCTCCCTTCTTTTGCCGTTACGCTGCGTTGATGCAAAGAAGGCAGCGGCTCGGACCTCAGTTGTTTGCGCAATTTCTCCAGCAAAGTTTCACTGTCTTCTTGGTCGAGAACAACGCGTAATCTGCAATGTGCTTTTTCTGATACTCACCTTTCACTGATAATTTCAAACTAAAAAAAGGAGAAATTTATGCGGTTTTTTGAAAACTATTACTATGTCGTGCTGTTTGCAAACCTAATCATTTTTGACTGTTATAAATGTTTTTAAAGTGGTTGTAGGAGTTCGTATGTTGACGCACAAAGTTTCATGGGATTCCATTTGATGAATTACTCTGGTTGAACTTTAACAAATTGTTGAACTCATTTTAGATCTTTTATTAAAAACAATAATTACCTTAGTAACATCCTATAAAAAAGTTTGAAAATTGAGTCTTATTATTAGACGAAAAACTCACGCGTGTTCACAAAGTCCTAGACGTCGTGGACAAGCTGCGCAGTGAACTCCATTTTCGTCCAGATGAACTCTTGCTCTGAAAAAAACAAAAAGGAGCGGAAAATCATAACTTTGTAAAGAAATGGCTATAATCTTATGCTTAATGATCCGACTCGCCATACCAAATGTATAGACTGGCTTTTGACAACTGAGAAGAATATTGTATCTAGCCCTTGCATCATTCCACCGTTTCATTCGTGTGATCATTCTGGAATTCAGTTCACCTTGCAATTTTCCTTTGCACTTCCTGAAAGCGATGTTATTCTTGATTTCGCTAGAGCTGATTTTGAAGAACTGAATAAATATTTTTCAAGTATAGAATGGGAGAATCGTTTTGACTATTTTCATGATATTGATGATTTGTATAATCGTTTCTGTAAAATAGTGCATGATGCGATAGCATTACATGTTCCGAGACGACTCCCTCGTTCTCCATTTGCCTCTTATCCTTCCTATATACATAGACTCATCAAATACAGAAATTCACTTTTTCTTGATATTACAATACCCTTCATTCGCACTATTTATATGAAAGCTAGTTCAGACCTTCTCAAACAAGTTAAGAAATGGAATAAGTATTGTGAGAGGAAAAAACTGAAGAGAGCAGCTGACCTCTATCGCCATATTGCTTCCCTCACCAAACCTAAATCAGCTCCCCCACGCTGTTTGAAAACTGCTACTGGTTGTACTGTTGTTGATTCTCTCTCGAAATGTGATTTATTAGCTTCCGAGTTTGCATCTTCTTTCACTAAAGACGATGGCTTTCCTCCTCCAATCTACGGTGATTCTATTCCTCCCCAACCAGATGATCATTTGTTCTTGCCATGTAATGTTTACCGAGTTCTCTCCAAGCTCAAACCTACTGGTAGCGTCGGTGCGGATGGAATTCCTCAAATAGTTTTCAAAAAGTGTGCCAAATCACTCGCTCTTCCGCTCACTCACATTTTCAATTTCTCTTTATGGCTTGGTAAGACACCTTCCGTATGGAAACATTCTCTGATTACTGCTATCCCTAAGTCAGCGAAAGACTCTTCCCTACCGTCCTCGTATAGACCAATATCCATTCTCTCCCCTGCTTCTAAAGTCATGGAACGTTTGATAAGAGCTATCATCGATGAACATTTAGCGAAATTCGAATTGTTACCTCAAAATCAACATGGTTTTCGCTCCCGTGCTTCTGTTGTTACTAATCTTTTAGTCTGTGAAGACGACTGGACACAAGATATCAGTAAAGGCTTATCTATCGATGTGATTTATCTAGATTTTACCAAAGCTTTCGATACGATAAGTATACCTAAGTTATTGACAAAACTTGCACGTTTCGGTTTGTCCCTATCTTTGATGTCTTGGCTAGAATCTTTTCTTGACGGTCGAATTTTTTCTGTACGAATGGGCAAGACAATATCTGCTCCTCAACCTGTGACATCTGGCGTGCCACAGGGTTCCGTATTAGGACCACTTCTGTTTTCTCTATACATTAGCGAATTGAATTATGTGCTTAGCCCTTATCCGAATATACACTATCAAGCATACGCTGATGACATTAAGTTATGTGTATCTCACAGTGCTCACAATATAACTGAACGAACTATCGAAATGCAGAATTGTCTAGATAATGTGTATAATTGGTGCGTAGCCAACCATCTTTCTTTATCTTCGAACAAGACCTATCATCTACGCTTAGGCAAAACTTCTCCTCCTTTCAATTATCACCTAAATAACTGTGTTTTAAAAGTATCTACTCAAGTGAGAGACCTTGGAGTCCAACTAGTACCATCTCTTCGCAGACATGACGCGATTCTTGAACGAACTATGAAGGCTACTAAAGCGATGTATGCTATGCTCCGCTCTATAAGCATCAATGATTCCCAAGTACTTGTTAAGTGTTTCAATACATATGTTCTACCTCATCTAGAATTTGCCTCTTGTCTATGGAATCCAATATACCGGAAGGATTCTGATCTCCTAGAAAAGGTTTTGAGATCTTTCTCTAGAATACTCTTTTATCGATGTTTCCCACAGCCTGATTATCCTCTCAGCCTTCCATGTTACAGAGATCGTCTGAATCTGATCGGCCTAAGTACTTTAGCCGAAAGAAGGGTGATTGCCGACCTTAAAATGGGTTGGAAGATGTTCAATGACAAGTCTATTATTGAAAAATCACGCATTTTCAAGAGCACCTCCTCTACCCGCACTAATTTGAATGGTATTGCTATTGAATGTACTTCTTCGACGTCTAGATTCAATTGTTTCGGTTTACGTGTTTCAAGAATGTTTTACGTAATCCCGAGTGAAATACTGAATTCAAGAACAGTAGAGCAGTTTATAAATCGTCTCCGTAACGAGAATGTGATATGTGACCTGGAGAATAACTAGTAGCATTTAGATATTTGCCATACTTTTAGATACTTGCCTTACTTTTAGATATTTGCCTTACTTTAGATATTTGCCTTACTTTAGATATTTACCTTACTTTAGAAATTTGCCTTACTTTAGATATTTGCCTTACTTTTCGATATTTGCCTTAGTTTAGATATTTG
Source organism: Allodiplogaster pararmata (assembly GCA_964056735.1). NCBI lineage: Eukaryota > Metazoa > Nematoda > Chromadorea > Rhabditida > Diplogasteridae > Allodiplogaster > Allodiplogaster pararmata. The sequence continues at coordinate 3,470,527 of OZ057403.1, forward strand.
CCTTACTTGTCGCCACACTTGAATATTATTTACAATGTCTCTCACCATAACTTTGCATTGCAAAATGTCGATAAAATATATATATATAAATGCTTTTTTTCGGCCGTAAACAGATACAATCACGCAAGTTTTAGGGACTAATTTTATTCTTAAAAAAACCGTAGTTTTTTCCCGACGCTATACTAATAGAGAAGGCTCAGTAAAATACTTACGATTGGACATTTCCATTTCCATCTCTCCAAACAACAAAATTTATAGGGGTGTTGTTGCCGTGCTTAGAAGAGCTCATAGCATCCATTTTTCGAGAGAGCTTGATTAGCTCTTTCGTCTTCCTGCCTGAATATTTTTGAACATTGAATGAAGCTGTAGTTCAATTGAATGGCGTAAAACTGATTTCTAAGTAGAAGTCTGAAATCTTATAAATTATTCAATAGCAAAAACTTTTAAAAATTTATCGCATGGGGACAAATAAATTTCAGTTAGGGTGTCGATTGGAATTTTTTTTATTTTTTGAATTAGCTTTATCATCAAAGGATAGCTTGTTATGGCTATCGCTGACATGGATGATGGGGAACTTGAGAGGGAATTTTGGAACTGTGGTTTTCTTGGACGCTTTCTCGAAATGTCAAGTCAAAAAGGAAGGTAGGCTTATGTATTGGGTCAGCGGGGAGTCTTCTAGGATCTTGACGAAGGCTTCGACTTCTTTGATCTCGGAATTGTCATCGGCAATTGTGTTCCAGAGAGCAACGACGCGGTAGAAGAAAATATAATTGATGTTATGCGGTCACTGCGATGTGTTAGCTGAAAATTCCCAGAAAAATTTTGAATAAATTAACCCGCAAGAAGTTCTTCTGGTATTTGTTTGAGAAACAAATCACTCCGGTAAAGCAGAGGCTCCAGGTGAACTTTTCCCTTTTTTCGAAGGAATGTAGTTTTCTGTTGTAGGCTCATCTGCCGCCAAGCGAAAAAGCTGGTTATTGGTCCGCCTAAAACTTTTTACCTTTTTTTAAACGGGAATTAGCTACTCAACCAGGTTTTTTAATATACGAGAAAAAGTTAAAGATGCCCGCCGGTAAAGATGCCCATAACAGAAATTAGCGAATTCTCTCAATTTCTCAAATTATTTTTTCGCATTATTAAAAATTTTGAAGTTTCACCTGCCAACTTGTAAATGCCTGTGGAGTGAAGAGATGCTTCCAAGAGCGCTTCTTCACCTGAAAATAGTTTAAATTGTGTGATTTTCGAATTTAAGTTAATTTCAAAGATCTGAAAATCCATACTTTTGATGTAATTATAACAGTTTCAACAAAAGTTTTTTTCAACTCACTTCGGACAACTTCTGTCGGTCATTTTCTGGATACTCAGCCGCTCATTCAGTCCGCTCTTTAAGAGTTGGTTTTTCATCTCTATCGCGTTTGTGGTGAGCAGACTCAGACCGAGACCGCCTTTTATGCGCTGGAGAAGCCCATGTCTGTCGAACCACTTTGGCAGATTTCGGAAGAGCCTGAATATTATCACTTTTCTTTCAGATTAAAAAATGTTTTTCAAGGATCAAAATAGTTCGAAATTTTTTTCTTCAATTTTCATCAAGTATGAGTCCAATTTTATTGAAATTTTAACCAAGCTTGCTCTTCATATTTCAACTGCATGAACTTGGTCTCTCTTTCCAATTCTCTCCGGCAGATGTTCTCGTTGTCCACGTCCAATACACCAAATGTTCAACGGCAAACTGCAAAATACCTTTTTAAAACAAATCAAAAACAGAAAAAAAAATTTTTTTTGAAATTATGTACATGAAATTGGGAAAATTCAAATCTGAGAATGGAATCGACCATGTTCTTTTTATTAACCTTTCCAATATTTTTCTAGCGTCTGCTAAGTCGATGTATTTCTCTCTGAACTGGTAAAAGAACCCTTCTAAACCTTCTCGGAACTGTTCCATCAGACCTGAAAAATTACGATGATGCGAATAACTTACTGATTTACTCAAAACTAGATATATTTCAATCATTGAAACTAATTCTAAACCGAAAATTTATACTTCGTCAATGGTTTATTAAACTTTCGCACGTTTGCTGCTTGATATGGCATGATATTATTGAAGAAAATTCATATTTTTTGGAGGAAATTAATTATAGTGTGAAACAATATAGTGCGTCAAACACTCTTTCTATCTTTCCCGCGCCTCAGCGTGCATTTGTAATTATACAGTGTGCAGCGTGCATTTGTACGGTGTACAGTGCGCACAGTGCGCACGGTGTGCTTCTGTAACGGCCACAAGAGTGGATACAGTGGAGAGTAGTTGTTGGGTCAACTCGCTCTGAGCGCTGATCATGCCTTTCAAAGCATCGATTGTTTGAGTATTGTAAGAAAGACTCTTTTCGACTAGGGATGTGATATGCTGAAGAATAGCAACTCCTTCACTTGATAGATTGGAAGGGAGTAACATATTAGAAACCTGAAAATGGTTAAACGTCACACACACGGAACACAGAAAACAGACAGTGCTCGAATGGGCTGAGTAGCTGTAAAGCTACGCCGCAAAAAGTCTCTTTTAGTTGGCTTTAGATTCTCGAATCACTATTCTTTTACTTCTGATCACAAACACGTTAAGCAGCAGATGGTAAATGAACTTGGCTGCGAGTAGATGAAAGTACAGAGTTGTGGCTGCACAGGCTGAATCTGGCACGCAACAGGAACAGTGATTAGAGAACTTTCCAAATAAAAGGCAATTTAAAGTAGAGCAAAGGTGTTATCATTCTATTTTAAATATACATGTTCTAATAAAGTGTTATCATTCTATTTTAAATATACATGTTCTAATAAAGATTTTTTGTGCAAACATGTTCATACAGTAATTTAATGATGAATCGCGTTTCATTTAGGTACTGCATACAAGATTGAAAAATTTCTAGGTTCAAAAGCAAAGGATCGCCATAGCATGCTGTAGTCTAACCCAAGTTACTTTAATAAACTTGTGAAATTTTACAGTACGTGCTTCCATCGGTCTACGCAATTAACAAATGAAGGCATGAGGCCGGGAGGCATGAGGACGCCTAAAACACGGCCTGGCTGTTCTGCCTCGTTAGCTAAGCCGTACGGCCTAGTTAGCCAAGCCGTACGGCCTCGTTATCGTAAACTTTTACTAAACCTAAGCGTTTTTTAATGTAAAAATATGTTTTAATGTAAAAATAAAACGCGCGGCCTCACTCAAGGCGTCCTCATGCCTCCCGGCTTCTTGCCTTCATTTGTCAATTGCCTCCGTCTACACGGCTATCCTTCTTTGCTCCCCTAAAACACGGCCTGGCTCTATTAAATTATTTTTTTCCTCTTTATTTCTCTTTTTCTTTATTTTTAAATTCACTTTATAAATTTTGGGGAAAGGAAAGGGGGAGGGGGTTTACCTGAGCAGGGAAGGGAGGGGGGCGCTAAAGGGGGAAGGGGGAGGAAGAGGGCCCTACCTAAGCAAAGGGGGGGGGGAGGGGTAGGGGCCCTAGGGGGCGGAGGGGGGAAGGGGAAGGGGGGCCCTAAGGAGAAAGGGGGGAAGGTAGTTTTCATGAATAAAATCTATAATAATAATCTTCCTCGCGCTTGTTCCCGCCTCGCGGCAGGGTACGCGCTCCCCTGAGATGCAGGACAGACCTATCCTGGTAGAACCAGTGGCTGCCTGATAGATCACTGCTAGTGTGATTAGCAGCAGTGGGGAGAGTCAGATTCGTGCATGAGCACTACCAACATTTCTTAACCCCCTTGGTTTGGGTGGATCTGTCCGGGGTGGGGGTCGAACTCGGGACTCTTTGCACAATGGTCTAACACACTAACTATTATGCCACGCCCGGACATGAATAAAATCTCTTTATGAGAAAAATCTTTGGGCGGCTAAACTATATTAAAGCCAACTTTCTACTAAGCCTAAGCGTTTTTTAATGTAAAAATATTTTTCTGATGTAAAAATAAAATTTGGCAATGGTCACTCATAAGAGCGAATCCGAACTCTCACCGAGCTACTCACAGTCTCGCACACTAACCCCTACACTTAAGTGCCTGATCGTTAATGAAGACTGAATAGCACTTATTTTTTTTTTCTGATGTAAAAATAAAATTTGGCAATGGTCACTCATAAGAGCGAATCCGAACTCTCACCGAGCTACTCACAGTCTCGCACACTAACCCCTACACTTAAGTGCCTGATCGTTAATGAAGACTGAATAGCACTTATGAACGTATGAACGTTGGGAGCAAAAAAGGATAGCCACATAGACGGATAGCCGTTTAGACGTGTGGAAGCACGTACTGTAAAATTTCACAAGTCTAATAATTTGCTTTAACAAACCACATTTATTTTCGGTGTTGGGTCAAGTGTCATGTAACTCCGTGGCACTATTGCTAAAGGCCTATTTATGGCTGCGCACTGTTTTGCTCACCAACCGTTTTTTTTTACCGTAAAAAAGTAAAACTAATTTGCTCACATACAGTCAGATACATACAGGTTTTGTTTGAATTTTCCCGCTTGGAAACTTCCTGACTAGCAATAAAATGACCTTTCAAAATGCAACAGTTGCTTCATTTGGACACTCAATACGTAATTTTATTGCTAATCAGGAAGTTTCGTGATAGTAAAATTCAAATAAAACATGTATGTATCTCACTGTATGTGAGCAAATTAGTTTTACTTTTTTTACGGTAAAAACGGTAGATGAGCAAAACAGTGCGCAGCCTATTGGATTAGTTGTCTTACTATTACAAATTGACAGATGTGTAGTTGCACTCAGCGTGAGATCATTCTCTTCGATTATTAGATTAAGTCATTGGTAAATAAACCCAAGTTTGATGAGAAATAGTGCGCATTTGTGATAGAGCGAAGGGTAATGGTGCGTGTCGAAGCATTGAAGCGCGTGGCTCATGCATGTTGGTATTGGGAACTAAAGATTTGATTGCGCGTTACAATAATTTATTTATATTATCATTAAACTTGTTTGCTTTATCAAAAACCCCGTTGGCTGTTTTGATAACGCATGATAAAATATACTTAACAAAAAAATACAAAAGTTGAAAAACTTCTATAAATTTTTTTCAAATTCAATTTTTTCATCACCAAAAAGTAATTTGTTGGGTTATATGGTCGCATTTGAGCATGAATTTACTTTTGAACTCAACTGATTTTCTCATATCTATTTTGATAATCATTTTTCACGCTCCCGTGCAGTAATATGAGACGCATCAAGTATTCAATTCGAGAATTTCAGGGTGGTGTTCCCTCGGCAAACGATTCTTTCATAATGGCATCGGACTCGGGGTTTCCAGAAGTCAGCCCTCCGCGCCCTCCTGAGGAACCGGAGCGTCTCAGCGAGCAGCAAAAGAGCGTTCTCAGAATAGTCGGACAATATCTACAAGATCTCGGATTCGCGTGAGAAACAAACGTTAAAGACATTTTTGAAAACAGTAAAAAGGCTGCGTAGAAATTCAGCTTTAGATCCATAGCCATGTATGAATACATGAACGCTAGGCATATAGTTATAGTTCAGTTTATTAAACATTAGAAAGTCAGCTGTATATTAGAACTTGGATGTGTTTTTGTGGGCAATTAACAAAGTAAGGCATGCATGAGGCCGTTTTGAGTGAGGCCGTTTTTTGTTTGTACCAACAAGCAACACACTCATAACACACTTTTACTTTTGTTGTTTGCGTCGCGGTCGCGTCGCGGCCGTCGGCCTCGTTAGCTAAGCCGTTCGGCCTCGTTAGCTGAGCCGTTCGGCCTCGTTAGCGTACACTTTTCCTAAGCCTAAGCGTTTTTTCATGTAAAAATATATGTCATTTATACTGAAATTGTAGTCCGTAGTGTTAAAAAGTAAAAGTTATGAGTGTGTTGCTTGTTGGTACAAACAAAAAACGGCCTCACTCAAAACGGCCTCATGCATGCCTTACTTTGTTAATTGCCGTTTTTGTGTAAAAAAAAGAAGTTTAAAGTGTAAAATCGAGTGCAATTGATAAAAAGCATCTCTAAAACAAGAACAACACGAGTTGGGTAATTTGTGAAATTGTTAGTTAAAGTTGAAGTTAATTTTAATTGAAGCCTATGCGTTTTTTAATGTAAAAAGTGTAAAAATAATTTTTGTAAATGTGAATAAGTCAGAATTATGACCCATGGAATCTATGTTTAACGTAAAAATTTATCATGATTTCAGACTTGTCTTACTGCATAAACTGAAAACAGGGTTGGAATTTGCAGGAGGTCAGCGGAGACTATTGCTGATGAAAGCGGCGTTCCGAAAGAGAATGAGAATGCCGTCCAGTTAAGAGAGGCCTTCATGGCAGGGCAATGGAACAAGGCCATCCGAATTCTCGAAAGTTCTCAGGAAGAGCACTTCGAGGTGTCTTCCATATTTCTACAATTGTCATTAATTTAATAGCGACCTTTTCCTGATGCGAGGCCTAGAATAAAGAAAATTGAAAATCGAAAAAAAACCCAAGCTCAAAATGTAGTGATTAATGCTATTTTTTAGAGAGAAGAGATGGAAACGGTGCGAGTTCTCATTCTGGAGCAAAAATTCTACGACCTTTTGTCGAGGCCGGATCAGGTAGGAGAGTCTGCTCGAAATGGGGTCGGATCATAATTCGCTTCTCATAGCGTTTCCTATAGCTGACCAAAGTCAAATAAGAGTTGGGCTAAAAATAGTGAGGGTCATCAAAGATGAGGGTCTCCTTGAAGTTGAGCTTGCTAAAATTCTAAGAGTGAGTTGTTCTTTGTTGTTGAAAGTTACGGCTCTTATTCCCTGATGGGCAGGCATACCCTGCGTCCTGTCTTGCATACATTGGCACGATGTTTTTTACATTAAGTTTTTTTTGATAAGGTTTCGTTAGCCTAGGCCGTATGGCCTCGTTAGCGTAAACTTACACTAAGCCTAAGCGTTTTTAATGTAAAAGTAATTGTTTGATGTAAAAAAGTTTTCAAGAACCGGAGTTTCTGATGCTCAAAATGAGCAACCATGAAGAAAATGTTCGAAACCGTATCGTTTAAAGCCATTTTTTGGTCTAGTATTCCAATGTCTGCAAGACAAGACGCAGGGTATACCCATCAGATAATAAGAGCCAAAGTTACATACAATCTTCTAACATAAAGGTATGTATGTTATTCCAAGTATGTAAAGTATAGAGTCCGCTGAGATAATTTGTGTGTGCAAACAGTAGTTTTCGCTTTGAGCAGGCTCAAATATTCAGAGCGTGAAAACTTGATGTCAATTACTTTTTGTATTATATATATTTTTTTAGAAAGGTTTTCTCGACAATTTAAAAAATGAACAAGTTGTAAAAACTCACAAATCTGTAAGCGAAAAAATGTCTATAGACGTCTGATTTTTGACTCACTTTCTAATTATGCCTATTTTTCTGCGTTTTTCAATCCCCTACAACATCGAAGTTACAGAGGACTCTCGCTCTGTATCTCATTAGGAATGATTTTCCAACCGAGCCGAGGTTCGAAGCGAAGAAGCTTGAGTTGACCTATTTGATCTACCTCGACCATGAAGACCTACTGAAAGACCACAAGCAAATCGCAAGATTCTTTTGGTCAACGAATAAGAGGTTACTGCAGCGTTGAAGCTTGTTGGGAAAATCAAAATTTCTTGAACAACGGTTGGAATATGTCGGGAAATGGCGCAGAGTTGGTCAGGAAATTGGCGGAAGCAGTTGTGCTCGAGGCCGAGTCATGAGGGCAAGAAGCGGGGTTAGTAGGGCAAGGGGCTAAGTCGGTAAGAAAATGGCGGAATCAGTTGTGCAAGAGGCGGACTCATGAGGGCAAGAAGCGGGGTTAGTAGGGCAAGGGGCTGAGAAATGAGCAAGAGTTTTTTGTTAATGTTATTTTGAGTAGCCTCACTTCCAGTTGGACATGAGAAAAGGCCACTCAAAAAACCTTGTCGAATAAGAAGATATGATAGCTTTGTAGCCAAAGGATTACTCGTTCGAAGTTATCACTTACACTGTCAACCAAAATTGGATCCTAAATTGATGAGACTGGTTAACGGAAAGGGGTTTAGAATGGTTCCATGACTGTTCACACCTCGACACTTCACCCCCGGACAGTACACTTCACGACTGTTCACACCTACGACTTTTCACACCACGATATTTCACACCACGAATGTTGAAAATTTGCAGACTGAAGACTGAGCGAAGTAGGGGCAGACTGAAGACTGAGCGAAGTAGGGGCAGACTGAAGACTGAGCGAAGTAGGGGCAGACGGAAGACTGAGCGAAGTAGGGGCAGACTGAAGACTGAGCGAAGTAGGGGCAGACTGAAGACTGAGCGAAGTAGGGGCAGACTGAAGACTGAGCGAATTAGGGGCAGACTGAAGACTCAGCGAAGTAGGGGCAGACTGAAGACTGAGCGAAGTAAGGGCAGACTGAAGACTGAGCGAGAGCGCGCATTGAAAATTAAAGAACGCATACGAACAGAGAAATTATTATATTTGAATTTTTTCGGATAGCGCATAGATTTCACCCGATGTGCTTGTTAGAGAAACATCCATGTTAAAATATGCTGAAGGTAGTGCGAACTTGCTGTATCATTGCTGAGAAGTTTCAAGAATTTGCAATATTATCCCTAAGTTTCTCTGCCAAAAATTTAAATCTCTCATCCTTCGAAAAATCATAGATTTTTAAGAGTTAAAAAACATGTTCTATTTTGAATAATATAAAAGAGAAACCAGAGGTTTTCATTTCAGGTTCAGGTATGATAAAATGCTTTTCTCGAGGATAGAGAAATCACTTCCGATGTCTTTCATATTGCCTCCGAGAAGGCTGCACAAGTTGCTTAAACGAGGTTGAACATGGTTTGGAATTCGGGGAACTGAATGGGAGCTTCTGAATTCGGGGAAGGGAATGGAGCTTCTGTTTCCAGGTCCAGTTCTGAGATAACTCATCATTGGTTATATTGAATGCTTGGTTGCATAATTCAAGCTCCTTCTCTCAATGTTTTCAAAATAATATAAGAAATTAGCAGTAGTTAAGTAAACGAGAAAAGATTATTACTTCTTATGATTGAAAACCACGGACAAGTGCTAAGCAGGTCAATATCGAAACCGGCCCATCTTGCGCGGGCACAACTTTGAAGCCTAATTTTTGCAGCTTGGAAGTACCAGTTGTCGAAATGCAAGCTGCACATGCTGCCAGCTTCGGAGATGAAGTTCGCGGAAGAGGATATGATAAGGGAGCATGTCTGCCAAGGAGAAACCCAAAGGATATTCGAGAACAACATGGTTGGTATCAGTTTTCTGGATACAAGATCTTTAAAATATTCAACTTTGGGCATCATTTATCATCTACTTGTTTTCATACGATTTCTTTGATAGGTAAGGCCTGTGTTGAAATGAGCAAGCTGCTTTAGTTTTTTCTTGCAGTTTAAGGTTGAAAGTGCGGGGAAAAATTACATAATCTTACGAAAATTTTAAATTAGTTTGTCATAGGTCACCTTTGCTTAACTGAAAAAAAGAAAACGTTCTTGAAGTGATGGATAATAACAATTAGAAGCGAGTGATTCTTAACAATTCTAATGTATTACACTGCTGAATGTTCTCCCTTTTGTACCCTTCACCTCTCTCTCACTCATCATCGTTATAAACCGTCTCCAATGGTCGTTTCACTCGATCATCTGTTATAATATCAACCAAGGTTTTTGCATACCACATGTCATCTTGATAACTAACCAGCACTTGTCACAAGTCATACAAAAGAGAAGCAACTCAGAGGTGAAGGGTCTTTTCAAACCAGAATTTTATTGCTTTTCTCGTTTGCCATCTTTTCGTCGTTTTGCGATCTTTTCTCCAATCTCTCAGTCTATGATAGGAATTCTCCAATGTCCTGAGACGCTCTGTCCGTACTTTTCAAACTTTCATCCTCTCGCTCTCTTGTTAATCTCCCTCTATTCGATCACCTCTCTTTTTCTCTATCTCCATCTTTATCATTATCTTCCTCTCGCTTTTAGTATCTCTTTCTTTCCTTTCTTTCTCTCCACCCTCTGTCTTTTTCTTTCTCTTTATTTCTTTCTCGGAGCCCATAAAAGTTATAGGTTTCCACCTTGGATTAGCTTTTGTGTTTTTAGAATCATATTATTGCCTTGAAAAGATTTTTAATACATGTTTCAGTCGGTGCGATGTAAGCAGAATATTTTTGTCGCGGAGTTCTCTCCCTGCGGAGAATTATTTGCATCCTGCAGCAATTTCAACAACATTGACTTATGGCGGGTATGCTTTCATCATCTGCAAGGCCGTGTTTTAACCATAGAAACGGGACCTGAAATGAGACAAGAAGAAAGAACTATTGCACGTGTTTCAAGACAGCTAAACATGGCTCTCAATATAATGATGGTTCTCAGAACTGAGAAGCATAGAGATTAATAGAAGGGAACACATAGTTATGTTATGCTTGAATCCAATATTATCTACGCCGCAATGCGAGTTAAAGATATCTCGACAATTTGAGAGAAAACAAGAGGATATTTTGTAATCTTTCTTCTAAATAGTTCTGGGCCAATTGATTAATGAGATCGCGCTGAATACTGGTTAGAGAACAGATCGCTGGGTTCAATCCTGCCCGATTGGCTAGCTTTTTCCCGTGCGATTGTTTATTCAATTGTCATTTTAACCAGGTGCACTTATTTTAAACTGTTTATATGAGCATTAAAAAGTGGTTGCAAGACTTTAAAGATGAAAAAAAACTAGCGTCATTTGATTTTGTAGCTTGATGGGGGAAATTGTTCAGTTAAACAAGGATCAGCTGCAAGTACATGAGAAACTACTCTGTATTAACTTTGGCGATGCCGTTGGTGCCATGGCTTGGAGCCCGGACTCGAAGCTGATTGCTGCCTGTGGGATTGGAGAAACGAATAGACAGGTTGTTAAGGGTTTTCATCGGTTACTTGAGAAGTTGAAGTATTCACGGGTTAGGAAAAAAGAAGGTATTTGGTTGGGTACCCACGTCTTATCGAAAATATTCGACCGCTATCTAGACAACAATCTTGAAGCCAGCAACACTTTTTTCCTTTTTTTAAATTTCTTGTCACGTTTGAGGGATGAGTCAACAAGAGTGAATATAATCAATCATATAATGTTTCTTACCACCAGGATGTTTCTTTAGTCCGCTGAAGACGTGTTCAGATTAGAAAGACTAATTTTGAAGGAACGGGACACTTCATAGAGAGATACAAATATGGAATGTCAAAACATACATATCACTAGATTTTCATAGTTTCATAAATTTACGCCTATATGGGTGTTGTGCGGATTAGAATAGAAAGACCCTCATTAACAAATGGTGAAAACCCTTCTTTTCAACTTAATAATATCTCAAGCATGCGAATTGGTGTAGAAACGAAGAAACGAATTCCGGAGACCTCGGTGGATCTTTTTTCGTTTGATCCCACATAAGGAAACATAGATGAAAAAGCGTTAGGCAGCCCTTTCACTTCTGATTTCAAGCTAAATTTAGTGTTCAGATTGTAGTCTACAACGTCGAGCTTTGCGAAGTGCATTGTATGGTGAGCAATATTGAAGAGAGATGCAACTTTTTTTCTACCGTTGCCTTCTTGCCCGGCAATCTGCTCATCGCCGGCCAAAGGAGAAATGCACTCTTGCAAGTCTTTGTTAGTTTTGTTTGGCGTGAGTCAAAAAGAGTGTGGAGCAGAAGAGGGTAGGTGGGGCTAAAAAGGAAAGGCGGAGTCGAATAGGAAACGCGGACTACTGAAAAAAGGCGGATCTGAAGAGAAAAGATTGAACGGGTGGATTCTAGGCTTTTAAAAAGCTCTCCTTTTTCTACGCTTAACCTACAGTTCTTTTTCATCATTTTGAACTCCTTCGCTTCAGAGAGGCGGTTTTGGCGGGCTTAAAATGTTTAACCCCTTACAAGTTATCATTGTTGAAATATGGCAGGAATTCGCTGAGAACGCAGACTACAAAGTCATCCATCATTATCATGGCTACCGAGTGCTGTCTATCTATGGAATGAAGGATGGGAAGAGTATAATAGCCTCCGACACACAACACAGGTTTCATTCTTCACCATCACTTGCTGTGTGATATGGCTCACCATAGATCTGTTGCTCATGTTAAATATTCAAACAATCTTTTTTTCGAGCGAGGGAAGGTCTAGAAAAGTGAGAAACAAGCCTTGTTCCGTGTTATTCTAGCGTTATCTCCCAATCTCTTGCACCTTTATGCCAGGCTGCTTCTCACCAGCCGCAAAGATAGTGTGCAGATTTTAAAAAAAACAGTGAAGACGAAATCGACAGCATGCGGTGAGAAGTGGAGTACGCAAAACAAACTGAATTAGTGTCACTAGCTTTTTTGATAGCGCATAGATTTTAGAGAACATCTTAGTCAAAATTATCATCTGACATGGCCGAAACAGCGACCAGAAGATGATAGCCGAGCGATGAAACCGGAAAAATCTTAAACCTTCCAGTGAACTATTTTTAAAGTATTTGTCGTCCAAGTTTAAAGTGTCCAAAGTAAAGTACTATAAAATCCAGAAAAAATATAATATTTAAATAAATACTTTGACTATGTCAAATGAATCTCAGCTAAATTTTCTTTTGCACAGAATCCGAAGATACGCCTTTCCGAACAGGAAAGATGAAACATTGATCAAAGAAGAAACAAGTATACGAAAAATGCAAGTACATCCATCCGAAAAGTAAGATTATTATTATTTTTAATGGTTATACTCTAGTTATATGTACATGAAATTTTAGTTATACTAATTTCTTGAAGTATACCGTAGTCAATGTAAAACATTTTTTGTTGAGCATTATGAATACGCTGGATATAGCTTCACACAAATCCTTGTGTTCAACGCGTTTCTCACCTGCGAACGAGAAACTGGAACCTAGACACGAGGGAATTACGATTGGTGTTGAGAATGAATGGCTTCGAGCTGTTGCAGTTTTCAAGGGATTTTTATGTCAACTTTGTGCTAGAAACCGAGGTAGATAATGCTGACGTTTAAGAAAAAAACATCGGTATTGGAGTGAGAGAGTGAGAGACAACCCCTTGTATTGCTGCTCAACATGACAACCGAATGGTAGAGTATAAAAAAAAAAGAATAATTAATTTTTGTAATGAGTATTTTTTGTATTGAGTTGAGCATGAAAAAAAAGTGTTTATGAGAGATGCGGTGTGTTACATATTAATAGAACAACCCTCGGTTTTTGTGATCACGGCCGAGTGGTCAATGGAAATCAAAAAAGGTTTTCATTTTCTTTTCACTTTTGAAAACTAGATTTGCCTTATTTTTAAGAAAAAAATGTTGGTGGTCGTCAAGAAAAACGCCATTACACAGAAATTGACCGTTGCATGCATAATCATGACAAGTATTCACGACTAAGAACGCTTTTGAATGGCCACTTTCGTAGTAAAAGTTTTGATACACTTTTTGAACCTGTATAAGTCAAGACGTCATCCTCGACTATTACCAGAAGAACAAACTCAGTTTGAAGCGATGGTACCATGGGAACATGAGCACTTAAAAGATGGCTGCCATCCTTGGACGTTCTCGTCATGTGATCTTCTCTTCTCTTATCGTGTCAATATCCTCCGATATGGCTCTGGTATCTCTGAAGATGACCCACACCAACTCTCAAGACGATAAGAGATGACAGTTGACAGACTAGCTTCGAATTCAACCGCCTCCGCATGAATGTCAGACAAGAGTTTCTTGAACGTCTGCAAATGGAATATTATTCGCTCCAACTATTGGGATTCACATATAAATTGCCAGCAATGATGAAATTATCAGCTCTTAGAATCTTTCATCATCAAGCGCGCATCGAATTTGCGAGAAACAACATGGCTCGCAATAGGCAATTACTGATAAGCTCGTTAAGCAAAAAAAATTTTTTTTGTGAAAACTATTCTCTTCAATAACAAAGAAGCTCAACTTTAATTGTCCGAACGGCTGAAAATGCTACTGGTGCATTTTTGCAAGGGACAGCTTCAGCTGAAGATACATACTTTCACGGTGGATCAGGAATGTGTTTGGTTGCGTTTTCTCCGTTTGACAAGCTGCCCATTTCCTTTTCGTAAGAACGTCGAAGGAGTTTCAGACGATGCTGAAGACTATTCACTTTCTATTGATGACATCAAAACAGGCTCACCACCTCAATTATCATCACGAAAAGGCCCCAATCGATTCCAGCACCTTCGCGCAGGCATCGATTGCAGCCAAAAAACATTCTTGTTATTCTCTTGCCTGCACGTTCTCTCGATGCAAATTACTTGAAAATGTTGTGAATTCCTAGTTTTCAAAATCTACGAGCAATACGCGACAATAGCCAAGTACAAGGATGTCATTGTCAAGCGGTCGGAGTACATCCCACAGAACGTAATTTCTGTCCTTTAAGAAAGCATACCTAAACTAACTGTTCGATATCATCACAGAAAACGGCCATACCATGAATTTTTGAACAATTTAGTGTATGAGATGTAAATAAACTGTTTATTATCAAAGTTTTTACATATCCTATCATAATGTAACGTTCGATCTATGTGTAATAATGGTGTTTTTTCTCGTCAATCAAGCGATGAATTGTTTGTTTTCAACCTCAGGCAATCCTAGCGAGGGAGAAAATGATGAAAACCTTTTTTTTCATTTCCGTCGACCATTCGGCCGCAATCACGAGATTCTAGGATTGTCGTATCAAACGAACTGTATATGGTTCGTTCCGTCTACAGTCAAAGAAGAGAAAAAAACAAAAGTTTGCTTGCAAAATGTTATAACCGACACGGAAGAACTCTGGAAGAACTCTCTTGACTTTACAACATATATTGCTTATCACGAAAAAATAGAGAGATAGAAAAGGTTGTTCCTAGTGTCCGTACATGCTTATTGGAAGTATGCAGGTTCAGGTACATATTTACTAATAGTGTGTCCGTTCAGGTACGTGCTGGTAGTGTGTTCTGGGATTGGCATCCGCATGTGGTCACTGAAAAGCCGCACACTCATGCGTTCATTTAGAGTACCAGTATCCGACTTGAACTTGACACATAACTACATAATAAAGCCGTCTTTTGGTGGGGACAACTTCGCCTTTTTTGCCGCTGGAATGCATGGTTCGAATCAGAGGGGTTGGGGAAACTTGAACTGTGAAGTTGAGCCAATCGGAAGATTGTGAGTGTGGTCAAAAAGTTATCAAGTATATGTGTTGCCTAAGTCTTACCGTCGGTCGGCAGAGCACCGTTTTGAACTTGACCGGGTAATTGTTTTCAGTTCAAAGGTCGAGCCTAACATATGTAGAAACTCTTTTTTATGGAATGCACTAGTTTGTATTGCGGAGTTACCGGCGAGTTAGTTCAATTTCAGTTAGTTTTCATGCTTGATATGTTGAGTTGAAGTTTTATTACGCAAAGTATTTTGAAACATCACGTGTAAATTGCATAAAAGTCGGAGGAATGCTAGAGGGTTTCTGAGGCATAGGGGAGAAAAGAATTTCAGAATTCATAGTTGTTTTCCGATGGAAGTCACTTCGGAGGAATCCGAGTTAGGAACTCAAGAATGGATAGAATCATTGCATACCAGCCGCTCAGAAAGACGCAAAAAGGAAAATTGCGAGAAAGGGAATACATATGTGCTTCCGTGCACCTCTTGGTCCCGTCTTAAAACTCTCGAGTGTTAAAAACGTGGTATTTTTAGAAGACAAATAATCATAAAAAATTGGTGAAAGCTTTATGAGAGCTATATCCCAGGTTTTTTCCGGTGAGTCAAAGCTCGAAGTTAGGCGCATCTTTTTAGCGTAAAAAAATTATATAAATTAATTTGTGAAATCGTTACAAATAATTGCTGCAATGTTGTAAAGATGAAAATTGATTATGTTGCCCAGACGGACGCTTGTACATCTTGCACCGAGAGGATTCTTCGCCCATTTTGGAGCTGCCCGCCGGTAACAAATTGAATGCTATTTCGTGGAACCCTAAGAATCCTCGCATTCTGGCTACCGCCCACACAGAGAGAGAGATCAAGATTTGGAGGATCGTTAAAGAGAGCGAAAGAAATACCACAGGGTTGGTTCCAAGCTGTTTCTTCCTATCCGCAGATAGATTTATGTATGTCAGGATCTCTGATTATGAGGGAACGTCAGGCCTCGAGAGAATGGAAGAGAGCGTGTGAATTATAAGATAGGATGCAGACGAACAGAGAATTTGTATCACTAGTCTTTTTGATAGCGCATAGAATTCATAAGCAGTGCGGGTTAGAGAAACACACTGGTTGGTTACTATCAACATAGTTTGCGAGTATTTTTTTGTTGGAAAAGTTAATGATACAAAAATATGTTTCTTAAGAGAAGTTGAAATAGTATTATGTTTTTATAATAATTTTTTTTTGCCTGGAGACGACCTAGGTATTTCTCTGACACGAAATATACCTGATCTGGTGGAAATTATGAAGAGGACTGAGCGTGTTTAGCAGGAAAAAGTCGAATGGCAGTAATTAATTCAATTTGATTTTATTGTTAATCAGAATTTCTGTTGGTAAAGAAGCAAATTCGAAAGCTATTCACATATACTTCGAGAACCCCATGAAAAATTCATTTCAGAAAAAAATTTAAAAAAATAGGTTAGAAATAAGTGATATAATATTTAGGTGTTTCGGTAACTCGTTTGAGCTCCCAGATAGAGATATGAGAGATGAATGAGTTCAATTTCGTTTAGTGGACTAGCTTTTCTCGAGTGATGGTTTAATCAATTGATTAATAAGAGTTTCAGGCAAGTCTTCATGAACATAGAGGAGTAACTGAGAGGAATCCGAGTGAGGCTTATGTAGATCAATCCTATTTTATTGCCATTCTTAGAGATGCATTCTAGAAAATTCAACTTTGAACAATTTTTTTCAAGTTGGTACATATTCTTTGAGATATATGTAGTGAATATTTCATACAAATATTTGGAAAAAAAACTTCGTCTTTACGCTATCATTGTTAATATTGATATAGGGTTTTAACAGAAAGCTGATTTAAAGAGATGCTGGATAGCGCAAAGATTCGGAAGAATTACTTTTATCTCATCAATCAAATCTCATTTTTAGTCGAATTTCAGTCGTTTTCATTCACAGATTTCCGGCCAATTGAGTTTACGCCAAAAACGTTTTCTTTTGATCTCTAATATTCGAGCCTTTCTTCCGAACTTTCGTTCATTTTAGTTGGGGTTTATTTGAATAAACATCTCGTCGTGCCTTTGGTTATATTATTATTGTTTTATCTTCGATTGTTCTTTGAGTTACCGCGTTATGAGCATTCACAGTGGGTATCGATAGCCTCAATATCAAAACTACCCTCCAATTTATTTAGTTTTTACTTTCTATAAATGACGCATGTGTTCAGGCGTGACATAATGATAGTGTGCTCGAGTCCCCCAAGTTCGACTCCCAACCCGAACAGATCCACCCAAACCAAGAGGGTTAAGAAATATAAGTAGTGCTCATGCACGAATCTGACTCTACACACTGCTGCTACACGCACTAGAAAGGATCTAGCGGGCAACCAATAGTTCTACCAGTATAGGTCTGTAAAGTTCCCCAGGGAAGCGCGTATTCTGCCGCGAGGCGGGAACAAGCGCGAGGAAGATAATTATTACTATAAATCAAATATCAAATAAATCTCAACAATTCTGCTCATTCTATTATGTCAATAAAGTGTTTGGCTTCTGTGAATACTCGCATGCTGCAGAATTCACTTCAACTCAACTCATCTAAAAAAAATCCAGAGAATAAATCGGCATCATGTCGATTAAAGATTTAAAAAGGAAAGTATTCAAGTTTAAATTTCGGAGCAAAGTATCGTAGTTCAGAGATTTGAAGTGAGTACTGGAAAAATAAAAGTTTTAGCATAAAACACTTCTTGAAAATTTACAATCAAGTATACCTGTGAAAATCGTTTGAACACTGAAGTTACAAGACAACTTCTAAAGACGTGTTTTTGGAAGCAGTTGAAATAGAACAACGAGGGCCTTTAACAAATCGCACTAAAACACGGCCTCAACTCTGGAATTTTTGGAGAAAGGGGAGGGGGGTTTACCTAAGCAGGGGAGGAAGAGGGCCCTACCTAAGCAAAGGGGGGGAGGGGGGCCCTAAGGAGAAAGGGGGGAAGGGAGTTTTAGTGAATAAAATCTCTTTCTGAGAAAAAATCTTTTGACGGCTGAAGTAGATTAAAGCCAACTTTTTACAAAGAAAGTAAGAGAACAAGTAAGAAAAAAGAAAGAGAAAAAATAAAAAAAGAGAAAGAAAAAAGAATACTAATTAACTGAGCTAGGCCGTTTTTAAGTTGAGGCCGTGTTTTAGTGAGTGTCTTGAGTGTGATTTGTTAAATGCCAACAACGAGCAAAACTTCGGCTTGAATTGATATCCATTAGTACGGGCAATTACCGTGAGGAGGCAAGAAACCGGGAGGCATGAGGGAGGACGCCTCGTTAGCTAAGCCGTACGGCCTCGTTAGCTAAGCCGTACGGCCTCGTTATCGTAAACTTTTACTAAGCCTAAGCGTTTTTCAATGTAAAAATATATTTTAATTTAAAAATAAAACGCGCGGCCTCACTCATGCCTCCCGGTTTCTTGCCTCCTTTCGGTAATTGCCATTAGTACGTGTTGAATTTTTTTGTAAAAAAACATTTATTTTTTTAAATTTCATTAGTTCATTATAAAATCAGTTTCTAATTCAGAAATTATTCTTTCACGCTGGTTTTCGGTTATCAATTTTTTTTTTGTGCTATAGTTTGAGCAAGGCTCGCATGAATCTTATGATTCCTTCTCGTTCTTCACTTTACCGGTGTGCAACTGTGGCTAAATCTATGTGGAGATCGTCCAGTTCATCTCAGCCGACCACTCATTTCGGCTTCCAAAAAGTGGATGAAAAGGACAAAGCCAAAAAAGGTTTGGTTAAGCTTTACCCCACGCCGGACTGCGTCTCTGACTTCCTAGGCGTGGTGCAGCGTGCAGTGTGAGACAGTGATTTTTTTCTCAAAATTTCGGCAGTCTCATTCTTCTCTGCTTGTCAGCTATCACCTCACGCTTTCTTGGGTCAGTGTGCTGCTGCGCAGAGTTTGATTCAATCAGGCATTTAATTGACGAACTCTTGAAAAAAATTCGCATCTTTTTCTTGCTTAGGCTTAGGCAAAGGTTACGCTATGGAGATGGTACGGGTTAGAAACGAGACAGTAAATAAGTCAGAGACGCAGTCCGGCAAGTGGTGAAAATTATCCAAATGTTTTGCAAACACAAGTCAGTCTCATTCACCGAAACATAACAAAGTTGTATGAATTTTTAGTTTATATGTGGGTCATTTAATTGTCTAAAATTCATTCCAGTGATTATAAGGCACAATTTTACTTAGAGGGGGGCCGAATTTTACTTGGGTGGGGGGGCTTTTGTTTTTAGTGTGTTCAAACTACTGTATTGCTTACACCATTTCTCTTTTTTGACATATTTAGTGATTGAATTAACAAAAAAAAATTTGAGAAGTGTTCTCATGCGGTCTGGTTAGCCTAAGCCGTACGGCCTCGTTAGCGTAACCTTTGCCCAAGCCTAAGTGAAAAAAAAACAATAATTAAGAGCTGAAAACAGCTAAGTCGATTTCTTCAATTAGACTGGATAAAACCAGAATATTGTGGCTAATTGTTCAATACGGCCTCGTTTCTAAGCCGTATACATTTTATCTGAGCCTAAGCGATAAAATCAGTGAGAAGCTACCTGGCCCACCAAGTAAAGTGGGCCTCCCCAAGTGACAAAGTGCCGATTATAAAAAAGGTATTAAAGTACGAAACTTTGGCTCATTTTCGTTGACTTAAAAATTGCTGATTCACAACTCGTAGAGAATAAGGGGGTAGATCAGAAAGATGAATGAAGAGAAAAGGGCGCATTTATGAGAAGAGAAAGTGAGAGTCCGCGGGTTTTGGTAAGATGCTCCCTGTCTTGTGACCCCAAACACGAACATAAAGGTTGACAAGTTTATTGGGTCAAGACATTATAACATGGATACCGAGAGCGATTACATTACGATTATGTTATAGAGCATCTGAAGTGACAATCACAATGGGGGAGATAATTACGTTACAGATTATGCACCTAGGTAACAGGGGTGGGGGTGAGCGACCGGACCCGGTCTCCTCTTTATGACGAGCGGAGGGGCGTATTTATAGTGCTTCATGCGAAAGCATTCTCTGGCTTATAAGATGTGATGCAGAGATAGGAATATGGAGCAAGGTCCAATGGCCGAGTAATAATAGAGAAGAGCGATTTGCTACAAAGACCTATCAGATATTCACAAAAAAATAACATTTAAAAAAAAAAAAACATTTTAAAGTTCTAACCTCTGTAAAATATGGCATGCAGTAGAAAACTTTTAATTGTGTTGTTGGTGGACAAACAGTCTAATTAAAATCAATAATAATATATTATTCACGGAAGAAGTTTGTTTAAAATGTTTGGAACCAGATCAATCAACCACATTTTCATATGTTCAACGTGTCTTGAGAAGAAAAAAAACCTATTGAAAAAGTTGTAAGACAGGAATAACTGTGAAACTTGTGCATATCAAAATCTGCTGGGAACTTTTTCAATTTGTTAATGTGATGGCAGAAGTTGTGTTGAAGTTGCTGAAGTGTTCACCAGAGTAGCAGAGAAGTATGATCTCATGAACGATGCTATGAGTTTTGGTCTTCACCGATTATGGAAGGACTATTTTGTGGAGACGTTGCCGATCAGAAAAAGTGCCAAGGTCCTTCATTCGACATTAATGCGATTTTTAATGATGGTTTACTTTTCAAAATATGTGATGAAAACTGGGCTTAATAAAAGAGTCCTTGTGTGAAATAATCGTAGCGTGCGCTGAATATGCTACAATGTGACTATGCTGACTATGATACAATGTGACTATGCTACAATTTGACAATGCTACAATGTGACAAATGTTCGAATCATCCTCGGTAAGATTCAATTAAACTAAGGGAAGTCGATAATTTCCTTTATTGCACATCAGGGCCCGTATGCAGAGTCATGGACAAAGTTATAGGGTAAATCATAGTCTACATAACAGTTTGATGAACAAGAGAAAAAGAATCAAGCTTCTTGCATTGATTCGAGTCTCTCGTCTTGTTCTCTCCTACAACTCACTATTTTGTAGGCTATATTTTATCCTATATTTTGATACACGACTCGGCATGCGGGCCCAGAAATGAAAGTATTTTTTTGACCTTATGTTGAGAAGTGCGTACCCAGCCGCGAGGCGGCATCAAGAGCGATCTTGAATTGTATAATTCATCTAAAGAAAATACAGAGGCTTGCCAAAAGCCAAAATTTGCGTGAACAAGAGCACGCGAGTTGCAATAAAAATATTTCTGTTCTAGTAGAAAAGAGTTTAAAATATGGTTTTGCCTTTGAAAGGGAAGCTTATTCCGCAGGAGCTTGAAACAGAGGGTTGTCTGCAGAGGGTTGAACTTGCTCATATAGGGGGAGCTTGAAACAGAGGGTTGTCTGCAGAGGGTTGAACTTGCTCATATAGGGGGAGCTTGAAACAGAGGGTTGTCTGCAGGGGGTTGAACTTGCTCATATAGGGGAAGCTTGAAACAGAGGGTTGTCTGCAGAGGGTTGAACTTGCTCATATAGGGGGAGCTTGAAACAGAGGGTTGAACTTGCTCATATAGGGGGAGCTTGAAACAGAGGGTTGTCTGCAGAGGGTTGAACTTGCTCATATAGGGGAAGCTTGAAACAGAGGGTTGTTCGCAGAGGGTTGAACTTGCTCATATAGGGGGAGCTTGAAACAGAGGGTTGATTTCGCTCATATAGGGGGAGCTTGAAACAGAGGGTTGTCTGCAGAGGGTTGAACTTGCTCATATAGGGGAAGCTTGAAACAGAGGGTTATCTGTAGAGGGTTGAACTTGCTCATATAGGGGGAGCTTGAAACAGAGGGTTGTCTGCAGAATGTTGACCTTGCTCATATAGGGGAAGCTTGAAACAGAGGGTTGTCTGCAGAGGGTTGAACTTGCTCATATAGGGGGAGCTTGAAACAGAGGGTTGAACTTGCTCATATAGGGGGAGCTTGAAACAGAGGGTTGTCTGCAGAGGGTGGAACTTGCTCATATAGGGGAAGCTTGAAACAGAGGGTTGTCTGCAGAGGGTTGAACCTGCTCATATAGGGGGAGCTTGAAACAGAGGGTTGTCTGCAGAGGGTTGAACTTGCTCATATAGGGGGATCTTGAAACAGAGGGTTGAACTTGCTCATATAGGAGGAGCTTGAAACAGAGGGTTGTCTGCAGGGGGTTGAACTTGCTCATATAGGGGAAGCTTGAAACAGAGGGTTGTCTGCAGAGGGTTGAACTTGCTCATATAGGGGGAGCTTGAAACAGAGGGTTGAACTTGCTCATATAGGGGGAGCTTGAAACAGAGGGTTGTCTGCAGAGGGTTGAACTTGCTCATATAGGGGAAGCTTGAAACAGAGGGTTGTCTGCAGAGGGTTGAACTTGCTCATATAGGGGGAGCTTGAAACAGAGGGTTGAACTTGCTCATATAGGGGGAGCTTGAAACAGAGGGTTGTCTGCAGAGGGTGGAACTTGCTCATATAGGGGAAGCTTGAAACAGAGGGTTTTCTGTAGAGGGTTGAACTTGCTCATATAACTCCTAAGTGCGATGTTGTACATATAGCATCGTTTTGAAGTCTTTGTTCATCTGTCTTCGAGTGCTTGAATCAACCAATAAGTCATCAGCACTTTTGAAAAAAAGTGGAAAACGGCCGTTCTTTTAGCGAGGAGTCTATAATAATCAGAAACTTTTCTGTTTCAGTCCTTAAATTTTAGCTCACTTCTCATTATTCCAGACTCCTCCGCTAGAAAAGCGGTCGTTTTTTACAAATGCTCATCCACAGTTGCAAGTGAATTACGAATTACTTTTTTTTTGAATTACGTAATATTGTTTTAATATATCTAAAGGAAGTAATATCTCTTGTCTCTCATGGGTTTATATTTTGTGTTTATGTTTATATAGTATTTTTGATGAAACCAAGTTTATAAAACATGTTCAAAGATAAAAATGTGGAATAAATTCACAAAGGACAGTCACTTTCAGATTCTCGATGTGGCGGGAGGAACAGGGGACATAACAGTAAGAGCCTTGAAAAAGTTCCCTTCCAGCCAAATAACTGTTGTGGATGTCAATCAAGACATGTTGGATGTTGGGCGGAGAAAGATGGACTCCTCTAATGTTAGTGTCTAATGCAGTGTTTTGATTTGCGAAAACATAATGAAACAAAACGACATACCGTTTTTTAGAGGGGGGATTGTTTGGAAAATTGGGTCCGACGCCTTCCAGCGTCGTCCACAGTCGCACCACGAGTAGGTGACCTCCATCGCGACCCTCTCTGCCTTCCAGCGTCGTCCACAGTCGCACCACGAGTAGGTGACCTCCATCGCGACCCTCTCTGCCTTCCAGCGTCGTCCACAGTCGCACCACGAGTAGGTGACCTCCATCGCGACCCTCTCTGCCTTCCAGCGTCGTCCACAGTCGCACCACGAGTAGGTGACCTCCATCGCGACCCTCTCTGCCTTCCAGCGTCGTCCACAGTCGCACCACGAGTAGGTGACCTCCATCGCGACCCTCTCTGCCTTCCAGCGTCGTCCACAGTCGCACCACGAGTAGGTGACCTCCATCGCGACCCTCTCTGCCTTCCAGCGTCGTCCACAGTCGCACCACGAGTAGGTGACCTCCATCGCGACCCTCTCTGCCTTCCAGCGTCGTCCACAGTCGCACCACGAGTAGGTGACCTCCATCGCGACCCTCTCTGCCTTCCAGCGTCGTCCACAGTCGCACCACGAGTAGGTGACCTCCATCGCGACCCTCTCTGCCTTCCAGCGTCGTCCACAGTCGCACCACGAGTAGGTGACCTCCATCGCGACCCTCTCTGCCTTCCAGCGTCGTCCACAGTCGCACCACGAGTAGGTGACCTCCATCGCGACCCTCTCTGCCTTCCAGCGTTGTCCACAGTCGCACCACGAGTAGGTGACCTCCATCGCGACCCTCTCTGCCTTCCAGCGTCGTCCACAGTCGCACCACGAGTAGGTGACCTCCATCGCGACCCTCTCTGCCTTCCAGCGTCGTCCACAGTCGCACCACGAGTAGGTGACCTCCATCGCGACCCTCTCTGCCTTCCAGCGTCGTCCACAGTCGCACCACGAGTAGGTGACCTCCATCGCGACCCTCTCTGCCTTCCAGCGTTGTCCACAGTCGCACCACGAGTAGGTGACCTCCATCGCGACCCTCTCTGCCTTCCAGCGTCGTCCACAGTCGCACCACGAGTAGGTGACCTCCATCGCGACCCTCTCTGCCTTCCAGCGTCGTCCACAGTCGCACCACGAGTAGGTGACCTCCATCGCGACCCTCTGCCCAAAATGTTTAGAAGAGCCACATACAACTAGTCATTTATTCTCGTGTCGCTGTGACCACACACTTTTAAGAAGCATAGATTTGTGGAATAGCCCGACGTCCGTTGTTAAGTTCTTATACCAGTGATTCCTTTCTCTCTAAAAAAAGTATAGAAAAATAAAGGGGAAAAATAAATATTTAAAAAAAATTAAATAAAATAAAATAAAAACCCCGAGAGAGGAAGAGAAATAAATGTAATTAGATAAATGATGTGAGTAAGGATATTGTTTTCTGAGCCATAACCAAGAAGACCTCGTGTACCCTGCGGGAGACCTACCGCGGGCAATCTAACACAACAACAACCGTTTTTTTTACGGATTGCGTGAACGTCTTGTTCTAACCTAAAATTTATACAATTTTTTGTTTTAAAAAAAACGCCGCAAGAAAAAAGACATCGCTGCTCATGTCTCTTACGTTATATCTCTCTCAATAATTATACAATTTTTATGTTAGAACAAGACGTTCAAGCAATTCGGAAAAAAAACGGGATGTCGTTATGTTTCATTATATTTTCGCGAATAAAAACACTGCATAAGTGATCCACTCATAGTTCAACCAAGGTCCCTTGAAATAGTTGAAAGCCGCATTTTTTTTCATGGCCGGAGAGTCTTGAATAATAAGAAGTGAACTGAAGTTGAGGGGCACAAAAGGAAACTACAAAAGGTTTTTTCTTCTCAAGAGTGACGGGGACCTATGATCACCCTTTCAATCGTATTTTTGTTTACCTTTTAGGTCAGTCATATGGTTGTGGAAATTTCGCTAAGATTTTCGTCTGTGGGATATAAAAAACCAGTAGTGAAAGATGAAAAAGAACTTAACAAAGAACAGGCGTTAAATGAGAACATTCTAAGTGATGTTTGTACTCGCCTTGCTTTGTTGGAAAAGGGATGGGGGAAGGCTGAATAGAATGAAAATAAACGTAGAAAAAAAACAGAACGCGAAAAGAAAAGAATTTTTGTAGGTCTATTTTGGCGTGTATGTGCCAACGCAACTCATTCGGTTGCTATTCAACCCCTAATCACGTGTGTTTAGCTGAAGTTCAATTTGCGTTAGATGAATTCCTCTCGTGTGACGTGGGTTTGTGGAAACGCGGAGGGCCTTCCGCTCGAAGATGAATCTTACGATGCGTTCCTTATCTCATTCGGCATCAGGAACTGTACGCATCTCGAAAAAGTTTCTTTTCCATTTCTGAAGAAAAAAGCAATTTACTTCAAAAGGTTATTATATGGCTCCGAAACTAATGCGTCTTCCACGCGGGACCGAATTCACTGTTTTTCTTGATGTTTCCGGTCGTTCAAAGAACCGGATCTAAGCAATTTCGCAATGCTGTGAGAGATTTTACCTCTTTCAGCCCATCTATTCTCAGAATATATATTTGGGAAATTATATATTTACATATTTACACCGTATAACGCGAATTATCGTACAATATCACAAAGTATCGGAAGAAAATCCGAGACCTCTCGGTGAAGTATCCTGAATAGGTTACCAGAAGGCAAGGAAATCTGAGACCTCTTGGTGAAGTATCCTGCATAGGTTACCAAAAGGGAAGGAAATCCGAGACCTCTCGGTGAAGTATCCTGCATAGGTTACCAAAAGGGAAGGAAATCCGAGACCTCTCGGTGAAGTATCCTGCATAGGTTACCAAAAGGGAAGGAAATCTGAGACCTCTCGGTGAAGTATCCTGCATAGGTTACCAAAAGGGAAGGAAATCCGAGACCTCTCGGTGAAGTATCCTGCATAGGTTACCAAAAGGGAAGGAAATCTGAGACCTCTCGGTGAAGTATCCTGCATAGGTTACCAAAAAGGAAGGAAATCCGAGACCTCTCGGTGAAGTATCCTGCATAGGTTACCAAAAGGGAAGGAAATCCGAGACCTCTCGGTGAAGTATCCTGCATAGGTTACCAAAAGGGAAGGAAATCCGAGACCTCTCGGTGAAGTATCCTGCATAGGTTACCAAAAAGGAAGGAAATCTGAGACCTCTCGGTGAAGTATCCTGCATAGGTTACCAAAAGGGAAGGAAATCCGAGACCTCTCGGTGAAGTATCCTGCATAGGTTACCAAAAGGGAAGGAAATCTGAGACCTCTCGGTGAAGTATCCTGCATAGGTTACCAAAAGGGAAGGAAATCCGAGACCTCTCGGTGAAGTATCCTGCATAGGTTACCAAAAGGGAAGGAAATCTGAGACCTCTCGGTGAAGTATCCTGCATAGGTTACCAAAAGGGAAGGAAATCCGAGACCTCTCGGTGAAGTATCCTGCATAGGTTACCAAAAGGGAAGGAAATCTGAGACCTCTCGGTGAAGTATCCTGCATAGGTTACCAAAAGGGAAGGAAATCTGAGACCTCTCGGTGAAGTATCCTGCATAGGTTACCAAAAGGGAAGGAAATCCGAGACCTCTCGGTGAAGTATCCTGCATAGGTTACCAAAAGGGAAGGAAATCCGAGACCTCTCGGTGAAGTATCCTGCATAGGTTACCAAAAAGGAAGGAAATCTGAGACCTCTCGGTGAAGTATCCTGCATAGGTTACCAAAAGGGAAGGAAATCCGAGACCTCTCGGTGAAGTATCCTGCATAGGTTACCAAAAGGGAAGGAAATCTGAGACCTCTCGGTGAAGTATCCTGCATAGGTTACCAAAAGGGAAGGAAATCCGAGACCTCTCGGTGAAGTATCCTGCATAGGTTACCAAAAGGGAAGGAAATCCGAGACCTCTCGGTGAAGTATCCTGCATAGGTTATTAAAAGGGAAGAAAATCTGAGACCTCTCGGTGAAGTATCCTGCATAGGTTACCAAAAGGGAAGGAAATCCGAGATCTCTCGGTGAAGTATCCTGCATAGGTTACCAAAAAAGAAGGAAATCTGAGTCCTCTCGGTGAAGTATCCTGCACAGGTTACCAAAAGGGAAGGAAATCTGAGACCTCTCGGTGAAGTATCCTGCATAGGTTACCAAAAGGGAAGGAAATCTGAGACCTCTCGGTGAAGTATCCTGCATAGGTTACCAAAAGGGAAGGAAATCTGAGACCTCTCGGTGAAGTATCCTGCATAGGTTACCAAAAGGAAAGGAAATCCGAGACCTCTCGGTGAAGTATCCTGCATAGGTTACCAAAAGGGAAGGAAATCCGAGACCTCTCGGTGAAGTATCCTGCATAGGTTACCAAAAGGGACAAAAAACCTCACAGCCTACCGCCCGGAAAAAGTTTTTTCCCGTTTTTACGTTCAGAAGCTTTCATCCGATGCGGATATATTGTCTTATGTTTTATGGTGTTTGATGAAGTATGTAGCAGTCCATATATTGGCATAGCACTCCCGCATCAAATCAACTCCTGCTCGTCAGAGAAACACCGTCCTTTTTATGTGGTATAAATGAACTCGCACATGCGACAGTCCTCCTTTGTAAACATTCAAGATCTATTTGCAAGGAAAAAAAAAACTATTACTATCTATTACTGCGTTTATGTTAAAGAAGTTACAGTCTAAAAGTCAATAAAGCCATGGCTTCCAATGACGTTTTGCTCTTTTACTGACAAATTCAGGTGACCTATGAGCATGCTTAAAAGTTTTGAGCAGTAATTTTTGAAAAGTTACTGATAGATAAGAAAGTTGGAAAAAATGAAAGCAGAGGTTGGATAAACATTTCTATAAAAACTGAAAACCCACGGTTGACTGAAAACCCTCGCTACTCTTTCAGAATTACACAGTAACGAATTGGAAACCTCTAGTCTATCCCTTCGGTCAAGAAAAGAGCTACAAACTGACGCTATAGGCTTTGAGATCGCTCTCTCTGTGTTTCAGGTCTTGAAAGAAGCAGAGCGGGTCCTGAAACCAGGAGGACTGTTTGCGTGCTTGGAGTTTAGCCAGGTGCACAAGTTCATTTTTAACAATTTTCCAAGATGCGATGACTATTTCGTACAATTTGACAATATTATTTTGTTCACTGTTAATCCAAAATATATTGGGTTGAATACCTTTTTTTAAGGTGCATCCGTGGCTGGCTCCTGTATACGACGCTTACTCCTTCCATGTGATCCCCGTCATGGGAGAAATACTCGCTAAGGACTACGCCAGCTACAAATATCTCGTCGAAAGCATCAGAAAGTTCCCTAAACAGGTATTATTTGAATAAGGGGACTTTTTCGTGAAAACATACTTTTAGGCTTAAGGTAGAGAGTTTTTTTTAAATATTGTTATTCGCTTTTTAATGAATGTCATAGACATAAAGCGCCATAATTCGTACAATTCATCACAATTCTACTATCAATCTTGTTTCTGATGAAGTACGAGCGAGAACGTTGAACGTATTCGAATAACGTAAAAATAAGAGAATGTTGAATATGGTTCGAACGATACGATCTCAAGGTGGGCAAATCTTGCTAGAGACCGAGCTCAGCCATGCTGATGAATGGAAGAAGGAAAGTGGAGGTGGAGAAACAACCGCTCTTTTTTCCAGTCAGAATGTGAGATGAATCAGAAACTAGATAGGAAGAAAGTATTGGCAAGAGAGCTGGCCTAAATTAGATCTGACCCTATCTAACCCCGATTCAGCGGCTCAGATAATCAAAGAAGATTTAGAACAAATAACAGAAGTAGATACGACCGCCCAATGAAGTGACAGACTGGAATAGTATCTAATTTTCTTCGCTACCATCCCTACCTTGCGCTCTTCTGAGATGAGATACAGACCTATCCTGATCAAATCAGTTTCTTTTAGTTGCTTCTATCTGGGTACCTAATAAAGTATTTAGCTGCAAGGGGGGTTAAGTTAGTGCAAGGAAGCACTAGCAGCATTATTTGATGCATGATGAATGAGATCCTCATGGAGACCCCCCTTCCTGGAGATCCCAGCCGCTCTGCCAGAGGAGGTCCCTGCTGACTTCGATCCATACAGCTCACATCGCACGTGCCATCAGCAGTGCCCCCCCCCCCTCAACAAGATAATTAACGACCGTCCTTCGAGGATCTCGAAGGAAGTAGTTTCCCTACCCCGATCCACTCGCCGCACCCTATACCAGCTCAGGTCAGGCCACTGTCACCTTCTGATGTCCTATCGGAACCGCCTGGACCCCACTACTCAAGACAAGTGCCCAGACTGCGGAACGCCTGGCCACGACACATGTCATCTGTTTGATTGTTCGATGTCTCCAACATCCCTCGATGTTTCCGCCCTCTGGCACAAACCCATCGAGGCCGCGGAGTTCCTAGGTCTCCCTATCCGGCCTCAACCGGATCCACCGCCAACGGACTACGCATAGCGTGACAACAACAACAACAGCATTATTTAATAACCTTGGTTTGCTTGAATCTGTTATAATTGTGGTTTAAACCTGGACCGTGACTGTAAAAAAAGTTCTTACTTTCATATAATAAGTCAGAGGACTACAAATTAGAATTAGCCTTAATGTGAAGTAGTGACACGAAAAGCTCATGAGAGATGTTGAGGAGGAGTTCGCTGAGATGATGAGAAACGTGGGATTCAGCGACGTCAGATATGAATCTCTTTCTTTTCAAATCTGCACGATTCACACCGCGAGGAAGAAATTTGAATGGAAGTCGTCTAAGTAGAAGATGTTCAAGCTTCGATCCAGTAGTTTCCAAGCTATTCTACCTTTCTATTGAAGATCTAGCTTTGTGATTAGTCGACACTATATGAACGATTTATTGCCGATGAAGAGAAAAAAGACGCACAATTTCTAGAAGCATCATTTCTTCATATCTTAAGTTTGTGAACATGGAATGCAGAATGTTATTTCTATCAAGTTTTAAAAGATGAGATCTCAAAGGGTTCTTCAACTGCTAGAAAACACATCACTTTAATTTGATGAAGTAATTGGACGTTCACTCGCTGCGAAAAAATAGGAGAAAGTTATTGTAGAAGTACTAAAAGAATGTATACTGTATAATAGTATGTATTCATAAAATTAATGTTATGTCATAGGTTCAGTGGTACGATTTCATGATTGATAAACAAGACTTTGAAAAACCGAAATTCTTCATGTTAAGAAATGTATATGAAGTGAAGTTCAAGACGCAGGTTTTTCTTTGGTTAAATGCAGTAGTCTAGCTAAAAGTCAATAAAATAAATTGAAGTAGAGATTTTTATTGTTTAAAAAAAATGTTTATATGCTTGTCCTAGTTTGTTTTTAGTTGTTGCAATTTGCTCACTGCCGTTTCTTTATTAATTTACTCCAAGAGATTTAAAATTTTCAGTTTATGTAACACGAAAAAACAAAAAATAATTAATTTTGTAAGAAATTTTTTTATGAAAGCATTTTTGTTGACTCGGTGAATTAGATTAGAGTCATTAAAAGTTATGGTTTCTATCCATCTTGCCATTTTTGAAGGATACGTGAAGTTATTAGTATTCTGGAAGCAAATTCTCGTATTTGTGTTGTAATCGGGGACATAAGTCACCGTTCACATTGTTTTTGATGGTTTAAGCTTTAGAGAAAAAACCTTGAAACTAAATAAAAAAGATTCGCATAAGTCTTGCCTCATAAGAACAATTCATCTGTTGAATCAAAATTTGAATACTTGGTATATCGGCTGATAATTAATTTAACGTTGTTTGAGTTGAGTATATTCATTTTAAAGCTAATTTCACTACTTAAACATTGTCTATTTACATCAAACAGTCTATTAGAAAAGGGAAAAAATTTACAGTATGGAGAAGCGGTTACTCCTCCGTTTCTGCAAAATTCTCTCTGCAAAGAACTATTCAACAACCACGCCGAATCATGCAAGGTAGCCTTACATTCAGTTTTATTGACGTACTATAATGGCTCGGAAGCCATTTGCGTACTAAGCGAGGACAGGTGTTGGTTGACGTCTTACCGTTTGGAGTACGTTAAAAGCGTGTTTAGTGAATGTTAAATCATTGAACATTTAACAGTGGATAAAAATGTTCGAATTCTACTAGAGATAGAGAAATACGATGTCATATCTTTTCACGCGATGTCTTTCATAAAACCTATGTCATGAGTGATAGAAACCGAGTGAACTTAGTTGAACAAATACTTTCAAAAACATGTACGAGTCCTTGATATTATATACCTCTATCTGTTTTTATGTTCCGAATGACAGCAAATGCCGTGAAGGAGATCGGCCATCTACTCCCGATAGCAGAATCCCCTTACACAGTTGGACAGGTGAGTGAGAGCAGGCGGAAAAATTCATTGAATTTTCTGACGATTGTAAAGATGACCCACAAGATTTAAAACTAGTTTTAAAAAAGCCAGGGCATGGTTTTTCAGCGTGACGATAAGAACGGGCTTTGGATATTTGTATGGGTTTATTAACGTTTTCCCGAAAAAGTACATAGAGCGAAAAACCGATATGGAAAGTTACTACGAAGACACAGTGAAGGCCTGTGATGAGAAATAATTGATAGAATAAAAAAGGGTCTTCGTAAACTTTTCTATGAGGCGCATCATCACAACGGCCAGTTTATTTTGTGGTCCTCACTCGAATTCGTATCTCCGGGTTTCATAACATCTCGAAAAAGTTTTATATTTGATCTTAACGGTCTCGAAGGTTCTATTGACTGCTTC
Source organism: Allodiplogaster pararmata (assembly GCA_964056735.1). Taxonomy (NCBI): domain Eukaryota; kingdom Metazoa; phylum Nematoda; class Chromadorea; order Rhabditida; family Diplogasteridae; genus Allodiplogaster; species Allodiplogaster pararmata. The sequence continues at coordinate 3,502,512 of OZ057403.1, forward strand.
CTTATTTGAATTGAGACAAAGTAAGAGAGGGAAGGCCCGTATTCACTCAAATGATAAAAATTAAGAGTAAGCAGTAGTCGCACCGAATTACCGATTAGGAAGAAACGCAGAATCGTTTTTCCAATCGATTTTCATTCAACTTGAATTAGTTTTCAAAAATGCATGATTAGTGTAAGAAAAAAATGGCCTTCTAGATTTAACTAACAGCAAAGAGATAAACATAAACATTAGTATTGATCGGTTTTATACAGAGTTCATAAATGTTGTTTTCAAGAAATGAATATGAATTCAATAAAAAAAATTTCACAGCTTTTTGTCCATCGAACATTCGCCTACAAAGGCATCATCTTGTGTTCTTTCAACTGCAAGTTACACACAAAAGATTCATCTATCAATGCGTTAGTTCGTTTTCCATGTAGCATCTTTTTAAAGTTGAGAACTTCATAAGATGACTTACTTCATAAGATGACTTACTTCATAAGATGACTTACTTCATAAGATGACTTACTTCATAAGATGACTTACTTCATAAGAAGACTTACTTCATAAGATGACTTACTTCATAAGATGACTTACTTCATAAGATGACTTACTTCATAAGATGACTTACTTCATAAGATGACTTACTTCACCACTAAATTTCCATTTACAGATCCGACTTCACAGTCTCGAATGAAATACAGTATCAGGTTAGAATTTTTTGTCGCATCGGAACTTGTTCATATTGTTTACGAGCCCGACTATTATTTAATGGGTCTAAATTTGATCTCAAACCCAAAAAAAAATCCTTTAAAACTGAAAAAATAACCGCACTGTTTGCAAGTTGTTCACTCATTTTTTGATGATGATTGTTGCCCGTGCGGTTCCTTTGACGTTGAAAGGGGGGTCCACAAGCTCTCGGTAAAAGCTCAAGCACACAGTCACACTCACTCACTTCTCTCTTTCTCTCTCTCATTCACTTTTTTTTGCTTCTTTTCTTTTCGCCTTTTTGTTTTGTTTCGGGCTCTGGCTTTTTTTAAATTAACTGATTCCATCCTTCCATCCATATTATTCAACAATCCAACCTACACAGACAACAGCAAGAACAGCAAATAACTATTTAGACTGGCAATGAAAACAACATTCATTGGGCTAGGAAATCTGCAACATCGACAGGTTTATACCATAGGTCTAGAGGTTTAAGTCTAGTGGGGTTACAACGGCAGTTAAACAAGTGTACACTAGTATGATCTACCTCTCTACATGAAGGACAGAGAGGAGAATCAGTGGCACCAATCCTATGAAGGTAACTATTTAACGTGCTAGAGTAACCACTTCTAAGTTGCGATAGGGTAACCTGTTGTTCCCTGTCAAGTAACCTAGTAGACTTATGGACCATGGGTGGTTTGAATCCTAGGACTGTGTTTGGTTCACAGTTTCTAAGAAATTTCCTAACGGCTTCTGTGTGCAGATTTCTAAGAGTTGTTTTACAGTCACTATCCCCCAGACTGAGGTCCATGTTCATCACGTGTCTGCGGATGGCTCTTGGTGGTCGTTGTCGGAGGGTGAGGTTATGGGATGGGTGATCCTCTTGCATTCTGGCCTTGGCTAGGTATTGGCTGGTCAGCAGCTCATTGTGCTCCTTTACTGGTAGGAGTTTGGATTCGAGAGCGAGGTGCTGTGTTCCGGCCATTTGAAGGTTACCCGTGGCTGCCCTGATTGCTTTGTTTTGGCAGGCCTGTAGTCTTGTCCAGTGGGTGTTTGCGAGTGGTGGAGTGTATACGGGTGCTGCGTAGTTAATGATCGATCTCGTCGTTGCTTTGTATGTCGCGATGAGTGTTGTGGGACTCTGACCCCATCTTCTGCCTGCTAATGCTCTGATGATGTTGAGGCGTTTGGAAGCCTTCGTTCTGATGGCCTCTGCGTGGTGTCGGCAGGTTCCTAATTGGTCCAAAACCACACCCAAGATCTTTGGTGTTTTGGTGATTGGGAGAAGATCGCCACTGAGTTTGATTTCAGGTTTTTTTTTTGCATTCCGCAGTGCATGTTGTGAAGAGGGTCACCGAAGATTTTTCTTTGGAGATCTGCATCTTTAGGTTGTCCAGTTCATTAACTAATCTGGGGAGGTACTCATTCATTTTGTCCTCGCATTCGTTAATCTTTGCACTTGATGACATTATTGAGATGTCGTCCGCATATGCAACATTGTTGGTGCTTCCCGTGGGTACTGGGAGCTTGTTTAGGTAGACATTGAAGAGAATGGGGCTTAGCACACCGCCCTGTGGAACGCCAGCCCGACTGGTGAAATAGCTGCTAGTCGTGTTTTGGAAGGTCACACTCACGGATCTTCCCCGAAGATAGTTAGACAACCATCTCACGACGCCTCTGGGAATATTGGTCTCTGCCAATTTTCTGCAAAGTGTAGGGATGTGGACTAGATCGTACGCCGAGGTCATGTCCAAAGCAACCATTATCGTTCTCTTAGGGGGAGCTTTTTGGTTGAAACCTTCAGTGATCTGGCCAGTTATTTCCAGGAGAGCTGATGTTGTGGACTTGCCTTTTGTAAATCCGTGTTGCCATTTGGCCAATTCGATCCCATCTGCGTGGAGAGGGAGTAGGCTTCTTTCGAAAAGTTTGGCAATGGGAGATAGGATTGAGATTGGGCGATATCCTTTAATCGTCGACGGGTCCTTTCCTATCTTTGGCAGCATAATAACTCTGGCTGTTTTCCAAGCATGTGGTATGATACCGGATTGGAGAGTACTGTTGTAGAGAAAGGCCAAGCTTCTTTTGAATGAGCTTCCTGCGTTTTTGATCATGAGAGGGCAGATACCTTCGCTGTCGATTGCCTTCGAGCCTCTGGTTGCTTTGCAAGCTTTTTCAACGTCATCAATCGAAAAAACGGGAATGTCTTCTCTGGAAAACCCTTTTATCCATAGGGTTGTCTGTCGATTTGTTTTGTCCGGTGTTTTAGGGGCTTGTTTGGCCAGGTTTTTGGCAAAGGCGTTCGCAGCTTCCAGGGAGGATAGTTGTTTTCCGTTTTGGATGATGACATTGTGAGATCGGTTGTGTCCTCGACCATCAATTGCTTTGATAGTTTTCCATAGCCGATTGGTTGGTTCATTATGTCGAAGTCCATTTACGTATTCCTCCCAGGCTTTTTGCTTATCCTTGCGAATTTGAGTTGTGATTTCGGCCATGATTGTAGGGAGATCAGGATTCAGAGGATCATTGGTCCTCATGTAGTCTCTTTGTTTAATCAGGGCTTTCGCTTTTTCACTAAGGTTGGGAGTGTAGTTGAGCTTTCTGCCTTTAGGGATGTTGTTCTTCGACGCTGCAAGAATGACTCGTACCAGGAAATCGTGCATTTCATTGGTTTTTCCTGTGAAAGGAAAATCACCAATTCTTTTTTATCTCTTTCTCGAAACCGCTCCAATTTGCTTTGTTGTAGTTCATGAAGCACTTCTCATTCGATATGTTGGACGGTTGAAGATCTACTTCGATGATGATGGGGAGGTGGTCGGAGTTGAGTCTGTTGATCGGTGTCCATCTGCATTCTGTTGACACGTCGGAGGAGATGAGTGTTATGTCAGGCGAGGCGTCCTTTCTTGTGTGTTGGCGGGCGTTGTTAAGGCAGACCAGGTTTCTTTCTTCTATGGCTTCGCAAAGATCGTCTCCTCTTTTGTCTTCGACTCCATCACTCCAGAGTGCGTTGTGTGCGTTGAAATCTCCCGCAATGATACATGGGCCCTGTCTGTCTAACATTCTTTCAAAGTTAGTACTATAACCGAGTGAGCATGAGGACCGGGGAGGTATGTATACATTGGAGATGGAGAAGTTGCCTCGTTTGGTGGGGACATTTATGCACATAGTTTCCGCGACCTTATCCGTTGAGGGAAGGGTTATATTAGTGAACTGAGTGTCTTCCCTTATTAGTATGGCCACACCACCGCCAGAGTTGTTACGATCTTTTCTGAGCATGGTGTAGCCGGGGATAGTAACTCTAGCGTCTCCTTCCATCTTGGTCTCTTGAATGAGAGCTATGTAGATGTTCAGTTCGTGTAGGAGGCCCTCTAGTTCTGACGCTCTAGCCCTTAAACCATTCGCGTTCCATTGAAGGATTTTTAGGTTCTCTGAGGGCTTAGTGGGCTTAGTTCTCGTGACAGGGGGTCTACTACAATCGAGACATCTCCAATTCGAAGACCATTCATTGAACGATGAAAAATTCGAGCACTTGAGGTGTACCCATGAGGAGCATCTACCACATCTTATACTGTTTGATGCAGCACTTTTAGAGCAAACGGGACACGGCCATCTTGGCGGACCGGGGTTGGATTCAATACCAGCTCTAAGAGAGTTCGGACCAGGGAGGCTGGTAACGCCTGGTCCTCTAATGAAAAAACAAAGAGAGTGGGTTGTGACTGCGTACGAGCAATGCTCGTGTAGGCCCTTTGAAGGGTTTCTTTCCTTTGGGATAGTATGTTTGGAGGTCCATTGGGGCCGATGCTGGAAGGCAGCATCGTCCACAGTCGCATCGCGTGTAGGTGACCTCCTTCGCGACCTCACTCATTTTTTCGTTGTTGTTGACGGCAAGCAGCCTGCATCGAAGACTTGGTTATGAACACTCTCTATTAAAGAGAGAGAGGTTCTCGTGTTGTTCTTCGGACGATATGCGTCCGGAGAAGGGTTTTGATGTCCTTTGCAGTCCTGAGACTGTCATGCTGCATTTTGTGAAGGCGGACATCGTTGTAACAACCTGTTCTTGCTATAGGCCTTGTGAGGGGGTGGTCAACCCGGCCTAGCATCGTTTTGGGTGGGAGTAGAGACGTCTCGCCTGTCGTTGACCGGAGATAGGCTAGAGGCTATTTGACTGGGGCCTCGACTCGCCATTGAAAAGTATAGCGGAGAATCGGCTGATGTTTTGCCCGGTAGCTTGCCCATTCATGACAGGCCCTTAAGGCTGTAAAGTCATGAATGGCCACTGTTGCCAGTGTGTTTCAAGCACTCATTTTTTCCTGCAACACACTAGAAGTTACCCAGGAAGTACCAACTAGTTCTACCAATTTAAGTCTCTAACTCTGATCAGGGAAGCGCCCACTCTGCCTTGAGGCGAGATTTAGCGCAAAGTAGAGAGTGTTTCTGTTAGCTAAGCAAAACCGAATTTACAGGTACTCATCCACAGAGGCGACTGGGCATATATGGGGTTCCCGGTAGACATGACAGCCTACCTCGCAGATAGGGATGTGCCTGGGAGAGGAGAGAAGCTGCTCACGACCATGAGGTACCTGGTTGAAACCAAGAGAGCCCAAGTTGTGAATACCTAGGATCCATCTTATTTTGTCATGCGATGCAACTTTGACTCAGTTAGAAAACTTTCGCAATCGGATTTAAGAGGGCTGTTATCAAACCACGACTCCAACAAAAGTTTACTCATGAAGCGGTGTTTCTTGAATGTTTGTTTCTGGCTCAGTGAGTTGTGTTCCTCCACGTGACACAGAAGAAGGTCTAAGCTCTCGACCCTCACTCTTACTTTCTCACTAACTCTCTCTCTCTCTCTCTCTCTCTCTTTCTTTCTCTTCTTGCGCTTCTTTTGGAGAGATTAATTGAACAGAAATTCAACAACCCAGGGTGGCCTACGCCACAGGTCTATCGGCTAAGTGAAGTGGGGTTACAGCGACACGAAAAGATATGTCTCGAGGTATGAGGCGGCTCTAAGTTTCACAGTGGGCACATATGAGCTTCACTGTCCCCTATTCGGTTCAGGTAGCTATTAGGAAAACTGGAGTGACCGCTACGAAGTTGAGAGAGAGTTATCTGATTTTCTCTTGATAGGGACGTGGACTTATGTATTCTAGGGGTTTAGTGCCTAGAACTGGGTTTTAAAAGCCAGCCGTCTCCTTCTTTTACCAAAAGCGAGCGCGTCGCAACCTAACGAAGACATATCCTTGAATAGTGAGATAGAACCCGTCGTATTCAGAGAAGCTTGACGCTTTCTAATATAAATTAACGCTTAGGTTGAGAAAGAGTAAGCTGAAAAGTTTGCAGTGGTATGGACTGTGTTTCCCATTCCGATGTGTTGCCATTTGCGGGGACGGAGCGCTCTCCAATCGATCATGATCTCTTCGAGAGAGTCTTCACACTAATCGATGAACCGAGTTTTGAGACTGGTGGGTTAACTTCTTTATAAAACTGAATACAGTGTGAACTACATGCACACTTTTCAACGAAAAAATGCATCACGCAACATAAATTTTCCACCATTCTGTGCGGAGACATGAACCTCCCCAAGATAGACTGGGCAAATCTCACCGCTCCCAATACATGTAGTATGTCTCTTGCGTCCGCTCCCAATACATGTAGTATGTCTCAAACAACTCGTACTTTCTCCCACTAGACTTCAAAATACACTCGATTGCCTGCTCTGTAATTCAAATATCATAAAAGACTGTATTGTCAGGCCTCCCTTCTCCACCAGCAATCATGCCTCAATATACTTTGAAATCAAAGATAGAGCCAAGCGTATTATCACAAGCACCAGCTCATCGTTAGACTGGAAAAAGGCAGATTGGGAAATAATCAACTCAGACCTCTTTAGCATCGACTGGACTTACATGCTCTCAAACCTAACTATTGACGAAAGTGTCGATAAATTAACCAACATCATCCAATTCATAATGGATAATAGGATTCCTAAAAATAAGAATGTCAAAACACATTTGAAATATCCCCCCAAGATAAGATTATACAGCTTCCTACAGAGAAGTAACAAACGCAACCCTCTCTCCATTACGTCATTACGCACATTCCCTCGCTTAGTTCCCATAGAGGAAGGTGACCCATTAAAAGCTCTCTAAGCCAATCGATATCCCGCTGTTATGCCCACTCCAAAGCGCACAGTCAAGAAAACAGCCGGATGTTTCGACTGCCTGAAGAAAAAAGAAGAAATGAGAAGTCTGGCTGAAAAAATGGAAAAACTGGAGGCCGCCGTGGAAAAATTCGAAAGGATGAGCATTCCGGTCGTCCAAGGTGAGTCTCAGCAGAAGAATGCAGATGTGACTAATTTAATGGAAAGAATGACCAAGTTGGAGGGAAGCCTCGAGAGAATTGAGAAGACTTTAGCTCAGTTAATGTCTTCCACTCAATCGATCGCAACTGCCGATCCTCATAACCGTCAATCCCTTCTTTCTCAAAATCTACCTCCCCAAATGCTAGCGTATGAAGCGGCTAGGAAAGCTCTAACAGATGACCGCGTCATACTGAAGGAAAAAGCGGAGAATTTGGTCGTCGTCGGCCTTCCAGAAGAAGAAACCGAGGCGGCCACGAATGCAGCGGACCGGCAGTTCTTGCGTTCACTCTCCCAAGAACTCGGATTTCCCGAAATCTCTACCGCTCAATTCATGCGCCTAGGGAGAATCGAGAATCGGCGTCGATTCTCGAAGATTTTCCTAGGCTCAGAAGATCTTCGTTTTGAGACTCTAAAGCTCATCCGAAGACGACGTCCAAGCTGCCTTGCTTCCTTCCCTCACGCGTACATACGCGAAGATCTAACCAGAGAAGGCTTGCAACTTGAGAAGGAGGTCAAGTTGTTGGCTCGAAATTTGAATCAAGAAGAGAGAAAATGGAGAGTTGTGGGTACCACACTTGTTCCAATCCGTCACGCGCAGCCCTTCCATGCCCAGTCCCACCAAAACGAGCATACATCCGCAACGAATTCTTCGCCTTCGCCATCGAATCCTCGGAACTCCTCTCAGCCGCAAAGATTCTCAGAGGTCAGCAGCAGAAACATCACCTCAAGACGCTAGCTAATGATGGTCCGCCCGTTTCTTCACCGTCACCGCCCGACATTCAGCTAAGCTTTGCATATTTTAACATGCGTTCTCTCTATAATAAATTAGTTACATTTCGTCTTTATCTAGAAAAAGAACAACCTGATATAGTTGCTGTCACTGAGACTCGGCTGAGTTCGCGTATAGCTGATTCAGAGATAATTGGTCCTCTTCCTTACGTAATACTCCGAGCTGATCGTAATTCTCGTGGCGGAGGAGTTGCCCTTGTATTGAGAGATCACTTAACGTTCTTGAAGCCTAGTTCTTTATGCTCTCCTTCGGAAATTGTTCATATAGACTTACTTTCTACCACTGGTTACATACGTCTGGTTGTTTGCTATCGTCCCCCGTCCTACACCAATGAAGAGACCAGACTTTTTTGTGATTCTTTATCCGATATTCTTTCTTCCACTTCCTATCCTGTAGTTGTGACTGGTGATTTCAATTGTGACACTCTCTCCTTCTTCTTCTTCATCCGATCGATTGTTAGTAGACATGATTACTCTCTTTGATTTGACCCAATTCTGCCGTGAACCAACACGTCTTAATCGTTGCATTGATTGGCTACTAACTTCTCTGCCCTCGCTATTGTCTAATTGTAGAATTGTTCCCTCCTTCCCCTCCTCTGATCATTTAGGGATCGCTTGCTGCCTTTCAATTGTGACCGACTCGCTTTTAGCCGAACCAGTTCTCGACTATTCAAGAACTGACTACGATGAACTTAATAAATACTTCAATTCAGTTAACTGGGAAGCCGAATTTGATAACTTCCTCTCGATTGACGATCTGTACGGCCGTTTCCTCGCCGTTATTGAATACGCTATTTCTGAATTCGTTCCAATTCGTAGACCTCGAACCCTCACGGCCACTTATCCTCGCCATATTCAGAGATTAATTAAATGTCGTAACTCTCTGTTTCACAATATTGACGATCCTAATACCCGTTCTCTTTACAAGAAAGCTAGTAAAGATCTACTGAAGCAGATAATGAAATGGACTAGGCATTGTGAGAAGAAGAAATTGTCTCGCTCTCGGGACTTGTTCCGACATATATCATCCCTCACTCGGCCTAAACCTGTGCCTCCTCGATATCTATTGAATACTACAGGGGACATAGTATTGAAAAATAAACTTAAATGTTCTCTGCTCTCTACCGAATTCGCTTCTCATTATACTAAGGATGATAACCAACGTATCGCATTGCAAACTGAAGTGGCCCCTACTATGAGCCCCTTTCCTATTTTTCTCCCCTCTTCTGTTCTTAAAAGCCTCTCGAAGCTTAAACCAACGGGTAGCAAAGGTTCAGATGGTATCCCTCAGATTGTCCTCAAGAAATGTGCTAAGTCTCTTGCACTTCCTCTTTCCCATATTTTCAACTATTGTATTATCTGTGGTCAAATACCGTCTTACTGGAAACATTCTCTGGTGACCCCTATTCTGAAACCAGGCAAGGAACCTCACTTGGTGTCCTCCTATCGTCCGATCGTCCGATTTCCATCCTTTCTCCCTGTTCTAAAACGATGGAGCGACTTGTTAGAGCTTTCATAATCAATCATCTATCCGAGCACTCTATTATACCTATCAATCAACATGGGTTCAGGCGTGGAGCGTCCACAGTAACCAATTTATTAATATGTGAAGATGATTGGACCTCTTCGTTAGCCAAAGGTCTTTCAACGGATGTCATCTACCTTGATTTCTCTCGTGCATTTGACACCATTAGTATAAGTAAGCTTTTTTCTAAATGCACACATTATGGAATTACTGACCCACTCCTTTCTTGGCTTGAGTCTTTTTTAACTAATAGATCTTTCTCTGTGCGTATGGGTGATGTCACTTCTGATCCAATGAATGCCACATCGGGTGTGCCCCAAGGGTCTGTCCTGGGGCCACTTCTTTTTACTCTGTATATATCCGATATAAATGAGGTACTAGAGAACTTTCCTAATATTCGTTATCAAGCATACGCAGACGATCTCAAGATTTATGTTTCTTATGATAAGAACTCATACGGCGAACGAACTCGAGAGCTGCAATCAGCATTAGATTCCGTATTCGATTGGTGTTTAGTTAACCAACTATCTCTTTCTCCATCCAAGTCTCTCCATATTCACATTGGAGGTTGATCTTTATTTTCCTCATACAGTATAAATAATGTTTCCATTTCATGTGTATCTCAGATACGTGACCTGGGCATACAAATAGTTTCTTCTTTGCGTAGGAAAGAGGCAGACCGAGTTAAAAAGGCATCCAAAGCAATGTATGCTATGCTCCGTGCGGTAACTGTTAATGATCCTGGTATACTGGTCAAGTGCTTTAAAACTTACGTAATGCCGCACTTGGACTATGCTTCGAATATATGGAATCCATACTATGGAAGAGATTGTGATGATATAGAGAAAGTTTTAAGGAAATTCACTTGCATAGTTTATCATCGATGTTTCGCAAATGAAGTTAATACGAGGTCTCTTCCTTCTTACCCCAATCGACTTGCCCGCCTTGGATTCGTTTCTCTCTCCAAGAGGAGGATATTTTCTGACTTAGTAATGGGTTTCAAGATCTTCCATGGACTGTCGATAATAGATAAAAACGATTTTTCAAAGAGACTATTTCAACGCGAACTAATATAAATGGCTTATTAGTTCAGGGTAGCAAGAATACAGCTAGAAACAACTCTTATGGAATGCGAATATCCCTCCTTTTCAGCAAACTACCTCGAAACTTGATTAATAGTATGAACCTGAAATATTTTAAATCCCAATTAAAAAGTGGTGTTCTATCTACTCTTCTCTCGTCATGAATTCAGAACTAATTTTTTTTTGTCGTTCAAATTGTTCTACTTATATAGTTTTGTTTGTTTGTTTGTTTGTTTTTCCCCGTTCAGTTCGCTATATTAAAGTCAAATTGATGTATTGCTTTTGTTGTCGTATTTGACAATTGTTTAGCTGATCTATTCATTCCTCATTTTCAATTGTAATCAAATTTGTGCGTTATTGCATCGAAAGATGTAGATAATATATATATACATCGAAGAAACTTCACAAAGAACTAGTCAAATTCGAGGTTCTTAGGGAAGACAAGCTTAAGTTCCCGAGAAACTATAAGGTATTCTTCAGAACTATATCCAACCGCATTAAAAGCAACACATCTATTCCTGCTCTCATAGTGAACAATAAACCAACTACTATCCCCTTCGAACAAGCAACTCACTTCGCCGAGTATTTTGATAAGTTACAACCCTTACCAATCAGTGGACCCCTTCAGATATCTCGCCCGAATTTTCACCTCGACCACATTAATGACATCTCCCCTTTTGAGGTGAACTCCATTCTGAAACGAATAGCTCCGAAACTGAACTCTTCCCCTGACATTATTCCAAGTAGACTACTCAAAAATTGTCTGGACTCACTGGCCATACCTCTCTCAATCATTTTCACCAACTCACTAACCTTAGGGCACTACCCTCTGGCCTGGAAAAAAGGAATAATCAAACCAGTTCATAAAAAAGGGCCCCGCTCTCAGATCGAAAATTATCGTCCTATCACTATGGTGTGCTCTATGTCAAAGGTATTCGAGAGACTGATCTTCAATATAACTTATCAATATCTGGAAACCAATGGCATACTACATCCCAAACAACATGGTTTCCGTCGGAGACGGTCCACGGTAACATCCCTGGTAGAGGCTCATTCCATTTACCTCACGCTTCAGAATAAAAAAATAGACTTTGACATCTGTCTAGTCGACTTTTCACGGGCTTTCGACTCTGTAAACATAAGATTTCTTGTTCACAAACTTGAAAAAGTGGGAATAACGGGCAACCTCCTCTATCTTATCCGTTCTTTTCTCACGAGCAGGTCCTCGAAAGTCTCAATCGGAGATACATTATCAGGCCCTAAAGTATACAACAGTGGTGTTCCCCAGGGGAGTTGCCTTGGACCCCTCCTCTTTTCAATATTTATAAATGATATCATGGAGCACATAGAGCCAGATGTCCATGGTTTTCTATATGCCGATGACCTCAAAATTTTTTCCAAAAACAGAGACTCTCTTCAGAAAAGTCTGGATTCCATTTCCGATTACTCACTGACCTGGGGACTTGTGATATCAACTCAAAAATGCTTTATCATGCACTGTGGTCCTAGGAATCCAAAAGTAACATATAACCTAGAAGACAATATCATACCAACTACTTCATTAGTGAAAGATCTTGGCATTACATTTCAGGAAGATATTCTCTAAACATATTGAACTAACCTCCCTAAAGTCCCAAAAATGTATAAACATGATCTTTAGAGCCTTTGTATAAAATTCAAATCAATTAAAGTTCTGCTCAGAATATACACCACATACATAAGACCCCTTATTGAATATGGGAGTGAGGTATGGTCCCCAGTAACTATCGGTCTCGTTAACTGCATAGAAAAAGTGCAAAGATCATTTACACGAAGGTTACTACAAAGGGCGGGATTACCCAAAATGAGTTATGTTGCTAGACTGGATTTTCTTTCCATCTCCTCGCTTGAATATAGAAGAAATGTGGCCGATCTTGTGTTCATCCATAAATGTCTGCACGGAAATATTCAAGTAGATTACTCAAATATGTTTAAACTTTGCCCATCGCCTTATTCGCTGAGAGAATCGAATAACTACAGAATATGCTTGCCGTGTAAATATCAAAGCAGAACAAGCACTTGTGCCTCAAGAATGATTAATGTCTGGAATAAGTTACCTTGTTCTTTGGTTTCTACAAGCTCTTCTAGCATTTTTAGAAATGAACTTATCAAGCTTGATTGTGAGACCATTGTCACCAACTCTAGAATACATTTTTAATTCAAGTGCTTTGTTTCTTCAAATGTTTTGTTTTTGTTTCTCCTCTTTTTTTCCATTATATTTGTGTTCTCGGTTAGCTCTTGAATGATAAAGAGTGAGTTGAATTTTTGGAATTTCAAGTTATTATTGCGGATGAATAGTTCTTAATTGCTGATGAATAGTTCATAACTGAAGATACAAGCTTTGCTTTCTTTGCTTTTTTTGTGTGCTTTCCTATTTTAACATTATGTTTTGTTTCAAGCGGAATAAAGAATTGAGATAAATTCGCTCGATTTGAAGCAAGGTTTCAATTCTCCCCATCATCGCGCCTTTATTTTGGAAGATGACATTTTTTAAAGTTAAATTCAACCTGATTGGAAATCCTTTAAGAACAAAGGTTGCGAGTTTTTCGCCAGAAGGTTTTTGAGATGAGACCAGGGTGTTTCTCTGACCCGCACTACGGGCAAAAAAAAATCCTTGCGCTCTCCAAAAAACTCTTGAAAAATCTATGCGTTTGGAAAAATTTTACTCGGATTTTTATTAGGGAAATTCCGAATCATTAAAAAAATTGAATGTTGAACTCTAAAATTTTAAAAATCTATGCGCTTGAAAAAAGTTGTGCGAATGCTAAGAAACACCCTGGATGAGACAAAAATGTGATGGATTGAGCCCATTCTCCTTTGGTAAGTCATATGTTTCCCAAAGGATTTATGGTACTTCCGAAAACGAAATAGAGACTTTTGTGAAGAGAAATAAAGGAACTTACCTGGATAGAGACTTGTCCGTGTCAAAATGAACAAATTTCTTTGGCAGGGTACACTAATGAAATAGACACTTTTCAACTTAAAACAGGGACCATACGAGTTTTAAAATGGTGGTATTTACAAAGAAGATTTGAATTGGCCCTTACATACGTGATGTTTCCGTGCAGGAGTCCGGTACAGCCTGCAGCCCTCACTGCAGCAATACTACATGCAGTCAGCCAAGTCTTGGATGGCACCCCGAGACGTCTTCCGAGAAACCACCGACAGCGTCGAGGTCTGAGCTCAACTCACGATCAGAGACCAACAATCATTGATAATCGTCCATGAACTAATAGATAAAACTTGTTACTTGCCGGAAACAATCTTCTAACCTATTACTAAGACTAATTTTTTGCTGAAAGGATGATTACATGTAAGTTAAGGTTTGTATGATATGTCCAGGAAAAATACATTCAGTTTATAGTGGGATAATTAGTGCTAGAGACATATTTCAGGTGACGGTAACAACGTTCTACTTGGGCATGAACATGATCAGCGGTCAGCAGAGGTACACCTGGCGATACGTTATACGGTGAGCTTTAAATTGTATACGATACAGTCCGAGGTTAGGTTTAGTTTGTAGTGTGATAACCAGTTCTTCAATTCATGAGGTAAAACTCTTAGAACGTATATTGTTTATATTGATTACCTTTTCCGATGCAACCTCAATGACTATGTAGTCATGAGGTAGAACGAGAGAGTCATAGCTGTTGTTGTTGTAGATTGCCCGCCGTAGGTCTCCGGCTGGGTAGACGAGGTCTTCTTTGACATGGCTCAGAAAACAATAACCTTACTTACATCATTTATCTAATTACATTATTTCTCTTTCTCTCTCGGGGTTTATTTTATTTTATTTTTTTTTTTTTTAATATTTTTTTTTTTTATATTTTTTTTTTTTTTTTATTTTTTTTTTTTATTTTTATTTTTTTTTATTTTTTTATTTTTTTTTTAATTTATTTATTTTTTTTTTTTTTATTTTTTTTTTTTTCCCCTTTTTTTTTTTTTTTTTTTTTGAGAGAGAGAAAGGAATCACTGGTATAAGAACTTAACAACAGACGTCGGGCTATTCCACAAATCTATACTTCTTAAAAGTGTGTGGTCACAGCGACACGAGAATAAATGACTAGTTGTATGTGGCTCTTCTAAACATTTTGGGCAAAGAGGTGATAGGGCAGCTCCTATTCTGTGTAGGTAGCTGTTAAGGGAACTTGCATAGCCACTACGTAGTTGCGATAATGTTATTTGTTGTTCCCTGGGAAGTTGATTCGTTGATTTATGGATTCTGGGAGGTTTCTTACCTAGAACTGGGTTAGGTGAGCAAGATCTAATGAAATTTCTAACAGTTTCAGTATGTATTCTTTTAAGTGCGGCTTTCTGATCACTGTCTACTAGCATAATTTCTAAGTCCTTGGCATGTTTACGAATAGTTCTAGGTGGTTTGGGTTCCATGCATCGACGATGGGAGGGGTGGTTTGGGAGGAGTCTTGCTCTTGCAACGAATTGCTTGGTAAGCATCGTGTTGTGCTCCTTTATGGGTAACATTTCGCTTTCTAGAGCTAAGTGCTCTGTGCCGGCCATTGCTAGGTTTCCTGTTGCGATCCGAATTGCTCTATTTTGGTTTGCCTGTAGTTTTTTCCAGTTCGTCTCGGCCAATTGAGGGGAGTAAATTGGTGCGGCGTAGTTGAGAACGGATCTGGTCATTGTTTTGTAGGTTGCAAGAAGGGTGTTTTTCTGTTGGCCCCATGTTCTTCCTCCGAGGGCACGTAGTATATTCAGTCTTTTGGCCGTTCTCTGTTTAAGGTATTCTGCATGTTGTCGGAAGGTGCCGAGTTGGTCTAAGACGACACCGAGTATTTTGGGTGTTTTAGTTGTCGGCAGAAGGGTTCCGTGGATTTCTACCTTGGGTTCTTTTTTACATTCGCCTGTATGGGTTGTGAAAAGGGTGACCGTAGTCTTTTCCTTGGATATGATCATTTTGCGTTGTTCCAATTCTTCTACGAGTTTCGGTAGGAAGTGGTTGATCTGATCTTCACAGGTTTCAATACAGGGGCTTGAGGAGAGAATTGATATGTCGTCGGCGTAGGCTGTCATCTGCGTGTTTCCTGTGGGTTGCGGGAGGTTGTTTATGTAGAGATTGAATAAGAGGGGGCTGAGCACTGCTCCTTGTGGGACACCAGATCTGCATGTGAGACGTCGACTGCTTTTTCCTTGGAAATCTACCTTGATTGTACGGCCTCTTAGGTAGCTGGACATCCATCGGACGATGGCTCTTGGCATATTCGTTTCAGTGAGTTTCTTGCAGAGAAGGGATATGTTCACTAAGTCATATGCTGCAGTGAGGTCAAGGGCGACCATGAGAGTGCGGTCCGGGGGTGGTTTCCGATTGAAGCCGTTTGTTATTTTCCCGGTTATTTCCAGGAGTGCGGTAGTAGTCGAGTGCTCTTTGCGGAATCCATGTTGCCAGTCAGCGATTTGAAAGCCTTCCGCCAGGAATGGTAATAAGACCCGTTCGAATGTTTTGGCTATAGGGGATAGTATTGATATTGGTCTATAGCCGTTCAGGTTGCTGGAGTCCTTTCCTGGTTTAGGTAACATTATCACTCTTGCATCTTTCCATCTGGACGGGATAATACCTGTCTGCAGCGTGTTATTGAAGAGGATGCAGAGGCATTTTCTGAAGTTTTCACCGGCCATTTTGAGAAGTAGAGGGCAGATGCCTTCACTGTCTGGGCATTTGGAACCTTTGGTTTTCTTGATTGCTTCTTCGATCTGTGCCAGGGAAATTTGGGGAGCGTCTGTCCGTTTGAGGCCTTTAATTAGTCGTGTTGTGCTTCTTGCTGATTTGTCGACCTCTTTAGGGGCTTGTTTAGCTAATTTTCTGGCAAAAGCGTTTGAGGCAGATGTTGGGCATAGACTTTTCCCGTCGTGGCTGATGGTCAAGTGCGTCGGTTTAATTGATTTGCCGTCGATAGCCTTTATCGTTTTCCAGAGTTTGTTGCCCGGTTCGTTGTGGCTAATTTCAGATATGTACTTTTCCCAAGCCTTCCTCTTTTCGAGGTTGATGCGGAAGGAGATTTCGGCCATTATTGAGGGGAGTGAGGGGTCCGTAGGATTGTCCCTCCTCATTTGGTCCCGTTCTGCAATCAGCTTCTTCACATCTTCACTCAAGTGAGGCGTGTATTTTGGCACCTTTCCACGGGGAATGTTGTTCTTAGCCGCTTTGGTCAAGGTGGTGGTCAGGAATTTGTGCATCTGAACTGAGTTGCCGGCGAATGGGAAATCCATGAGAATCTTGTTGATGTCCCTTTCGAAGCCTTCCCAATTCGCTTTGTTGTAATTTGTATAACAACGTGCGTTTGAGATGCTGGATGGCTGTGTTTCGACGTCAATCAGGCATGGGAGGTGGTCAGAGTTCATTCTGTTGATTGTTGACCAGTTGCAGTCGATGGCTATGTCGTTCGAGGCGAGAGTGATGTCTGGTGATGCTTTTTGTCTTGTGGGCATCTTTGAGTTGTTGAGACATACAAGATCGCTGTCGTCAATGAAGTCGCATAGTTCATCTCCTCTGCTATCCTCCGTACCTTCACTCCAAACTTTATTGTGTGCGTTGAAGTCTCCACCGACAATGAATGGTTTCTTCTGTGTTAGGAGTCGGTTGAAGTTCGGCGCGTATGTGTTGGGGCATGACGATCGAGGTGGGATGTAAATGTTGCAGATTCTTATGGTTCCTTGGTCGGTTGGCACGTCCACGCTGAGTGTTTCGGCTGTCTGGTCCGTTGTTGGGGAGGTCACGTTAGCATAGCGAATATTCTCTTTGACTAGTATCGCAAGTCCGCCTCCAAAGTTGGAGCGGTCTTTTCTTATGATCGTGTAACCTACGATATTCGGAGATGGAATATTAGCATCCATTTTGGTTTCTTGGATGAGTGCTACGTGAACATTCAACTCATGTAAAAGGTCCTCTAGCTCGGTTAGTCGGGCTCTCAGTCCATTAGCGTTCCATTGGATTATCCTCAGGTTAGCTACCGTCTGGGAGGCAGTCTGCTGGATCGGGGCTCTCTCACAAATTCTACATCTCCATTGGGGGTTCCAATCATTAAGATTGTTAAGGTTGGAACAGCGGAAATGTACCCATTTCTTACATTTGCTACAATTAACACAATTCGAAGGCGCGTTAAGAGAGCATACAGAACAAGGCCATCTTGGGCCTGGGTTAGTCTCGATACCAGCGATTTGGAGGAGTGTTCGGATCAGAGACGCTGGGTCTTTCTGATCCGTGTTAGAAAAAATGAGGTTTCGGGGGAAGCCGTCCTCGTTGTCCCTTGCGGGAGATTCCATTGGGAAGTTTTGTTTGGAGGTCCATTGGGTCCGACGCCATGTAGCGTCGTCCACAGTCGCACCGCGTGTAGGTGACCTCCGTCGCGACCAGAGTCATAGCTAGAATGCAACCTCAATGACTAAGTATTCATGAGGTAGAACGAGAGAGTCATAGCTACAATTTTTCAAACAAAAGATGATTGCAATGCTGGCGGCTATTTATAACAACGAGTGAAAGGGGGAAAGGTGAAAAGGGGGCGAAAAATTGCGTGATGATAAGAGAAAGACGTTCAAAAGATATTTAGTGAGAAAAACTCGAAAAAAGATGAAGAAAGATCAATGAAAATTCTTGTAAACCTTTTAGTTGCTAAGTCTATTAGACTCGATGGTTGAAAGCGGAATAAAAAGCAAAGTTAAACATATACTTTTTAGTAACTTATTGAGAACACATTTTTATTCTACAAAAAAAAACCATTAGGGAAGCTCTTGATTGGCGTTTGGTTAGAAAAGCTGCTTATTCAGAGTGACTAACAACACGGGAGCTTCATTGGTAATAAGGGAACGGCAACTGAAGGTCTTCTCTTTCAACAACCTTCATCATATCAGTGGCCACGGCGTGGTCGGCCGGGTTCGTGCTTGGAAAGATGTCTTGGTGGAATTTAATAATTGGGGGGACTCTTCAGAACGTCCGGGTACTACTTTCTAGTATTGGGTACTTCAAAAATTCAATTTTACGTGTTGAAACTTCTCAGTGTAGAATCCCAATCGGTAGGTCACCTTTCCGGGCCATTATTAAAACACGCCCCTCACGCCCTTCACGCCCGTTTATTACTAATCCACGCCACTGCGCGGGAAAGAGAGAAAGAGTGTATGACGCACTTTTATGCATATTTTTGATACGATCTCGTTAGCCTAAGCCGTACGACCTCGTTAGCGTAAACTTTCGCCTAAGCCTAAGCAGGAAAAAAACATGAAAAACTTGAAAACTAAATAAAGCGCATGGGGCGAAGCTAATAAGTTACCCGCGCAGTGGCGTGGATTAGTAATGAACGGGCGTGAAGGGCGTGAAAGGCGTGGTTTAGTAATAGCCCCTATCCGGGCGAAAAACTTTCATTATAGATGGACCTAAAAGCAATTACAGGGTACACTGAAAGTTCTGAATTTTGAGATTAATATATTTCTTCTCTTTTATTCACAAGCAAAAAAATGGAAATGAGCATCATAGGAAACGTTGAAATACTTCACTCATTTTTTTAAAATTTCAATATGTTTCATTGAGTCACATCTCTTCGATATTTTGTACTTTAAAGATGAGTCAATTCAATTCAATTCGTTTATTCCATGCAAGAACAACAACTTGTAATACAATTATGAATGGTAGTTCCAATTAGCATGGACGCGTAGGATAGGGAGACAAAACAAAACAATCATTCATTCAAAAATTCATATGAAAACATCTATCTTTCTACCCCTTCTACATCAGTTTGAAGTTTTCAAATCATCTTTCATGTGACTTCGACAAGATACTTGGCTTACTTTTGATCTGGTCATTCTTACGCCCTTCAAATTCCATTAGGCATTCTTTACATTGGGGGGGGGGTGAATGTGTTTGTGTATCCTTGATATAGTCTCTATGAAGACCCCTTCCCCTCCCATTGGACACAATAGAGCAGTTCTGCCTCGTCCTTGAAGATGTTCTTTGTTCCCTCGGATGAGCTCTTTTCTGTGTGTTTAAGCAGCCAGAGCTGACGCCGTCCCGGCCCTCCTTCCAGTTCTCGTCCACCGTCGAGTTGGCTCACAGCAAGGGAGGACACATGTGGGGAACTTTTCGCATGGAGAGGGTTCGACTCCTCATTCCGTTCTTTCTTTTTTCTCTCTTCATTTACTCTTTTTCTATTCTCTCTTTGACTTTTATCTTCTGTCTTTCCTTTCACTTTTAATTATATGATTATTTTTCCCTCTAACTGATCAATCTTTTCTTTCACTATATTGCTTTCTCTCTCTTAATCTCTCCTTTTTCTTTTTCGCAATTTCTGACACGTTCTTGCGTTCTGATTCTTTTCCCTTCACCCAAATTTTTTATTACAGTCGTTCTTAAGGCTTCCTTACTGTTTTTGTTTCCCTGATTCATACATACTTAGCTCGTTGCGTCGTTCTGTCTTCTCGAAACTGCTCTCTCTATTTCAAACAATAATTTTACTCTTATTTTCTGCAGGACACCGGCACTCTGATGATGGTCACTATTCCGATGTTCACGATGGATGTAACTACGGCAATTGGTGGGGACTCTTCTCCTCAGCCTTCTCCGCCCTCTCAAACACCTACTACTCCCAACCCAACCTCTAATCCAACCCCTAACCCTACTACCCCTAATCTAAATCCTCCACCGGTACCCGAGAAAACCATTGATTAGATCAAATTTACGAATAGGAAATCATACTTTGCATATTCTATGGTTTTGTTCATAACAAGATTCATAAGTTCATTATGTTGTTTTAATCTTCTATAATTTTCTCATGAAAACTATGTTCTCAAGCTTTTTTGTCAGATATATTTTACGACTTTCTATATATTCTACAGATAGTTTTGAAAAATAGATAAAGTTTAATATTCTTTCCCTTTTGTTTTCAAAAAACTATATGCTCTTCAAATAGGGAGTATTTATTCGATGTTTCAAAAAGAGATATATGTCGTCGACTTCGATGAAGGAACGATTAAATACATTTGTTCTAAGGTTATCATTTATAGATCTGAAAGAAGAATAATAAAGTTATCTGCCTCTTCACTTGTTAATAACCATATTACTTCAGAAAAAAAAGAAGTTTTTTTATTCAGATCGTCAAATGATGATACGCTTGTTGGCTTTGAGCCAACGCTTACAAGGTTGCCTGAAAGAGGTGTAGATTTGAGAAATTTTGAAAAGAGGAATGAAAAAACTTCGGCTTTGCAATAAATAAGTCTTGGAAGGCCGCTCAGCGTTTATACCTCGTGCTTTTGAAGGGGTCTGCTAGATCAGGGCGTCATTTGCCGAGTGAGAAGAAAATAACGTACTAGAAAATAACGCATTGGAAAAGAGTCAACAGAGAATGAGATGTACATACATATGTATATACTAGCTAAGAAGGATGAAAACCTTCAAATTTCGTAGTTGTTGGAAGCGCCTTAATCTTGAAGATTCCGCTCATGTGTTCAATAAACCACTGCTTTGGTCCCGCAACTTGCCTTATCATTCTCAAAAACTTTCTGAGGTGAATTTGTGCTGTGTTGTGAGATGAAAGGCATATCACTAGGTCGGCTAAAAACCCTCTTTCGCAATTCGTAGATGAACGTTGTGACTGTTAGCGAATGTAGGATATTATTCAAGCAGTTGCATCAGCGCTCCTGTTTTTTGTAATGGAACTATACACTAGCCGAAGATGCGGATAAGATCAACGCTGGCTCCCCAGCTCAATTTCTTGCCTGGTTTGCCGAAGACATGCCAACTACGTGTATCGACATCTCAAAATCTTCCCGACAGAAATTCTTTTGAGACTGAAGTTTTTACAACTGATAAATTCAACAATTTATGTGGGAGGAGATCATATACGGTAGCTGAAACATTGATGCGAGACTGAATTCAGGACTGCCGAAAGGCCAGAAAATTCTGATTAAGGTTTGAAAACGCTGATGAATAAAAAAAAAGATCATATATATTTTATGCGAATGCAAGTTCTTGTATATCGTGATAGGATGTAGACCTTTGCATCCCGGCCTATTTAAACCGGTAACTCTCATCCTAGCGAGATCAAATATGTATACTACAAGCTCTTCTCCTTACAATGTAAGAACCGAGCTTTTACCGATTTCACTTCTTGCTAACTCGAAAAATATCGTTGTAAAACGTTGCATATGCTTACTTGTTTTCTTTTGTTGTTTTTTTTCGTTTCATAGTCCACGCTTGATGTTTTTATGGGCTTGGGAGAGTTAATAGAATGAAATAAGAATCGCTAAATATGTAGAAAAAATAATGATTGTGAGCTGTCATATCCTCTGAGCTCAGAGGACACTTAATGATTTGCATGCTTTAACATTCTCCATTTCGCAGCGGTGAAGAGTGGTCGACTTGCCTCTAACTCATTAATTATGTATATCGCTCAAAATTGGAGGTTCCTGTCTCTAGCAGGAATCATAAATTATAAGCATATCTACATTTCAGTGTTAACTCTATTTTCTCAATCTATCTAGAATCGGGAGATCAAAAGTTGAATCGTCTGAATCAATTGTGCTTCGTTTCTCAAGGCATTGATATTAAAGCATCCAAACTCGAACTTTAGTTGCTCTATTTGTGTATTTGTTGAACTCTCCCTAATCCATTCCCGTAAGTTTCTTCCTCTAGCTAATTTATCGCGCTCTCAGAGGCAAACTTAGAGAAAGTTTCAATCTCTACCCATTTCCTTTTGTTGGATCTTCTCTTGCTCCTTTGATAGTATCCGCCTACTATTCAACAGAGCGGGAAGGAACACATCCTCAATTGCCACTCACAAGAACCAGACGGGTACACCATAAGGAGTAAGGAGAATTAGAGAGATCAAGAGAGAGGGACATAGAGTGAGAGAGTGAGAGAGAGACACAGAGAGAGAAAGAAACACAGAAAGAGAAAGATAGCGAGAACGAAGGACTCAAACAGAGAAAGAGAGAGAGAGAGAAAGAGTGAGACGAAGAGAGAATGAAAGAGAGAGAAGAGAAGTGGGTAGGCGGGCAAAAAAAAGAATACGGTGCTTTAGTTGCTCTTTTTCCTTTTTATCCTTCGCTGTCTGCTCTCCTTCCTTCTCTCTTTAACTCCGCCTTTCTTTCTTTCTCTCTCTCTCTCTCTCTCTCTCTCTCTCTCTCTCTCTCTCTCTCTCTCTAACTTCATTTCTCTTCTTCTCTCTCTTTCTTTCTCCATCTCTTACTCATTCACGCTCTTCCTGGATCAGCTCTTCAGCGGATCGGGTGCGACCTCGAATTTGCATGTGCCAAGTATTGCCGAAACACCGCTCAGAAACAATCGCGAGAAAGAGAACAAGCATGGGGAGGAGGTCAAACGAGGGTAATATGTAAAATAGAAAAGATAGGATTGCGGGATGAGGTAAATGAAAAAGTATGAGACGGAAGAGAGGAAGAGTGAGAATGATGAAGAGAGAGATAGAAATTAAATTAGTTAGATAGAGAGCAGAAAGAAAGAAAGAAAGAAAGAAAGAATTAGAGAGAGATAGAGAGAGAGGTAGGAAAGAACGAGAAAGAGGAAGAGAGGAAAAACCATTCTTATAATGAGAAATACAGAGATTTAGAAAAATTCCGCAAAATAATTTGTAAAGAGAAAGATAGTACTAAAGAGAAGGGAAGGGTAAAAATATGTGTACCTAAAATCTTGAATGAACTTGTATGTAGATGAAAAAAATAATAGCTTGTTATAATGAAGTATATGAGCAGTGTTTTACTAATGAAGGGCCACATGATGATAAAAAGAGATCCTAGATCACTTGAAGTAGCTCTCCAACTTAATTTGATGCGGTGGTAAGGTCAACACGAGAGCAGTCCAATTAATCCTGTGACTTCCCAGAAAAAGAAATTCACTTTTCAAAAACACCAAACCACAGTTTGAAAAACGAAAAAAAGGAGAGAAGAAAATTTGATTTACACTTAAAAGAAGCTATGAAAAGTTCTGTAAAACATTCGCCGTTATCGAATTAGGCTCTAGTCAATCAAATGATGCTTAATGCAAAAAGTGATTGGATTAAAAGAAGATGACATTCGGTGACATAACATGACTTTAGAGGCTGAGTTCTTCTTTGTTGCTTATCTGCTGATCCGATTTTGTGTCCTTGCTTTTTGAATTTCTTTTCTGCGTTCACCTTCTCTCTCTCACTCACTCTCTCTCTCTCTCTCACTCTCACTCTTTTATCTCTCTGTTTTCTCTCTGTCTTTCTATTTTCTGTCCTATCTCTCTCTGTATTTCTAACTCTCTCTCTCTGCCTCTCTATCCCCTTTTCTCTCTTTCTCTGTCTCTCTATCTCTCTTTCTCTCTCTGTCTCTCTATTCATCTTTCTCTCTTTGTGTCTTTCTCTATCACTTTATTTCTGTCTGTCTCCTTTTTCCCCTTGATTCTTTCTCTCTCTCTCTCTTTCTCTCAATTGTCTTTCTCTGTCTTTGTCTCACTACCTCTCCTTCTCTTTCCTCTTTTCTTTCTCTTTATTTATATCTCTCTTTCTCTCTCTCTAAAATTTTTCTGAGTTTCACTAGATCCGATTTTGCTCTACTGCTTAAGCTTAATGCGAAGTATCTGCATTCTCCGATTTCCCCTCAAATCCTTCAAAAACCGCTTCTCTTTTTGTTTCTCGTTCTAAGCTTTCTCTTTCAATCGCTCTCTCTCTTTCTTTCTTTCTCTTTCTCTTTCTCTTTCTTTCTCTCTTTTTTTCTTTCTTTCTCTCTCTGTCTCTCGTTTTTCTCTTTCTCTTCCTTTCTCTAGTATATTCTTACCCTCATTTTCGTATTCACTAAGCTCTCCCTCCGTTATGCCCTCTTGATAACTCACGTTCTACTCTGATTGTGCATTGATGTTCCTTCTCCCTCTCCCTCCTCTGCTTTTACCACACTCTTTCGCTTTCTCTGACCCCTGTCCCGGAAACAGTTCGGACGAAGGTCATATGCACACATCGCCACCAGCAGTAGCCATGATTGTTGTCGCCTCATTTCCATGAGAGGCGTCCCTCTCTCTGACTCTCTGCCTATACTCTCTATCCCTTTTTGTCTTTCTGCTTCTCTGCTTCTCCGCTTCTCCTATTTCTCTTCATCTCTGTGTTTCTCTCATCTCTTTCTATCTCTCTTTTCACATCTCTTTCTCTATCTCTATCTCTTTGTCTTTTTCTCCCTCTCCTTCAGAAAAGAAGGAACCCAGCCCTTTTCCCTCGAACCTCTTACTCTCTTCCTCATCATCTCTCTGTGAATCTATTTTCTGTATCTCCCTCTCTCTCTCTCTCTTCCTCTCTATATTTTTCTGACTCTCCTCCTCTTACTCTTTTTCCCCTCCAGCTATGCTCCTCCTATAAAATGCTCAAACTTCACAGTTACAAAGGGCTAATGTTTTTCATGGTACAACCATTCGAAGCAAGCGATATCTCGAATTATTTTTATAATTACTTATCCATTTCCTTCGATTTGCTTTTTCGAGATGAATAACTGATGTACATATTACTAACAATAAGTTGAGTATCGAAACTGTTCGATTTAAAAAAATACGACATGAACCTTTTAAATAATAATCAAAAATAATCTTTTGAATTTTAAAAGAACTCTGAAAAAAATATAATTAAAAAAATAGTTCATGTATAACATTGTTTTTAGCTTTTTTGTGTTTTTTTAAAAGAAATTATATTATTTTCAGTTAGCCAATTTTTCGTAATGAATCAGATAATTGTGTGTTTGATAATGATAATATAATACTTCCTATGTATTGGTGTGTCTTTTAAACTTTCTTTCTCTTTTTCCTTCTTTTCTCTCTCTTTTTTCCTCTCTCATTTCCCCTATTCCTCTCTTTCTCTATATCTTTTCCTTTCTCCCTCTCTTTTTCTCTTTATTTTTTCTCTCTTATCTTTCTTTTTTCTCTTTCGAACCCTCTCTAATACAACTGTCTTCCTTTCTCTATTTCTTCTAAGTTCTAACTTTGTGTTGTTCTCACCTCCGCCAAGTCTCTCGATCGGATAACGTTGACGCAGATCTCAACGCAGTGGACGATTGGGATTAAGAAATTGTCCGCCTTTGCGCCTTCTCTGTATTCTAATAGGGCTTGTGCAAACTTTAAGGCGATTTGAACATAATAAGAAAAAAGTGAGAGAAAAAGAGAGGGGAAGAGAGAGAAAGAGGCCAGGCAGAGAGGAGAGGGGGGAAGAGAGAGAAAGAGGCCAGGCAGAGAGGAGAGAGGGGAAGAGAGAGAAAGAGGCCAGGCAGAGAGGAATGGAGACATTGGCACAACCAAAGTCATTAATATCAAGAAACAAAATAGAAAAAGAAAAAACGGTGACAGAAAAAACATTGGAAATCGCAGAACGGATATAGGCACAGCAAAGAAATCGTGTAGAGCAAGTGAATAGATATCCATCTATGTCTTGTCCTCTTTTTCTCTTTTTTATTACTATCTCTCTCTCTCTCTCTCTCTCTCTCTCTCTCTCTCTCTCTCTCTCTCTCTCTCTCTCTCTCTCTCTCTCTCTCAATAACTATAGCTATCGCACATCTCCCTCTCTCTCTCTTTCTATCTTTCCTCTCCGTTGCTCATTTCCAATTTCACATCTCTAGAAACTTTTTCACAGATTTACCGACCCTCTTGTTTGCGCATAATACCTATCTGTCAACGCTCTCTCACCCGGTACTCTGCCTCAATTCACAAAATCGTCCTCTCTCTCTCTCTCTCTCTCTCTCTCTCTCTCTCTCTCTCTCTCTCTCTCTCTCTCTGTGTCTCTCT